>CM045887.1:59062406-59104906 GCA_025169545.1 Anguilla japonica | reverse complement strand
TACACAGGCTCTTGCAGTTTACAGCAAGGATAGTGCACACTTATACACAGGCTCTTACAGTTTACAGCAAGGATAGTGCACTAATACACAGGCTCTTACAGTTTACAGCAAGGATAGTGTGCACTAATACACAGGCTCTTACAGTTTACAGCAAGGATAGTGTGCACTAACACACAGGCTCTTACAGTTTACAGCAAGGATAGTGCACACTAATACACAGGCTCTTACAGTTTACAGCAAGGATAGTGTACACTAATACACAAACCCTCCGGTTTATAGCAAGGATAGTGCACACTACTACACAGGCCAAAAATTTACTGCAGGAAAAGTGTACACTTAAAGGTCCAGACAACTGAAATGAAAGAACGCAACATAAACTAGGCTTTCGCCGTTGTATAGTTAAGGTCATTCACTGTGTAATAAGGTTGTAACACTGAGCTTAGCATTAGACTCCAGAGCACTCTGAAACTCTGGACATTACAGCCCCCACTCACCCCCCCACCCCCCCCCCCCCCCCCCCCCCCCCCCCCCCCCCCCAACAACCCTGGCCTTCAAGGCTGCACAACTTTATGGCCATCACAGATGAGAAAGCATGAAAGCATGTACTTGCACTTTATTCCTTATATAATGCTTCATACCTGCAATTTTCAGGAAGAACGGTATGACTGCTCTGGCGGTGAAGCAGTTCTAACCCGGCTACAGTCGCGCGAATTACAGGCCTATCACTACACAGCTCCCAAAAAAAAATGCATTCGTAAATGCGCACGTGATGGACCGACAAGATGCAAGGACAGCAGAACAGTCGAGCTGAAAGTTCTGGGGCGGCCGGAACTCTGCGCTGCTGAAATGTTAGGAGCACACAGAGCACCAGCGCCGGTTCATCAGCGCGTGAGATCCAGCTGGAGCGCCGTATCGATTAGGACGGGGGGCATATGGAATGAAGACTCGCCCCGTCTCCCGTCCTCGCATATTGGGGGGGGGGGGGGGGGGGGGGGGGGGGGGGGGGTCAACGGGGGCTAATGAGAGCCAGTGGGCGGCCCCTGGCGGTCCGATCCGTGTTTTTTTACCGCGTCTGTCTCTTAATTAACGCGATCGCCCACGAGCGCGCCGAATTTGGTAATTTAGCGCTCTGAGACCCCCCCCCCCCCCCCTTTGCCTCGGCGAACCCCGCCCGCAGCCGCGAAACGTGATCAGCTGACCCGGCGCCTTCGCGAGGCCCCCAAAGTCTCTCGCACGCGCGCCGTCGGACGCTCGTATCCACGGCAACCTATCCGCTGGCGCGTTTATCTCCAGTTCTTCCTTTTTTTTTTTTTTTTTTTGGCGAAAATCATTCGATTTACACACACACACAAAAAAAAAATGGCGGCCCGACAGCTGGGGGAGGCGACGCATCAAAGAACGACTAGATGTGTAAATAGCGCGGAGCCGCTAGTCTCAGAACCGTTGTTCAATAATATCTTTCATCCGAGCGCGTCTACAGAGATCAATCCGATGAGATCAGATAAAAAACAGGTACTGAATTCATCGCAAGTACACGGGGGCCACAGGTAATCGAATTGTCGCGGGAAACGAAACAAAAGGCACGTTTTTCTTTTTTTTTTGCACCTGAAACACATAAACACCGACTGAAAAGGTTTTAAACCAAAAAAAAAAAAAAAAAAAAAAAAAAAAACTATTTTTTTGTTCCCCGCAATGGAAAACCCGCGCTTTGAAGCTTCTGAGCAGGAGACGGAGACCCCTCGAGTGCTTTCATTTCCGCGAGGGTCTGTCATCGGCAGCGTTCGCTCGCTAGCTCACGCGCTAACGAGAGAGCGAGCGGTTCCACACGCGCGCCTCCTGTGGAAACGATCAAAACAGCCCCGGGCCCCCCCTCGCGCGCCCTCTTTGAGGAGGTCTCTCACACACGGTCACCAGGGGTCTGGGATCCGCCGCCCACCCGCCCCAACCCCGCCTGCCCCACAACCCCCCCCCCCCCCCCCCCCCCCCCCCGCCCCCCCCGGGCACACTCCCCACCCCCCCACGTCAAAATCAAAGCCGCAGAAATCTGCCTGAGAGCCCGTTTCAAAACACACGAGTGCACACCTGTAGAAATGCCTTCAAACAACACACACAGAGGGTCAGACACGGAGTGCACACTTGTAGAAATGCCTTCAAACAACACACACACACACAGAGGCTCACGTATGTGTACACACACACACACACGAGTGCACACCTGTAGAAATGCCTTCAAACAACACACACAGAGGCTCACGTCAGACACACACACACACCACACACACAAAGTGCACACCTGTAGAAATGCCTTCAAACAACACGCACACACACAGAGGCTCACGTATGTGTACACACACACACACACACACAAGTAAGCACACACGTGTGTGTTTGGAACACTGAGATGATGGCATGGCACACGAACACATGATGAAGTCTCTCTCACATGCACAACATTGCATGTCAAACCCTAGACAATGAAGCCGATAGCGCAGTTAGCAGAGCGACCTGGCTGTAGGTCTGATTTCCTGCTGACGTTTGCGGCCTACCCTTGAGTAAAGTAACCCTCATGTTGTCTTCATATTATGTATGCCCCCCATGTCCACAGAGTCAAGCACGGCCCAGCCCAACCGAACCCCCCGTGATAAAGCCTCTCAATTAAATTTTAAATACTAAATCAATATTTTTCATGTGGAAACAACCTTTTCTAAGGGTAGGGTCACTCCAGGAAAAGTCATGAAACTTCTTACTGAAAAAAAAAATCTATTTCAGGGGTATTCACTCCTGTTAATGTCAGGAAAGGTCATTTTTGACCTTTGAGGACAACGCACGGCAAAACGTCTAGTGTTAATTCAACTCTAACAGTGTTAATTCAACTCTAACAGTGTTAATTCAACTCCTAACATATAACATTCGGTCCCACATTCCAAGTGGGACCAAATGTTATCTGTTAAAAGCTCAATTAACGCTGTTAGAGTTGAACTAACACTGGATATTTTACTGTACAGGAGTGTTAGCCTGAATTGCTTCAGTAAAATATCCAGCTGTTTTAAATGAATTTCATGCAAAGAGGTTAAACTGTGGAAGTCCCTCTGGATAAGAACGTCAGCTACTGCAAGAAGCTAAATGACCCTCTTAAAATGCAGTTTAATGCCTGTTAGATTAGTTTTGTTCTTGTTTGTACAACTTTGTTTAATGTTCAGTCGGGTAGCTGACAAGTTGTCAATTGAGTCTGCGCTTCTGGCAACTGCTCTCGAGGGAGAGAGAGCGACTATACTCTCCCCCTCTCTAGGGAATTACTGCTCTTTAATTCCTTATCTTTGTGTTTGCATTGTAAAAATAAATAAGAGCATCTGCGAAATGCTAGCAAAGTAAAGCCAGCTGTTTATATTTGCAGATACCCGCTGATCATCGGTCCACATCCACCCGGAGACAACTGCAGTGCGGTTCAATTCTGCCGGAGCACATTCGAATCCTACTGGACTCGTGTAAACTGCGATATTCTCAGTTGAGTTAACACAGAAGTGTTTACTGTGTGTGTGTGTGTGTGTGTGTGTGTGGGAGGGGGATTGTGGGATAGCTTCCTGTCAGCCGCCCGCTCCCACCAGTCTGCGGATCTCGGTGGAAGCCAGGAGGACCGGAGGAGGACGGGAGAGCAGCAGCTGCTCTGCTCCGTCTCTCCTCCTCCTCCTCCTCTGCCAGCAGGAGTCCTGCTGCTCGGGTGCAAGGGGGAGGAAGAGCGGTCGGGGGGGGGGGGGGGGGGGGGGAGGGGGGGGGGGGGGGGGGGGGGCTGAGAGCTTAGATTCAGGTTTAGTGCTTTAATTCCATATAAGGGGAGACAACAATATCGCCTCTCTAACCCTCCTCTCCTCCACAGCACAACCTACAGCAGGTAACACCACTGTATATTGCATTATGTGTGTGTAGCCAAGAGAGAGGAGGGAGAGAGAGAGAAAGAGAAAGAGAGAGAGAGAGAGAGAGAGAGAGAGAGAGAGAGAGAGAGAGAGAGAGGGCTGATAGAATGTGTTTTATGCCTCAGTTGCTATGACAAAATGTGTATCCCTGTGTGTATGTGTGATTACTCATGTGTACTTCAGTCCATATCTCAAACTGACAGAAAAGTGTGTGTGTGTGCGTTCATGGGTGTCTGTGTGTTATGAGCCTCCCATTGTGTTTCACTGGTACACTAGCGACTGGACTAACCTGGACGTCCAGGTGTACAGCCTCTCACTATCTGAATAAACCAGGGAGGTTTGCTCTCTCTCTTTCTCTCTGTCTCCCTCTCTCTCTCACACACTCTCTCTCTCCCTCTCTCTCTTTCTAATCAAATCAGGAATTTAAAATGTAAAGCCGGCTTTTGCCAGGCGCTTCCTGTAAGCAGAGAGGTCTGCCAATGATAATGATTTTTTTTTTCCCTCTCTCTTAATTTGAGATGAATAATTGGGTCAAACTAGATGTTTCTGGCTGGGTATCGTAATAATCGCTTCACGGTATGGTGCGTGTCAGCTTTCCCTCCCTTGCTTGCTCTGTTTACTTCCCAGGCCTTGTCTACAGGCCTTGTCTGCAGTACAGTCACTTCAAAAAGACGGAGATTCAGCCTCTCCCCCCCCCCCCCCCCCCCCCAGTTTACCTGCGTCAAAAACCAGAGGAACAGCGCGGTGACAGGGACACAGACGCACGCCTCTCCAATTTGCCCCTTCGTAGAAAGCGTGTCTGCGAAGCCGGGCTAAAAGCGGCTATTGCAGCCCGCCCACACGCTGCCTGTCAAGCAGTGGGAGAAGAAGAAGAAACAAAAAAAAAAAAAAAAGAAACGATAATAATCACCATGTCCCTGACAGAAACAGACAACAGCCAAAAGGTTACTGCTGCGCCATGCAGCCCATAATCTCAGCTCCACGGGTTATCCTTGCACCATTAATCATAGAATTACTTGGATTACTTTTTTCCCCCCCCTTACTTATTAAGTTTGCTCAGAAAGAAAAAAAAAAGAAAGAAAAAAAAGTTGAGACAGCCTCATGTCCTGGTGTCCTGGTTAAGACCAGCGAGCAAGCAAGCGAGCAAGCAAGCAAGCGGCGGCCTCAGTCCGGAGAGAGAGAGCCCTCCACCCCTCTGTCCCCGCTTTGATCTAAAGAAACGGTTGATTATCTGCCAACAGATGCTGCCCTAATCTCTCCACGCTCAAGTAATGAGTGCAGTATGGCCTGTGTGCTTACGACACTGAACCGTATAAGAACGTTCTTATGTAGTTCATTGGTTTAAGTACAAGTGCGTTGTGGGAGGGGTTTTCAGTCGAACCCTCTGTGACATCACGAAGGAGCTCCTGTCCTGCGGTTGTGGGAGGGGTTTTAGCCGAACCCTCTGTGACATCACAAAGGAGCCCCAGCGAACGTTCCGCGCGGCCACAGCAGCAGCTACCGGGAGCTTCCGCTACTACATCTGAGATGCAAAGAGCGTGCGGTCTGCACGATGGCGGACTGAGCTGAAGAGAGGACGCCCGGCACGGAGCGCGATCGAGCGGTGAACACGAGGGAATCTTGGCGACAGCTGGCACAGCCTCGCCTAATAGTCTCGACTGCAGAATAGAAGGGTGCAATCAAAGCGCCAATCTAGCAATCTAGCAGACTGGCGGCTGCGGGTATGAATCCTGCTGCAGATCAAAGACAGTGATTTAATCTCAGCATGCGTTGGAAATAAAAAAAACCCACAGGTTAACCACACGACTCCTTACAGAGTATAAAGGATCAGGGTTCATTTAAGTCCAAAGTGGATAAATTGCACTCTATCAAAAAGTTGACTTAGTACTGAAAATTTTTACCAGCTACTGTATATGAACCTGTTGTCAGCAGCATTCTGGTATCTTTGATGGCACCAACCCTCAGTTTGATAGTAGGGGAAATCATGTTAAATCAACACCAAAAAAGCACAATGTTTGATGAAAGATGAAAAGGTGTTAAAGATGAGGCTAGTCCAGCAATGTTAGGAAACCAAACCCTTCAGAATTTATAGTGCAGTCTGTGAGTACTGGACAGTGAGACAGAGAGAGGAAGGTTTGGAGAAAAGACAAAAGAAAAGAGCTGCTCGTGATCCAAAGCACCCCACCTCATCAGTAAAACATGGTGGAGGTAGCATTATGTCTTGGGCATGTATCGCTAGAACTGGCTCGATGGAACTGGATCAGTTCTCTCCATTTATGATGAATTCTGAAGTGTACAGAAACATCTCATCTGCTCAGGTCCAGCCCAAATGCCTCCAAACTCATTGGACTATGGTTCTCATTGCAGTAGGACAATGACCCCAAAAATATAGTACTGCTAAAGCAACCAAGGAGTTTTTCAGGGCATTTGCTATGGGCTTTAATGTGATCTTCAGGGCCAAAAGTGGAATGTTCTTGACTGGCCAAGTCAATCACCTCACCTGGACCCAACCGAACACGTGTTTCACTTATGAACACAAGAATGAAGGCAAAAGCCCCAGAAACAAACAGGAACTGAAGATGGCTGCAGTACAGGCCTGGCAGAGCATCACCAGCGAAGATACCGATCATCTGCTGATGTCTATGGGTCACAGACTTCAAGCAATCACCAAACGCAAAGGATTTGTAACCAAGTACTACATATGATGACTTTATTAAAAATTACGTTAATCTATCCAATTACTTTCAGGCCCATGAAATGGGGTGACTATATATAAATAGGGTAGTAATTCCTATACGTGGATCACCTGATTTGGATGTAAAAACCATCAAATTGAAGCTGACAGTCCGTACTTTAACCTTGTTTTCTTTGTTTCATTTCAAATCCAATTTGCAGGAGTACAGATCCAAAGAATAATAAATAAGTAAATATGCCACTGTCCAAATACATACAGACTGCACTGTATATTATATACTGACCTTGATCATCTTGTTTCAAAGGCCTTCAGAAAACTGGGGCTCCCGATTGCTTCTCACTTGCCAGGGTTGCTGGCTTTCTCTCTAAAGGACTGGAATGTATTCAGTTACACTCATTAATATATTATAATCCCACCAAGTTGACAAATATAGAGTTGATTTGTATTATTGAAATGCAACCTGGGGGAAAAAAAAAAAACCTAATGAAATTACAGTGAAAATATGCTGATTGAAAAAAGAAAAGAAAAGAAAAGAAAAAAAAAAAAGCAGAGGAGGGGGTCGTGTAAGGGGCCGTAAGGGGCTTTAGACCATGGGGGGGGGGGGGGGGGGGGGGGTGGGGGGGGGGGGGGGGGGGTGACAAAGGAAGTTTGGGGGGGGTTGGGGGGTCTTTTTTTGCAAGAGAGTCAAGGTCGAGGAAAACATCATTTGCATCTTCTGCAACATTGTCCCAAGTTCAGGAATAATAAGGGGGCATCTCTGAAATTCCTCCCAATTAGCAGCAATTAATCACAAGCTGTCAGGGCCCATCTGCCGATTCCCTTAACAAAGCTTTATTTGCAGGAGCTCTCTCCCTGTCAAGTCCCCTCCCTCGGTTTTTATTTAATCTTTTCAATTATTTCAGAAGCCATTGAAATCGATGTTTTTTCTTTCTTTTTTCATGCAAATACAAATCTGGGAGAGAACAATACAACATTCAGTAAAAACTACTGGCTTTTTTTGATCCTCGTTTTCTGCGTGTTGCTGTCCACCGCTCATCAAAAGCTAAGATCAGAGGAGATGACTGTTGACTGCTCAAAAGCGTGACATACGAAAACTAGAACTACATTAAAAATATATGATTATAAACTCGGTAGGACTTTAACTTTCTCTGACTGTATATCGGGCACCATTATCTGGCAGACAAGTTCCAAATAAGAAATGATGTCAAATTATTTGTATCTCCTTTACATGCTGTGCATTATTGAAAAGCTTAAAACTTTGTTCTTTTGTTCTCTTCACAATGTATTCTTTCTGGACTAGATTAATCTTTTGGCCACTGAAACGGATGGTTGACAGGAAATAAACATTTAAAAAGTTGCTGCGCATCTTTCGGACTGCAACCGCACACACACGAGAACTTTTTTTCCCCCACATGTACATATTCTAAAATTAAATAACTTGCTTACAAGCGCAGAGATTTGGACTACGCACATTGAAGACGATCCATAGTATCAGTTAGTCAAACGCTGGCCTCACATTGTTTGGACGGGCCTATGGTCTGGTACAGAATCCAGACCGTCTCAGTGCTTGTTGTGGCTGGCAGCTCCACAGTGCGATGCAACATTGGCTCTAGAGTCTCACAGGGATGGGAGGATTTCAGTCAGCCGGGATTGACAGCGCTCAATAGCGACCCCTACTGGTCCACCGGGTGCCTGCAAGTCCGCCATTTCAGGGATGGGAGGATTTCAGTCAGCCGGGATGACAGCGCTCAATAGCGACCCCTACTGGTCGACCGGGTGCCTGCAAGTCCGCCATTTCAGACGCACGTGAAGCCCCCCCCCCCCCCCCCCCCCCAGCCCTCTCTAGGTTCGATTCGCGGGCCGTCGTGCGCGATAGCGAGCGCTGGTGATTCCTCCCGCTTCAGAGTAAAGCACGGGCTCGTTGTGCGGCTTCCCGAAAATCGATAGCGAGAGAAGGCTTGCAGTAACGAGCTCCGATACACGCGCTGATTGGGCCGTTCCAAATTGGGGAGGAGGAAAAAAAAAAAAAAAAAAAAAAGAGGGAATAAACAGCGGGACCCCTCGGTGAACCCGTCCGTCTCCCGAGGACTATCTGCCGAGGGCAAGAGCCGTTAGCCTCCCATCGACAGCACACTCCATTTCCTCCCGAAAAAAAAAAGGAGTTCAGCGTCTGGGCAGGTGCAGGTAACTGAGTCCCGCCCCCCCCCCCCCCCCCCCCCGCCCCACCCCTCCCACCCCTCCCACCCCCCTCGGGCCCCATCGTCCAGCTTCATTTCCGCCGGTTCGCTCAAGTGTCGTCGCGTTCACAAACCGTTAACCAGCGCTGAGCGCTCGCCTCTCATAGCCCGCAGTTTGGAGAACCTGCGCCCCGTGCATACCTATGAGGCTAACTGCCGCGCGCACAACCTAAACATCGTTCTAATTAGAGAATATAATGTCCAAATAAAAAAAGTTTTGTTTTTTTTGAAAGTCTTAATTAAGCCCTCAGAGAATAAGTGCTGGGAATCCATAATTAAAGTATTTGATTTATTATGTTTTTATCATTACATTTCGTATTACTGTGTGTGCGTGTGTGTGCGTGCGAATGTGTGCATGTCTGTGTGCGTGCTTGTGTGTCTGTGCGTGCGTGCGTGTGAGTGTATGTGTAGGTGTGCATGCATGCGTGTGTGTGTAAATGTGTGTGAGTGCGTGTGTTATATGTGTGTGTATGAGTGTGTGTGTGTGTGTGTGTGCGTGTGTGTGCGCGTGTGTGTGTGTGTGTGTGTGTGTGCGTGCGTGTGAGTGTATGTGTAGGTGTGCATGCATGCGTGTGTGTGTAAATGTGTGAGTGTGTGTGTTATATGTGTGTGTATGAGTGTGTATGTGTGTGTGTGTGTGTGTGTGTCGACGTGCGTGTGTCTGTATGTTTGTGTGTTGTTATGCTCTGATGCAGTGTGCAGTTATCGCCCTCGTCCCAGGAAGCTGTCGATTCTGTCATTGGTTGCTGAGCCAGAGCAGGTGTGCTGCCAGGATCAGAATGTAGAAGGCAGCAGAAGGCACAAGATGATGCCGTTCCATTCTACATTCCGTTCTCCTTTCCAATGTACTCTACATTCCGTTCTCCATTCCAATGTACTCTACATTCCGTTCTCCATTCCAGTGTACTCTACATTCCGTTCTCCATTCCAATGTATTCTACATTCCGTCCTCCATTCCAATGTACTCTACATTCCGTCCTCCATTCCAATGTACTCTACATTCCGTCCTCCATTCCAATGTACTCTACATTCCGTTCTCCATTCCAGTGTACTCTACATTCCGTTCTCCATGGTTCTCTGTGTTCTGCTCTCTCTGGCCTACAGGCTGGTGATAAATACTTAAATCTTCCTCAAACGCATGTTGCAAACTCATCCTTAACTGGCTAAAAACTATTTTCAACATAAGAAATGACCAATAATACATCTCCTTTAAATGCTGCCCCACATTATTGAAAAGCTCAAAAGATTTTCTCCTCTTCACAATTCATTGAATTTCAGATTAATCTTTCTGGCCACTGATCGGGTGTAACGAAATACAAAAATACAAAATATAAATTTCTTAAAAAATATCCGTCTTCTAGAAATCCTTGCATTGTAACCCCAACACACTAACAAATTACTTTGCCACCAAAAACAAACATACCACCCATTTCCATTTGCTTACAAACCGATTATTTTGGAAAGCCATGCCACACAAAAAAGTATTGTTCTGCAGACTCTGCAGAGCACAGTATGTTCTGGTATGAAGAGCGGACCGGACTGCGCCAGCGCCGCCTGCAGGCGCCAGCCCTGCAGGGCGACACAAAGCGGTCCTGGCGCCGCCCAGGGAGGCCAGGATGAGAGCTTTTCACTGCACACCAATGAGCCGGCCATCCACAGTCCCACATGCAGAGGCCCCCTCGGACACGTATCAGCGCCACTCGCGCGCTGCGGTGTGATCAGAAGCAGCGACTGACATCACACACCGCAGACTCCACTCTACTGGGTCGATAGCAGAGGTTTCAGCAATGATGATTCACACACACACACACACACACACACAAAAGTACGCACACACACACATTCTCACGCACACACGCACACACAAGTACGCACACATATTCACACATTCTCACGCACACACACACACACACATATATACACACACGTAAACATGCACACACACACATGCATACATACACACACACACCCACACAAAAGTACGCACACACATTCACACATTCTCACGCACACACACACACACACACATATATACACACACAAACATGTATACACACACACGTAAACATGCACACACACACATGCACACACACACACACACACACACACACACAGACACTATTGGTCATTCCATTTTGGAGAAAAAAAGGGATGAAAAGCACATAAAAGTATATCACACTACCATCATTGTGTAATGAAATGGTTATAATGTGGGGTTCAAAGGACAACGTAACAACATTGAGCAGCATCATGTGACAGCATTTAAAATAAGGTGACTGCTCTGACCAAAAGTCCTGCAGAAATTAATTTCATAGGTTCTTACATTGCACAGATAGTGTTATAAATGCCTCACGAAGGGTTTAGAAAGTAACGCTCTGTGCAGTGAGCCTGTCACCTCGTTTAGGCCTAATTAACTGTTCATTACGTTGCACAGGTCCTACAGTTCAATAGTTAATTGAAAAACCAATTAAATCTTCCCAATTAAACTGAATGCAAGCGTGCCCCCTGCTCACTCCAAGGGCATGGCTAAGCAAAGGGCCGAGCAGCCATGTCATTACTCGTATCACTTTGTAAGTGGAGAAAATACACATTCTTTGCAGGGAGTGCCAGAAAAAACAGGTTCTAAGTGCCCATGAGGGTAAAGCAGCGTGGCACCTTGGTGCGCTGTCTCGTTTCATGCCGCGGAGAAGGCCTGTCTGAGGTGGACACAAAGGTCAGCGAGGCCAAGGCGCAATTTTCTAACATGACCTTTGACCCCCCCCCCCCCCCCCCCCCCCCCCTCCTCCTCCCTCAACAAACAGCATAAGCCTGCCTGCCGTGGTGCTCGACCAAAGGCAGATCCCATTTTTAAAATGGTGAGAAAACAATCACCGGAGGAGTCGATTACCCAGTGCAGCAGTGCACGACTACTGATCTGAGACCAGCTTTACACCGTCCACATTGTAACCGCATCCATTACGAGCCGCAAGGCCAAAGCAGATCCTGGATCAGTAAAGCTAATCTCAGATGCTTTATGAATACGAATCCAGAGCAAGATGCATACTGGTCTGGGATGAGCTTTATCTTGTTTACATTCTAACCGTATCCATTACGAGCTGCAAGGCCAAAGCAGATCCTGGATCAGTAAAGCTATTTTCAGATGCTTTATGAATAATAATCCAGAGCAAGATGCCTACTGACCAGCTTTAACCATTATGAGCTGCCAGGTAAAAACAAATCTTGATCAGTAAAGCTATTGTCAGATGCTTCATGAATACAAATCCAAAGCCCCCCCCCCCCCCCCCACCCCCCCCCATCCATTTCACTATCATCAGCACCAGCTTTCCAATTTGAGTTGTCAGCCTTACGAGTTTGCAGAACCCCCCCCCCCCCCCCACCCCCTGCCCTCGGCCCTTGAACACAACACTGCACAATGCGTGTTAATGCCTGCGTTATGATTGCATGCCCTGAGTTTATGAATCAGTGATGAACAGGGCAAAGGTCCTTACAGCACAAAGGTCCTTACAGGGCAAAGGTCCTTACACTTTCTGTTCATTACTGAGCGCATCTTCTCTGCACTCAAAACAACAGAGGACTCACACATTGATTTTATTTTTTGTATTTCTTCCCCATTGTTTTCTTTTTTTTTTTTGCACAATTCATTCCTCCCAGCTAAAAAAAAAAAAAAATCCATTCCTGTCTGCACTCTGGCACACTTAACACAAGCCATAGAAAAGGACAGAGCGAGACATGGAAGTGAGAGAGAGAGAGAGAGAGAGAGAGAGAGAGAGCGAGGGAGAGGGGGAAAAACAGAGGAGAGAGGAGAAGCGCGGAGACAAAACAACCCCGGTTAATTGGGAAGCCTCAGGTTTTTTGACGCGGTCGGCAGAAGTTGCGTCTGAAAGGTGAGCCGTCGCCGGGCGGAGGCGGGAGAGCGCGAGCGCGCGGGGGGGGGGGAAGAAGCGTCAAAATGCAAATGCGGCACCTCGTTAGCCGCTATTAATTAGCAGCACCGGGCCGCGCGGGGACCGCGCGGGAAGCCGGGGGGGGAGAAGGAGGGACCGCTTAAACCGCGACAGGGCGGAGAGAACGAGAGGCAGGCAGAGACAGAGAGGGGAAACAGGAGGGGGAAAGGAGAGGAGGACGGAGAACTGAGGATGGAGATCGGGAGGGTGGAGGGAGAGAGGGAGGGAGGGAGGGAGGGAGGGGGTGTTTGGGCACAAAGGCGAGAGATAAGTGATGTTTTTGACAATTCGGACCGCAGGTGATCAGGTATGGGGTGGGGGGGGGGGGGGGGGGGGGATAACGGCTCTTCAGAAGACCGGCCGCTGTTGACAAGGCCACAGCGTTTCGGATACATTACCGGGCGACGTAGCCCCCCCCGCCCCCACCTCCCGCCCCCTTTCCAAACAGCGAAGGCTCCCTTATCTCCGCATGACATCGGCGAGCATTTTTTTTTCCTTTCCCGGTCACGGCAAAACCTTCTCGGCAAGCACTCAACATTCTTCCCCCCCCCCCCCCCCCCCGCCCCCCCGTCATCTTTTGAATCTTTCTCTTTTCCCCTAACCCACCCCACCCCCCCCCCTTCTTTCCCACCCCCCCCCCCCTCCTTCTCCCGCTTTCTGTTTTTTTCACCGTCTGCTTGCTTTTAAAACCCCGCGCTTGTCACCATGGTTATTCCCTTTTCAGTTTTGTTCAGGTGTCAGAGTCCAGACCGACCTGTCAGCCGCCCGCGGACGAGCCGCCGCCGTTTCCGTGGCTCCCGCGGCTGTAATTGGAATTCCCCGCTGATAGGTGTGTGTACTTACCACCGCCCGTTAAGTGGAGAGCGCTGTCACCGGGGGCGACCGCTTCGCGTGACAAGAAGGGGGGGGGGTGACAGCGCAGCGCACCCCTCCCCACCCCCCCCCCCCATCCGTGACGGGGACTGGGCCTGCTGTGAGGACCCCCAAAAAAAAAAAAAAAGCAGGCCTCCCCAAAAAATCTGCACTGTGCACTTATACGGCCCTCGGGGGCCCACGTGAGTACAGGTTAGCCTGCAGCCGCAAAGCCCCGATGCCTGAATTTTTAACACGGTGTTAAATGTACTTAACTAGACACCTGTCTATTGAGGGATGAGAATGACCCTCTTAAGGCCATGGTGATTCATAAATAGTCATGCGCGGCAATAATAAATGTGCTTTATTAGTATTCTAGGACCACGGCAAGTCAGCGCTCGACTGGGGCTTTCAATTTAATGAAAGAATGGAGCGCGAGCGTGATTTTGGGAGATGAAGCCAACTCCGCGGTCCTGGAGGGCTGAGCGTATCACATTACATCACAATCGCTTAGCATTACATCACAATCGCTTCGCATTACATCACAATCGCTTCGCATTACATCACAATCGCTTAGCATTACATCACAATCGCTTAGCATTACATCACAATCGCTTAGCATTACATCACAATCGCTTCGCATTAAGTAAGGTGTACAGTAGTGGAGAACACCAGTGTTGCGCTCTGGGAATACAAAAATGCGATATCACCAAGAGGGCACTGAAGGCCCATTTATAACCAATGGGCCTTGTTCACAAAACATTCGTACGATCACATTTGTTCATAAACTACGTGTAAGAACGCTTCCAAGAACAATTCGGCATTCGTCATTTTCTTCTTATCTGTATTTGTTCATGGCTGTTTCCTTATGCAAATCACATGAACAGGATTGCGCATTAAATTTACAAACAGCCAGCATCCATCATCTCCTACACCCGGGATATGCACAAAAACAAAGGTCTGCACGTGTGTCATGAATCTCTGATTGTTTTCTCGTAGGAACATTTTTCAGAACAAAAGTAGGAATAATTTAAGAAAGGTTTTGTGAATGAGGCCCAGTAAGTGTATATGTTAGCCTAGCAAACAACAATTTGTCCTATAGCAAAAGAAAGCACCACTAAACCACCAGTAAACCTTTAAACAGCTACACCTGTAACATTATCCAAAAAGGAAACCCTACTATTTTTTGAGCCCATTAGTGAATGGGGCACCTTGCCCTGCCTTGCTTTAGATAGAGGTTACATTGTTGGACTGACTAAATCATAGACTGAGAGGCAAAATCAGTGGGGTCCTAAAGGCTTAAAGTCCGGATTTGTCGTCTCTGAAACTAAACCATTTTGTGGAAATGAAGTTCAAAGAAGAAACAGAAATGTAAATGATCCCACACCTGCACTTGTGTTTTAAAATCATTTAAAGGAAGAAAATTAGAACAGTTTTTGTAAGACACATGCTTTCACTTCAACCTTAATTAACTGAGAGATTAGCGGTTAGCTGCAGTCAGCGCCCAGAGTCGGGGGGCCCAGGAGTGGGCTTGGGGCCAGACCTACAGGAACAGAAACAGAGGGGTGGAGAAACAGAAAGCTGAAAACGGGCCCTTCGCAGAAACCGAAGCTCTGCGTCACGCACCAGCTGTGAAATCTGTACTTCGTATCGGTTGGTTGTGTTCTCTTTCGACCTCGTCCTCTGCCTCAAGAACAGAAGCTGCACACCAGCATAAGATGTACCTATTCTGCCGTATTATTGGAAAAAAATAATTTAAACAGCTGTTAAGGATTTCAATCATTACACAGCCAAGAGAATTTTGAGAAGACACGGTGCATATTAGTAGTAGCGTAAATTATACTGATCCATCATATCCAACATTGATGGAGGCCACAGTGTCCAAATGTTTGTGAAAAATGCAAAGTAGAGGACTGCATAGGGCTCCAGCACGAGTGGGTAATCACATTCCTTCAGTGTTGTTGTGTTCAGATTTTTGTTGCCACCAATTACTTTGGCCCAATTAGCTAATTAGCCGAGTACACCAGCACTCACATAGCTGTGGACCGAACCACGGCAAAACATTTCATATACTGTAGCTAGGTGCCCAAAAACATCCTTCAGCTGCCATTCATTATCATATTGAAAAAATTGTAGCTAAAATGTCAGTAAATAACTGATTAGGCTAAATTAGCATGACGCCCAGCAACAGGGCGTCATGCTCGTCATGCCGAGATTTAAGTCAGGATCACATTTTATAGCAGTGAACTGGGACGTTATTTGGTGCTTCCACAAGTTGCAATGCTTATTGCTTATCACCAGCACCCTAATGCTTTTAGCTCTCTCTACTCTCTACACCACAACCAACCCGTACAAGCAAGACCACAACGTTCTCTTTTCATTTTCGTCCATTCACACCGCGAGCAAAAGGCTTTTTAAACTGGAAAATAATGAAAAAACGCCATGAGGAATGTCACAAAACCCCGAGCTTCAAGGTTTCAGCTTCAACTCTAAAGCACAGCACAATAAAAACTGTCTTAAGACGCCGGACTGCAAATCGTCCTCCGGGTCACACGCTGCTCCCGCTGACAATCACCTGTCATGTCCGTCGCGTCTGTACAACCCACAGCCCTGCCACGGTCATACGCCTCCGTATGAATTATAGCCATTTAGAAGAGGCTCTTATCCAGAGCGACTTACGCAACTTTTTACACTGCATCCATTCATACAGCTGGGTATACACTGAAGCGATGCCGGTTAAGTACCTTGCTCTGGGTTACAACGGCAGTGTCCTGCCTGGGAATCGAACCTGCGACCTTTCAGTTACAAGCCCAGTTTCCTTACCCATTATACTACGCTGCCGCCCCTGCAGCCCCAGTATGCTTCTTCAAGCTTCTGCCATTTTTTTGTCTACCCCCAGAACACAAAAACGTCCACCACAGTAGAAACTAAGATCCTTAATGCTGCAGCGATGGATATCTATGGATGGCACCATTTGCCACAGCATCAGGGAGCCGTGGAAGCCTAGTGGCCTTTAAACTTGATCTAAAAATGCATCGTCCTTACTCCATTAACCTATATTACAGCATTAATTTTTTAATGCACTTACTGTCTTGCTTTGATTTTACTCCATGTTAGTTATGTTGCAAACTGTTATTTCTTTTTTTTTTTTTTTTTTTTTAAATCCTCAATTATTTTTTGTGTGCTTTTTCACGGGATTTATGTAAAGTGTCTTTAGGTTTTAGGTGCTATACAAATTTACTGTGTATTACTACTACTACCATCATCATAATCTTCATCTTAATCTCGGACAAAAACCTTACTTTAATTGACTAAACAATGCAAAGACTAGAGTTTCACAAATCCCCAAAATTGTAAACTAGACAACTATATTTGAGTTAGCAGAATATGAAATTCTGATGATTGCATAATTCAGATGAATGAGTAGAATGTGATGATTGTATTATTTTTACATTCTTTTTCTCCAAAATAAATCATTTAGGCTACATGTGAACTATGTCAAACAATAGTATCTTTAAAACAAAGTTGTAATACACAATACACTTATTCCATTCTTGGTTCCTACTTTTTTTAGATGACGTCTAATTTTTAGAGGTCTAATTTGCATTCAAATTGCGGTCTGCACAGTGTGGGAGGAGAGGTGGGAAAAAAACATTAAATTAGCTACTTTAAAGGGAAAAGAACAATACATCTTCCGCTACTCATCAATTGAGTATGCAGAAAACAGGAATGAATCGCTGCTCCCATGAATCGCACGCACGACTCTACTTGTTCTTGACAACCGCTGCAATCAGCGCCTGGCGCGGACACGCAATTCATCTTACATCTTATTGAAGATATTCAGATTCAAGGCGGGAGGGAGAGAGAGGAAAAAAAGTGGAGGGTGGGCGATTTACAGTATCAGTATTCGGCCATGGTAAATGAGAAAAACTGTGATGCGTGCCCTTGATTCGAGAAAAGGATTGCGGCTGCGACTCACAACACGTCATCCCGTGGCGGAAAGTTAGGATGGCGTGACAGCCACCACAGCGCGTGGACCCCTTTACATGTCACGGGGGAAACGGTTGGGGGCTGAAAGTCGCTACAAGGGAACCGGGGGGGGGGGGGGGGGGGGGGGGGGGGGGGGGGTGGGTGGTTGAGGCGAATTTCACCCCGGCGCCACTCATCATTTCAGTAGTCGGCGATGCTCGCTGACAAGCTGAGATGATGTCCGGAGGCTCTGGTCCGCACGTCCTCGTGTATTACGTTTTTGTTGTTGTTGTTGTTGTTTGGATTTAGGTTGTTCGGTGAAATAAGGAGAGCTCAGACAGCATATCAGCGAGCGAGCAGCTCCGGCGCGCGCACCTACTGTATCCGGGTGGCGATCGCTCTTCTTCCCCTACCGCAGAAGACTGATTAACATTGACCACGCGACACCCGCGGGACGTTGCTTGCTCCATCCGTGTTCGGCTTCCTTAATGTTCTTGATTCGACTGAGCGGCGGACACAAATTCATCTAAGCGCCTCCAGCAACTCCGCTGTATTTGGTTGCCTGGGCCCGAGGTTTCAAACTAGTGGTTTTAATGAGTATGAACATCAGCCCTAAGCTCAAGACAGACGCTAGTTAACTCGTAGCCTATATTTCTTCACTTTTTTAACTATACAATTTGAGTCTTTAGTCTGAGCAAAAAGCAGTCTTTTGTCTTCCCAAACTCTCGCCAAAAGCAATCTCATTTCTGTACAAGCAACTTAATTTAATGTGTGATTTCTTTATCCTCTAGCTGTGGAGTTACATTTTCAACTTTACACATTTAATTATTTTCAGAACGCGGGGAGCGATGCGTGCCCTGGGATTTAAAACCCTGGAAATTTACCACTTCAGTCTGAAATGTAGACCTAACCCATATGAGTCCGACATAAATGGGTTTTTTTTTTTTAAATCATTATTATATTTTACTTGTTTTTAATAAAATGTTTTTTGTTCATTACAAATCATCAATGGAAATAATTTCGGTAAACAAGAGTGAAACCGTTTAAATAAATCATCGCTTTGCGAATAATGAAGTCTGCTGTTAGGCTATGGTTGGGTGCGAGACGTAGACACGGGAAACTGGTCAATTGGCACTAATTTCGGGGCCCGAGGCTTATTCCTGTCTGGCGCGCTGCTATTAAACCCTTTTACGGGGGCAGTTTGTATTATAGTTTCCCCTTTACAGTTACCCTAGAAACGCAGGGTATGTACGCTATAACCTAATAAATGATAATGTGGTATTAATTTGACAGTGTGACCGCGGTTGTGTGAACCCGCAACATTAACCGCCTAATGAGCCCAAGGAAATAGCCAGAAAAAGCGAGTGTGTACAAGAATTGTTTGGAATGTGAGCTGACTTGGCATCGCACCGTAGCTCCAGATCATCCAAATAATATTCAGCTCCACTCCCCCGTTTTGTTCAGGAACCAGCGACCAGCAAAAAAAAGGCCTCTTTTTAATGAGGGCGTGGGCCCCAACAGATTCACTCTAAACTAAACTTATCAATTAAAGAGCCCCATTAGACCAATCTGAGGAAGCGGTGGTCTTTGCTCTCTGTGCCGTTGTTGACTTGTGAGAAAGCTGTGCCTTTTTTGGTGGTGGCCTAGGATCAGCTTACCCAACCGTTTAATTCCGATCGTTTCCTTAACAATTTGCTGGTATCCAGCCTTCGTATTGCAATCATAACTCACACAGGGTCAGATTATCAGTGTTCCAGGAACGCTCCCTTACTCTATAAATAGGTACCCTATTCAATTTCTATGGTTCACAGAAGAACTGCAGGGGGGTGGGGGCAGAGACGGGGGGAGGGGGGGGGGGGGGGGGGGGGGGGGGGGGGGGGGGGGGGGCTGTTAAGTGAATAGCACTGTCGCCTCACAGCAAGAAGGTATCGAGTTTGAATCCTGACCGAGGGCCTTTCAGTGCGGGGTTTGCATGTTCTCCCTGGGTCCGTGTGGGTTTCCGCCGGGTTACAACGGTTCCACCACTCAAAAGACATGCAGTAGGCTGGCTGCAGACTGTAGATTGCCCATAGCTATGAGTGTGTGTGAGTGAATGGTGTGTGGACCCTGTGGTGGATTGGGCGACCCGACCTGGGTATATTGTTGCAGCCTCTAGCCCCGTTGCATGCTGTGTCGTTGCCACCCTTCACGATAGGGATCTGAAACTACTTTTACCTTCACTGCTGTGACTTAAGAGAGCCCAAGTACAGCATGGGGTTACTGTGGCACATGAGCGTGGTTGTGCTAGGCGTATTAAGCAATTTACAACAAAATATTGATGTCACCATTTTAATGTAACTAGATATTGACGTCAATATTTTTGCTGCATTTCACGTACGGCACTGCGATCCATTATTTACATTTCCCCACTGCCTCATTTTCCGCAAGACTGCCACGAACATTATTTGTTATTTGTTATTTATTTGTTTATGGTCGAGGTCACAAGAGAAGAAAAGCATCATGGGGCATTATGGTTTCTGGAAGCTTAACAAGAAGTTGCAGGGGGGAAAAAAACGTCATTTTAACGCCTCAGACCGTACATATAACTGAAAACACACGTGTATACCACTGCATTTTACATGAAATACGATAGTATAACATTTAAAATGATATATGGAGGGTTTGGCGGGTGGGGGGGTGGGGGGGGGTACAGGACAGGGTCAGCTCCGGAAGCTCCCTCTTGGAGGACGACAGGTCGTTTTTCACTGCTCAAACGTACTCATACTTGAGGCAGCAGCAGGATAACCGAGCGCAAGTCCTCGTGCGTGTTTCTATTGCGGCGACCCGTTCCTTCAATGAGAAAACAACGGGAGGTCGCGCAGATTTCGGCAGTTATTACCGCTCGTCGTTTTTTTAATTTGCGTTCATTTGCGTTTCGGCCGTCCTACCCCTTCCGCAGGCGGGTTAGCGTCACGTGGGTTAAAATCGCGTTTCTGAGCTACGATGAGCGTGGGGCTCAACGGAGACCAAACCCTGATAATGTGGCCGTGTGCGCATTTGCGTGTGCGCGTTGCACATCATTGAGACAGACCACTCCATCCAAAGCGTCCAACACCATTACACCCGTGAACTCCCCCCCCCCACCCACCGTGCCCTGAGCTATGACAACCGGAGAGTACTGCAAAAACGTCCTGACAATCCTGGAAGAATTCTACTGCCCCCTGGTGTTAGAACACTGCGCCACAGCCACAGCCCCTTTACACAAGGGCTTCCCAACCCTGTTCCTGGCAGTCTACCGTTCTGTAGGTTCTCACTTCAACCCTAATTTGGCACACCTGATGATTCTACTAATTAGCAGCTCAATGAGATGAGAATGAGGTGTGCTATGTTAGGGTTGGAGTGAAAACCGACAGGAGGGTAAATCTCCAGGAACAGTGTTGGGAACCACTGCTTTACACGCTTGTCAAACCAAGGTGAGAGAACAGAACTGGAACACTTTCCCCCCAGGGCTTACCTGGCAAGTTCTGACCACCTATTTCTCATTTTTTATTTTTTCTTTGAATGAAAAGCTCTCGGCTCAGATAGGTTGAATTTTTTCAGTACAACTTTTATTAATACTGGAATCATCACAGTGCATTTTGTTACGTTAGCAGTGACTAAAGTTAACAAATTAAAAGGATAAATATTACAAAAAAAGCCCCTAACCCATCATCGGGGAGGAGAGCAAAAAAAAAAAAAAAATAAAAGCCTGGAAAAACACAATAAATTAAAAAAGAAGAGGAGGAAGAAGAAGAACGAGAAGAAGAAAGAGAAGAAAAAGAGGACAGTGTGACAACGGCACCTGCAGTGTTACTGGACTTCACTGGGAACAAGGGGTTTTGTACAAAAAAACAACACACACATCATATCTCTTCACAATAATAAAAATAATCATTTAAATAAAACTGCGGCAAAGGTCAAGTTCATTAGACGCAGTGTTTTTAGCTTTTTTGTTTTGGGGGCGGAAGGGGTTGGGTGTTGTGAGAAAAAAGACAGGGTTGTGAAGGTGGGGGGGGGGGGGGGGTGGTGGATTTTGAGACGGTGAGGGTTTGAAGACACTGGGAGAAAAGAAATTTTAAAAAGGCGGACATTCAATTTTCATGGCACCTAGCTGAACACACGCCCCAGTGACCTCGTTGGGGAGAGGCAGGCTTGATTCGTTGTGTGTGATGTTGTGAGTCGTGCGGACATACCGGGCTTCAGTTCCATAGTTTAAAATGTTTCATATATTTTAACTGAAACTAAAAAAGAGAGAAAAAAAGAAAAAGAAAAAAAAAAACATGGCACAGACGTTGTGTGGGCTGGGAGAGTGGGCGTAGCAATGTACCGGAGCAAAATCCAAACAGCCATCTGTGTCAGAACTCTCCTGGCGCTGCGAAGGGTTTCCTGTACACCTGTACATTAGCATGGCAAACTCTGCCTACTCGCCACATGCAGTGGGCGTAGTAAGAGGTGGGCACAGCTACAGCAAACAAGCGGTGCTGCATGTTTACGTGGGTGGGTGAAGTGGGTGGGGGGGGCATCGAGAAGGCGGAAGCAAATGGTCACGGACCAAGGTGCCGCCCTATGTTTTTGCCTTATTTTCCTTTTTTTTTTTTTTCCCTCTGTAAGATTGGCCATAGTTTGTTGATCTAGCAACAGGTTTATTTTCTGATTCTTACCGGAAAGTTTTATAAGGGTGAAATTTGCTCGTTTCACTGTCCGTTGCACGTCCATTTGATTTTTTTTTTTTTTTTGGCCTTGAGGCCGAGGACCGCATGGGATATGAGCACCGCTAACATTCTTATGAGCTATCCTCTGGGCACAAACTGGCATCCAGCCATTGGATGGCATGCATTCTTTTACCCAAAATAAAAAACTAATCAATCAATCAATCAATCAATCAATATAGTCAGATATATGTGTATATATCCTAAAGAGTATGCATGATGGGAGAGCTTATGGGACAACATTCAGCCTAAAAAAAGAGTCTGCACTTAAAGGCAAAGGGTGGAGCGACAGCCGATTTAATGGTGCTCCCCATTCCCCCCCACCTCACGGTGTGATGGGAACCCCAAAAAGGCAGCCCCCCTCCTCCTCCCCAACGGGTTTATAACCCGTCCTCCCATTGGCTCATTGCAGCCGCTCTCACGCACACGTTCTATTGGCTGAGACGCAGGGGTGAGAGGAGCGCGTGGAATCGATAGGCACGCGGAGTTCCGAAACTCACGCGAAGCGGCGCTGACTGGGCACAAACCCGCGAAGGTTCGAGCTCATCGAACGCCAGCGGAGCTCCACGCTTGAGTTCAGCGGCGCTAATATATCCAAGAGCCCTTACGGGCACAGCAGGGGGCAGCTCTCAACACAAAATATCCTCTGCTGTTTATTTACAACAGCACAGCAGGACACCTGACACAACTCCTGCCTCTCCTGGATTTCAAAGCAGCGGGAAATAATCTTTTTTTTTTTTTTTTTTTGTTCACGCGGGAACCAGCAAATCCCGCTCTAAGCCCAACCGCCGGCTCGCGGAGGAGCAGCGGCTGCTCTGATTGGCTGAAAGGGTTCACGCAGCGCTGAGCAGCGTGAAGGAGGCGGGACCTGAACTCAGATAAGTGCAACAGCAAATTACGTCCCTTCTGCCTCGCAGCCAGACAGGAGGTGAAATTTGGTTCCCATTTAAGGTTTTTTTTTCGCACCACATGCCACCACTTCACTGCAATCATAACCGTTTTCTGGGGACCGCGAGTGATTTGCCTCCCGCGTCCGAGCTACAGGAGGAACACGTGTACCCTTCAGTTAGTCCTGCTTTGGGAGGGAACAGGTTTCAGTAAATGCTTAGTGCCCGCGGTTTAACTGAAGCTCGACCCCTGACCCCCGATCCCCGACCCCTTGCGGAGAGGAGGAACACCAGGCCTCGGCACTGCAGTGCGTCCCTGGTGACAAAAAAGGGGGTAGTCACAACTCCCAACTTCCTCCTTTTGGGGATCCCTCCTCCCCTCCTGGTACAGGAGGCCAGGCTAAGGTATGGTGACATAACGGCACATCTAACCAAGGCGCATCCCGACAGGAAATGGATCATACGCTGCAGAGGACATGGGAACAGAGGGTTGAGTTGGACGCGTCGGGTTTGGGTGGGTGGGTGGGTGGGTGGGTGGGGGGGGGGTTGGAGAGAGGGGGGGCTGTTTCGGGGGCTGTCCGCACCTGGAAGCCTGAGCATTAAGCGTCTGCGTGTGCATGCCTGTGTGTGCGTTCATGTGCATGTGCGCAATTCACCTGCTGAACGAGCTTTCGAATCTCATCCCAATTAAGACAGGGGTGAGAGACGACCCCCCCCCCCCCCCACCTCCCATCAACACCCACGCAGCGTTACTTCAGCTGTGACCCCTCTGTCTTATCCCTCGGGTTTCACTCCGGAGTTTGTTTTCACAATCGTATACAATCAAATGGAACGAATGAAATGTGGTGAGGGGGGAAAGGAAGGGAAAAAAAACACCTTAAAAAAAATTACAACCGGTTTTAGTTTGCACAGATAAAATCAAAAGTGTACAGTATCTACACTGACATTATTAAGGTTTGACAGACATTTGTTTTCAGTTCAGCTAAAAACACATTGCCGTATTATTCTTGATGCCCTTTGTAGACTTGACTTTTGCCTTCATTATTTATTTTTTTTTGTTCCAGTACTTCTAGACAATATTAGTGTCAAACACTTTCTTTTATATTTGCAATGTGACGTATATGGTTAGTGTTCACCTTCAGATATATATACGTATATACAAAGTTATGACCTGTGCTTTTTTAACGAGAGTTCTACTGGTGATCACCTTCGCTGGCCGCTGGTCCAGACACGCCCTGCCTGGGCGGGGCCACTGCCGCTGGGGTGCTGTGCTGCTGCCCCCCCATCCCCCCCCCCCCCCCCCCCAAATCAAATCCCAATAAGCCCCCCCCTCCCCCACACCCCAAAACACCCCCTTGAGTCTAGTCACAGTGCTGGAGCATAGCTCTTTCCACCACCAGAGGAGAATGTTCTAGAAAACCCGCTCTGCCTCCTCAAGACAAGACAACCGAGCTCTCTCATTTTTTATTTTGTATTTATTTATTTATTTATTTATTTATTAATTCGTTTATTTTAAAGATGGCTGCCACTCCTAAGAACAGAGCGTTAAAAATCCCCCATAATTCCATGCAGATAAAAGCGTACTGTATTGCGTGCCCATCCCGTTCTGGCGATGGACGCTAATCGGGGGTCGTTACCGGCTGAGTCTGTCGAGGGGAATGCCGCTGGTACTTTAGTGGCGTACCCCCTTAAATGCCAATTCAGTAGGAATTACTGCACATTTTATTTTTAAAAAGCACTCTGAGAAAGTAAGCTTCCTGTTCCCGCCACACTCCAGTGGTCGAAAAAATAACAAATATTGTTTTACCTTTCCCGCCTCTCCTTCCTAAATTATTAAAGAACATACAGTATGTACATTTAAGATTTCCTCTAAACAAGAGGTAATGCGACATTCCGCTTTTTTTTCTCCTTTTTTTTCCGTCTTTTTTTTTACATTTGGCAGTTTAACTGAAAATCTGAAACGCGTGTACTAGGCATGCACGACTCCTCTTACTCCTCTAGGGAATTACTTTGGCTTCTTTTTTTATTCTATAGACTAATAAAAACAGAAATCCCTGGACATTGTGTTTGCTACTTCACCATCACCCTCGCTTACTTTCTCTTCACAGAAAGACGCACACCTCGTTCTTCAGACAACGAACGGATGCGTCCGTTCTCACCTGCTCCGCAGGTACGCACGCGCTCTGAGAACGGAGCTGAAGCTACGCTGAACGTAGCGAGCCCGCGCGCGTCGCTTGTTGAGAGACACCCTCCTGCAGTGCTGCTCTGCATCCCCTGAGCTAGAACGCTGTTTACAGCACACTGAACCTCGCTCTCTGCCCGCTGCTGCCCCCAGACCACCACCGCCCCGCCCCGCCCCCCCCCGCCCCGTTTACAACACACTGAACCTCGCTCTCTGCCCGCTGCTGCCCCCAGACCACCACCGCCCGCCCGCCCCCCCCCCCCCCCCGTTTACAACACACTGAACCTCGCTCTCTGCCCGCTGCTGCCCCCAGACCACCACCGCCTGCCCCCCCCCCCCCCCCCCCCCCCCGCCCCGTTTACAACACACTGAACCTCGCTCTCTGCCCGCTGTTGCCCCCAGACCACCACCACACACCCCACCCCACCCTCACAGCTCACATATCCTTCAAAAACCCTTCCCAGAATGCCTTGCACAGCTACTGTCACTCTACTCAACGGGCCTCACCTACTACGAGGCTTCGGACACTTTCAGAAATACATGCTTATTATCCCTTGCATATATAAATATAGCGTTTCTCGCATTTTTAAATTCGCCCCCTTCGGGTGACGTTTGCACACCCTCCTCGACTGGAACCCCCCCCCCCCCCCCCCCCACCCTACCCCACCGCCTACCCCCAAATCTCTTTCTCACTTCCTTTGCCATCTCTTCTCTCACAGACATCACCAGCTCAGTGTATTTCTGTAGTTCAAAACATGTACGTCTGAAGGCAATCGCCACTCCTTAACCAATGCACAAAACACTGTAAACAGCATGGTCACAGTGACACCTAGTGGTCAGCACTGGGAATTCAATATCAAAGTGCCACAGTCCTACAGAATACAGGGCAGGTACACCCTGGCTGTGTTTGCCCAGTGACTTCCTGAAAGTTACTAAGACGAGGCCTAAACATCGAACAAAAGTTACTCATTAATTTCCCTCCCTCCCCCCCCCCCCCCCCCCCCAAGAAAGCACACTTATTGCTTGAATTCAGAAGGAAATTCCAAAAAAATATATATGATATGATATAATTTCTTCATTTCTCGACACACAGCAACACAGCTTTTTTATACGTTAATGACGCAGCTTGAAAAAAAAAGGAACTAAAAAAATTTTTTTTTTTTTTTTAAACCAGTAGGTAACTAAGGGAAACCCTTAAGACAGAGACCAATCCCAGCAGCAGAGGTATACCAGCTGACCTGCAGCAGGGCCCCGCCCATTCCTCGGCCAGTCTGACAGACACACAGACAGAGACGCACAGAGAGGGAGGGGTTCGTTACCATGGTTTCAAGCCTACGACGTGACGTCGGACATGTGGAGGGGGAGCCGGCGTGGGCAAGTGGGTTTTGGGGTGGGGTGGGGGTCGAGGGGACGGGGGTATGGGGTGGGGGGTGTGGCAGGGGGCAGCAGCCTGTTCTACCACATTCTCATTACCTGACGTTAGCTGCCCCCTATAGGGGTCACAGGTTAGTGTTTGGGGACCAGAGATTTGGGGTCGGGGGGGTTGGGGGGAGGGGGGGGGTTTAAGCAGGAAATGGAAAACAGGGTCCCACAGCCAGCCCAGGGCCTCACTATGAACAGAATATCCGGCGGGGATGTTAATATGAAAAAACATGCGTCTGTACACACTAAAATTATAGCGGCCAAAGGCCTTTCATTTCTTCATTATTTACTCATTAATTAATTATTATTTTTTCATTATTTTCAGTATTATTATTATTACCATTATTTTTTTTTTTACTTTAATGACGCTTTTATTCTTTCTTTCTTTCCTTTTTCTCTTTTTTAATCTGCTTTTCAGACAGACATACGTAATTCTCTACAGAGTCAGTGGTACTGCCGGGCCCAGGGCCGACCGACGTCGCCCCCTGCTGGCGTTTCCCCGAAGCGGAGCATCACAAAATCCTGGGGGCCGACCTGTCGTTGGAGATGGTCTTGCGGAGCCGCACCCCCCGGCGGATGGACACCAGCATGTCCTCCCCCTGCGGGGCGTGGGGGTCGCGGTCGGGGGCGGGGCTGGGGCCGGGCGGCGGGTCGTCGGGCAGCGAGGGGAAGGGGAACTGGCCCTCGCCCAGGGCGTGGGCGCTGGCCACCAGCTCGCCGATCTTCTCCACCAGGCTGTGGCGGTTGGCGGCCAGCAGCTGCTCCTCCTCGGCGGTGGCGGCGGCGGCGGCGGGCTGGCCGTACACGCTCATCTCCCCCAGGCCCGCCGCCGAGCCCCACGCCGTGTTGGGCAGGCTCAGGCGTTGGGCGAGGCCTTGACGTACTCCAGCGCGTTGGGCGAGGCGTCCTCGGCGTAGAAGACGCACTCCTCGCTGCCCACCCGCCCCGGGGGCCCCGCGTAGCCGGGCGAGTCCGGCACGGTGGGCGTCTTCACCGGCACGATGGGCGGGCGTATGGGGATGGGGCCCACGTTGGACAGGGTGCGCCGCACCCCCGGCTTGGTGGAGGGGGTCCGGCGGATGGTGGCTGTCCCGGGGTCCCGGGACCCCCTCCTCCCCCTCCCCCTCCCCCGCCCCCTCCCCCCACTCCGGCCGGGCCGCCCTGGGCCCCCATCCCGCTGGGGAGGCCCGCCGTGCTGGCGGGCCTCTTGGTCTGGATCATGCGGCGGTAGTTCTGGGCGATGTTGCTGTGGCGGGGGATGGTGGACGACTTGTCGAAATCGGCCTGCACCTCCCCTTCCGCGTCCCCGTTCACAGAGTAACAGTCGTAGTCAGACACTGAGGGAGGTGCAGAGAGAGAGAGAGAGAGAGAGAGAGCGAATGAGTAAGAGAGGAGAGACAGAGATAGAGAGTGGCAGAGGGAGATAGTTCAGGAGGAGAGAGAAAAAGAAGAGGAGAGAGAGAGAGTGACAGTGAGAGAGATGGGGAGGAAGAATTGAAAGAGAGAGTGACAGAGAGAGAGATAGAGTTTAAGTCAAGGCTGCTGCTGGTGGCAGTTTAAGTAAACTGGCCCAGATTGGTCTGTGTGAGTGAGCTGGCTCTGATTGGTCAGTGTAAGTGAGTTTGCTCTGATTGGTCAGTGTGAGTGAGTAGACTTTTATTGGGCAGTGTAAGTGATTTTGCTCTGATTGGTCAGTGTACTGTAAGTGAGCTGGCTCTAATTGGTCAGTGTAAGTGAGCTGGCTCTGAGTGGTGAGTATAAGTCAGCTGGCTCTGATCGGTCAGTGTAAGTATCATTGTTATGCCGATGACACCCAACTCTTTCTCTCCTTCCCCCCCTCTGACACACAGGTCTCTGCTCGCATCTCTGCTTGCCTGAGGGACATCCAGAGCTGGATGGATAACCACCATCTTAAGCTGAACCCAGGTAAGACAGAGATGATCTTCATCCCTGCTCCATCCTCTAACCTCCTGGACTTCTCCATTACCCTAGGGGACACCGTGGTGTCATCATCACCCACCGCAAAAAACCTCGGAGTGGTGATAGACAACAGACTGTCCCTCTCCCAGAACATCACAGCGGTGAGTCGAACGTGCAGGTTCTTCCTGTACAACATCCGGAGAATCCGCCCCTTTCCTCACCACCTACGCAACCCAGCTCCTGATTCAAGCAATGGTCCTGTCCCGCCTGGACTACTGCAACTCACTGCTGGCTGGTCTGCCAGCATCCGCCATCAGACCCCTGCAGCTCATCCAGAATGCTGCAGCGCGTCTGGTCTACAACCTCCCCAGACATTCCCATGTCACCCCCCTGCTCACTGACCTCCACTGGCTGCCTGTTATGGCTCGCATCAAATTTAAGACTTTGGTGCTTGCATACCAGGCAGCTAAGGGGTCAGCACCTGGATACATCCAGAGGATCATCAGACCCTACACACCAGCCAGACCTCTCCGTTCTGCTACTTCTGGACGCTTGGCACCTCCCCCTCTTCGTGCCTGTACTTCCCGCTCCCGTCTGCTGTCTGTCCTGGCCCCGCGCTGGTGGAATGACCTCCCCGTGGCGGTCAGAACAGCAGAGAATCTAACTACCTTCAAACGCAGACTAAAGACTCATCTCTTCAGGCTGCACCTCTCCCCACCCCTCCCTAGCCTATAGTTTAGCTCATTATACCTAGTTAGGCTAATTCGAGCATGTTAGTTTTTTATTTGGCAGGATTGTTTGTCTACTTCTGATCAGGAAATTTGTGATTTCAGTGCTAGTTTGTATTTGGCAGGGTTGTTTGTTTGCTGAACAGGTTACTCTACAGGGTTGGAGTCCTGATCTATGTGGTCACTTCTGGCACTACAATCTTTATTTCGCTCTAGTATGTTTCTTTTGTACCTCCGCACCTGGAACTAATGCACTTGTTGTACGTCGCTCTGGATAAGAGCGTCTGCTAAATGCCTATAATGTAATGTAATGTAATGTAAGTAAGTTTGTTCTGATTGGTCAGTGTAAGTAAGTTTGC
Source organism: Anguilla japonica (assembly GCA_025169545.1). NCBI lineage: Eukaryota > Metazoa > Chordata > Actinopteri > Anguilliformes > Anguillidae > Anguilla > Anguilla japonica. The sequence goes on along the minus strand of CM045887.1, from coordinate 59,075,073 downwards.
TCTGATAGGTCAGTGTAAGTGAGCTGGCTCTGATCAGTCAGCATAAGTAAGTTGGCTCTGAGAGGTCAGTGTACGTGAGCTGGCTCTGATAGGTCAGTGTAAGTGAGCTGGCTCCGATAGGTCAGTGTAAGAAAGCTGGCCCAGATTGGTCAGTGTTTGTGAGCTGGCTCTGATAGGTCAGTCTAAGTAAGTTTGTTCTGATTGGTCAGTGTGAGTAAGTTTGCTCTGATAGGTCAGTGTAAGTGAGTTTGCTCTTATTGGTCAGTGTACGTGAGCTGGCTGATTGGTCAGTGTACTATAAGTGAGCTGGCTCTAATTGGTCAGTGTACTATAAGTGAGTTTGCTCTGATAGGTCAGTGTAAGCGAGCTGGCTCTGATTGGTCAGTGTAAGCGAGCTGGCTCTGAGTGGTCAGTGTAAGTGAGCTGGCTCTGATAGGTCAGTGTAAGTGAGCTGGCTCTGATTGGTCAGTGTAAGTGAGCTGGCTCTGATAGGTCCATGTAAGTAAGCTGGCTCTGATAGGTCAGTGTAAGTGAGCTGGCTCTGATAGGTCAGTGTAAGTGAGCTGGCTCTGATAGGTCAGTGTAAGTGAGCTGGCTCTGATTGGTCAGTGTAAGAAAGCTGGCTCTGAGTGGTCAGTGTAAGTGAGCTGGCTCTGATAGGTCAGTGTAAGTGAGCTGGCTCTGATAGGTCCATGTAAGTAAGCTGGCTCTGATAGGTCAGTGTAAGTGAGCTGGCTCTGATAGGTCAGTGTAAGTGAGCTGGCTCTGATAGGTCAGTGTAAGTGAGCTGGCTCTGATAGGTCAGTGTAAGTTAGCTGGCTCTGATTGGTCAGTGTAAGAAAGCTGGCTCTGATAGTTCAGTGTAAGTGAGCTGGCTCTGATAGGTCAGTGTAAGCGAGCTGGCTCTGATTGGTCAGTGTAAGAAAGCTGGCTCTGATTGGTCAGTGTAAGTCAGCTGGCTCTGATTGGTCAGTGTAAGTCAGCTGGCTCTGATAGGTCAGTGTGAGTGAGCTGGCTCTGATTGGTCAGTGTAAGTGAGCCGGCTCTGATTGGTCAGTGTAAGCGAGCTGGCTCTGATTGGTCAGTGTAAGTGAGCCGGCTCTGATAGGTCAGTGTAAGTGAGCTGGCTCTGATTGGTCAGGCTGGGTGTGTTACCCTGTGAGGGGATGGTGTCCTCGGAGCAGGACGGGGTGGTGGTCTGGGTGCTGTAGCCGCTGGAGTACTGCAGGGAGTCCCGGCTGCTCTTCTGCTGCTCCATGCTCAGCCCGCGGGTCAGCACCATGGCCAGGTCGCTGGCTGCAGGGGAGACCTCCTCTCCGTGCTGATGCACACAAGTTTTTGTCAGATACAAGATTAAACAGGCCCCAGGTCCTCTCCTCTCTGATCCCCCCCCCCCCCCCCCCCCCGTTAGTGCTCAATCTACAGTTCTGTCTGTACGGTACAAACGCACTGCTCACACCCCAGCAACTGCCAATCATCAAAATCTCAGGACAGTTGGGTGCCCACAAAATTCATTCTTTTTTTTTTAAAAAATACAAAATTTGACACCCAACGTGGGGCTGAGCATATTCACTTCTTACCCACTTCTCACCTTTTTTTGGAGTTGGAGAAAGGTCTTTCACATGCACTTCAACATGCAAACTCAGTTCATGGAACAGCTGTTCTTAGGTTAACCAGTGACATAGCCACGGTGTAAGAGCAACTCTAGTTCTGCTTCCATTATATATACTGTGTTCCAAAAATTGAATTACAAAAGTCCCATATTTTGTTAATGGCAACAATTTCAATTTTGCATCCATACAAGAAGACTGTGGATCCAAAGTGCAGGCTAATTAGTTTACAGCAAAATAACATAGCAGAATCAACCTGTATTTATATGTCTATTAGGACTAGTTATTTTAGAATAATGTTCAACATTTATTCTGACCCTAAGACACACATAAATTGTGATGTGTAATAACCATGGTAACCGCTACCTTTGCCGTTACCTTGGCAGCAATGGAGGCGGGGGTCATCCGCGGCCTCTGCTGTGGGTCCTCCGGATGCATCCCAGAATACCCCTGGGCGCCAGCGGAAGCCTCGGGCTCCCTGAGCCGCTCAAGGGGCTCCTTCCTTCTCTGCAGCGTGCTGACCAATGGCTGCTCATAGGGACCTGGTTTGGACCAATCCTGGAGAGGTGGGCGGGACTTATTGAGACACAGGACACGGTGCATCCTACCACAGTGGAGGGAGGAGCCTGTCTACAATCCCGCAGTTTGAGCGTGTCTTTTTTTTTTGTTTTGTCCGAAAATGGAGTCTGTTGGATCCTGTACAGGACGTTCACACTTTGGTGCCACGCGCTGGATTAAATTTGAGGACGGTAACCTGCTGGTACCTGTGCCCACCGACGGCCTGCTCCATTTAGCAAATCCCTCACAGAGAGATTCGAAATGGAGATTTGAGACTGGGGGGTGTTTTATTAATAACAAAACAAAATGGCAGCAACAGAACGAGATTACATGTTAAGGAGCAAAGTAATGAAGTCATGAATGAGTTAGGCAGGTGATGAGAAAAATTAAATAAAGCACAAATTATAAGAAAAGCATTAATCAAAGATGTGAGCTGCAAATCAAATAAAATAATAATCAAAAACAAAAACCAAAAGGAAAAAAAAAAACTCCAAAGCAAAAGGTGCTGATGAAAACAAACCTTCCAGCAAGGAACCTTTGAGGTGGGAGAGGAAGTGTTGGATCCGGGGGAGCAGTTATAGGGTGGGGACGCAGGAAGTATGACAGAGAAAGGCCTGATGGAGCCAGTGTGAGAGAGAGCAGGGCGGAAGGTGGCGAAGGACGGGCCAAACTGCGGAACGGAGAGACAAGGTGGTCAGAGCGGCCAGCCCCCCCCCCCCCCAAGGAGAGGTGTGACGACCCCCCCTCACCTCCACCTCCACCTCCACCTCCACCCCCGGGAGTGGGGGTTGGGGGGGCGGGCCGCGTGAGCAGCCGCCGGATGGCAGACACTGAGTGACAGGCGCAGGTCGAAGGTCAGAGGTCAGAAGTACGACATAGCACAGCACAGATGGAGCCAGTGCTGAGCCACGCTTCTCACCTGCGGCAGCCCCGCCCACTTCACAGGACCAGAACAGCCAATGAGGAGATCCGACTCCTATGAAAGCCTACGAGAATCCCTATGTACTCAATATGTCTATGTAGGGAGGCTATATACTGTAGGTGATGCTATATAGGATATATATGTGAAAATATAAGTGAAAAGTAAATAGCACTATATAGAGTACAACTGCTCTGACATGGAGAACACAACTTTTCCAAAGGCCTCTAGCCAAGTTCTCTAAATAAAGATAAATAATGCATGAGTTATGTAGCACTTGCAAGCAGCATACTCTTTATGCAGTATACACTGAGGTTTGATGCTTGGGAAAGGAAATGAGCACCTGCTGATTACATCTATGGAATGTGCTGAACACGCAAAAATACAAAGCAAGCAGGACGTGGGTGTGCGTTTGTGTGTGTTTGTAGTACGTGTGTGTGCGTGGGTATGTCAGTGTGTGTGTGTGTGTGTGTGTTTGAGTGTGTGTGTGTTTGTAATGTGTGTGTGGGTGTTTGCAGTGAGTGAGTGTGTGTGTGTGTGTGTGTGTGTGTGTGTGTGTGTGTGTGTGTGTGTGTGTGTGTGTGTGTGTGTGTGGCTGACACTCACCGTGGTGGGAGAGCTGCACTCGCTGACTGACTGACAGGTCTCTGAGGCCTCTGAGGATGCAGAGCTGGATGACTTCTACAGAAGAGAGGGAGAGAGGGAGAGAGACGGGGAGGCAAAAAGGGAGGGAGAGAGGGAGAGAGGGAGGGAGAGAGGAAGAGAGACAGGGAGGCAGGGAGGGAGAGAGGGAGGGAGGGAGAGAGGGAGGGAGAGAGGAAGAGAGACGGGGAGGGAGGGAGGGAGAGAGGGAGGAAGGGAGGGAGGGAGGGAGAGAGGAAGGTGGACGGAGAAGAGAGCAGAAAGAAGGAAGGAAGAAAGATTGAGTGGGAAGATGGAGAAAAATAGGGAAGGCAGAGAGAAGATAAGAGGAAGAAGTGAATGATAGTAGGAGATACCCAGCAAGATGGGGTATGAGGATGGAGATAGGTTGATTAGACAGAGAGAGATAGATGGAGGGAGACAGAAAGATTAGGAGGGATAGAGAAAGATGGAGAGGGAGAGAGAAAAAACAAGGCAGAGAGGAACAGAAGGTCAGCGGGAAAAGATAATACGGAACCCTGACAAACAAGGCCTACTGCAGCGAGGTTAGCGACACACCGCCAACCTCTGGCCCTTACGACGGAGTGTGTGATCTCATCTGGAGTGTGAACTCCGAGTGTAAACCACACACTGCGTCCTCACAGCAAAGCCTTCACAGTTTTCTGTCACAAAACACGCGTAACCGAGCTCCTTCTCACACGGCGGACGGAAACAGAGCCGCTAATCGGGGCACAAGACCCGCAGAACATCAGCAGGACGTCTGGATCTGGGGTCCCGCCGTGCCGGGCAGGGGCTGTGGCGGTTCAGGATGAGAGGGGGCGGTAAGGGGGGGGGGGCCCTACCCGGCTGGTGATGTCACAGGGCATGGGCGGGGGGCGGGGCCTACCTGGCTGGTGATGTCACAGGGCATGGGCGGGGGGCGGGGCCTACCTGGCTGGTGATGTCACGGGGCATGGGCGGGGGGGGGCGGGGCCTACCTGGCTGGTGATGTCACAGGGCATGGGCGGGGGGCGGGGCCTACCTGGCTGGTGATGTCACAGGGCATGGGCGAGGGCGGCTTGGAGTAGACGTTGGCGTCCTGCGATATGAAGCCCGAGTCGTGCGAGGACACGCTGCTCAGGCGCTGGGCGCCCCCTGGTGGCGGCTGGGCCAGGCTGCGGTAGCGATAGGACGAACTGGGTGAGTGAGTCTGAGAGCCGCTGGACGAGCGCGAGGCGCTGCTGTGGGCGCTGTTTACGCTGCTGCAGGAGGGGGAGGGGCAAACGGGCAAGGGGGAGGAGCAAACGGGCAAGGGGGAGGAGCAAACGGGCAAGGGGGAGGAGCAAATGGGCAAGGGGGGGAGCAAATGGGCAAGGGGGAGGAGCAAATGGGCAAGGGGGAGGGGCAAATATGCAAGGGGGAGGGGCAAATGGGCAAGGGCAAATGGGCAAGGGGGAGGGGCAAATGGGCAAGGGGGAGGAGCAAACGGGCAAGGGGGAGGGGCAAATGGGCAAGGGGGAGGAGCAAATGGGCAAGGGGGAGGGGCAAATGGGTGGACACCAAGGGGGCGGGTACAAATGAAGTAATGGGGTGTGACAATGATGGGATAAACAGAGGGGATAAACAGGAAGATGACAGAGAAGAAGGGGAAAGAGGGTGAGGTTAAAAAAAGGAAGAAGGGGTGTGATGATGGATGGAGAGAAGGGATGAGAGGAAAGGAAAGAAGGATGGTGGGGTTAAAAAAAGGAAGAAGGGGTGTGATGATGGATGGAGAGAAGGGATGAGAGGAAAGGAAAGAAGGATGGTGCGTGTAATTGGGGTTTGGAGAAGGAGAGGAGGTGAGACGGGGGTGTGGTGGTGTCATGGAGGGTGTAGTGGTATGGATTAGAGAAAGGAAGCGGTGGCAGTGGTGGAATAAATTTACGTGTTTCGTATAAGGAGGGTACCCATTGTAAAAATTTCAAGAACCCACAAAGAAAGAGAGAGAGAGAAATGAGAGAAGAGAGGTATAGAGGAAAGAAGAAAAAGCAAGAAGGTTTAAGGGAGCGCCCATGAGGAAGACAAGGAAAGGGGGATGAGGAAAAAGAGGACAAAACCAATGGAAGGGGGGACAAAGGAGACAAGAGGGGGAGATGAAGCAAGCAGGAGGCAGGGGTGTGTCAGACAGATAAGGGGTCGGAGGTCAAGGGTCAGGGAGGGGAGCACATGGAAGAGACAAGTGGAGAGAGAACGTGAGACACACAGTTACTCCAGAGGTCACTGCAATGAATGGCTAAAATCTGACTATGACATCATCACTTCTAGGGCAACTACAGACCAATCAGAGATCTTTTGCCACAGGCAATTTTCTTTAGTTACCTGAGGCTACATTACATGTACAGTGCCCACACTGCAATTATGACAACAAAACAGTTCTATTCATAAGACTACGATTCTCAAAACAACTCATTTTAAGTGTACTTCATTCACATTTTAGAAAATTCTTCTCCCATTATTTCTTTACTCTTATAAAGGAAGGAACACTATTTTCAAGCACAATGGGATGCATGTTAAGAAACAAGTTAAGAATTTAAAAAGCAAAGATTGTACAATATCATTTTTAAATAATCGTGACAGAATGTTAATTCTTGAAAAATCTTCCAGTCTCTCACCTATGCATGCATTCAGTTATACACTGTACCATTTCTAATGCAGGTCTTTATTGCTGTTTTACTATAGAAAGCCACTCATTGCAGAGGTGCTGATATTGTCAATGAAAATGATCATTTCCACAGTGGCTGGCTGTGTAGCAAGCGTTTTTTAAATGCAGCAACGCATGTTAGCACAGACAACAGCACCAAGGGCAGACAGGACGGCCAGACAGACACGAGGACAAACTGGACTGACATACTGACAGAGAAGACAGGCTGCATGCACCGAAGCCTCTACTATCCGCACCCGCTCCCCCCCCCCAAAAAAAAAAACAATAAATGGACAGATCATCCACCACCTGTTAGAAGAAAAAGCGTCTGACAGCCCATTCTATCCCACAGCATTATTTCTGCACTATAGCCATCAAGACATCACAAAGCACACATTTTACAGCAAGAAAAGGTACAAAAATCAGAAAGACAGCAAAATGGCACACTTCAGTCTGCCAGTCTCTCTAAAAATCAGTGATTCACGCGCTCACGCATTCACCCAATCAAATGTTATTTATGTAGCGCAGTTTACAAATAATGTCTTCACAATAACACAGCCTATACCCTGGGCCAAACCCCGCCCCCCCGCCCCGTCCCCACAAAAGCAAGCCAAAGGCGACAGCGGCATGGTCATTGGATGTTATATTAAAGAATCCTTCAGAAGAACCAGACTGAATATTGGGGCGTCCATCGTCCTCAGGTCTGCTCAGAGTGTGGGCTCATGGGAACTAACACGGTCAAGTCCATTTTCAGCTCGTCTAACTCTAATCATCCTCTCACGCTGCCACTCACCTGCACATGCTGCTCTTCCTGGACCCAGAGCTGCTGGGGGAGGAGGGCGGAGTCTGGTAGGACCAGCTGTAATCAGAGCCCTTCAGGTCTTTGATCACCTGGAAGAGTGCGACCAATCAGAGAGCAGCACAACATTCCCCAGGGCTCACAGTTACTGTAACCAGCCAATCAGAACACACTCAACTTTCACCAGAGCTCACAGCTAACCAGCCAATCAAAGAGCACACAACATTCACCAGAGCTCACAGCTAACCAGCCAATCAGAGAACACACAACATTCACCAGAGCTCACAGCTAACCAGCCAATCAGAGAACACCCAACATTCACCAGAGCTCACAGCTAACCAGCCAATCAGAGAACACTCAACATTCACCAGAGTTCTCAGGCCCAAACACAGCACTCAATGCAAACTAATTATCTTGTTCTCGGGTAATCCGAGAGTACCACAGCATTCAAGACACAGCCAACGGATCACTTCAGAAAAAGTTCCATGCAACAGCTGCATTCCCAGTGTTTCTAGTAAATTCCCCCAAAGTGGCTATTCAATGACCCAAGCAGTGGTTTTCTTTTTTTAGTCTAGACTGTAAATTACAAGGACAGACCTTACACTTTAATTTGACGCTCAAACCAATCAACATCACCCCTATATACTGCATACTGTGGTTGGGTTGTGGTATGAACGCGTCAGGCTGACACTGGCTGATATAAACACTGGCTGAGTCAGTCTAAACCACTCGCTGTGGCACTTTCTGAAGTCAACCGAAATCTACCACATCCTCTCGATGTCAATGGGGCCTCTTAATGAGAGCTCGGAATGAAAGCAAATGAGCCGTTCGAGGCCGTTCGCGTGATGCAATTAGCTTGAGTAGCTCATCCAGCGCTGACACGTTATCCCTCAGGAGAGCAGCGATAGCCAACACTTTATTAATTCCATAATCTGTTAAACACACAGCCGTACTTCCAGCTGACGACGAACTTCCTCTCGGAAATGTCACCGAAATCAAAACTCATTTTTCAACCGAGAACGAGCCGAGGGAACCACTCGTCCTTCGGTCCAGCGTAGAAAGCAGGGGTTGTATTTACGGTGGCTGTGGGGTCCAGCCAGGTGTGTGGGGTTACCTGAGCGGAAGCAGGGGGTAGGTGCGCGTACCTGCTCACTGGCGGGGGGCAGTTTGTGGGGGTCAGTGGTCAGCACGGTGAGATCATCGATGATGGCCTGGAGGTGGGTGATCTCCCCCAGCATGGCGATCTCGCCATTCTGACAAAGCGACAGAGACGCAGACAGAGCCATGGGTGCCCAGGCAGTAACACAGTGTGCACCTCTCCCAGTTCTTTCCCTCCACATTTAACTACCTGGCAACCTCCAACTCATCCCAATTCTGCTGGTGTCTATCCTCTAATGCATCCCCTTCCTGACTGCCTCCACTCTCCTTCCTCTAACCCCTCCCCCTCCTGTCAATCTCCTTCCTCTAACCCCTCCCCCTCCTGTCAGTCTTCTTCTTCTAACCCCTCCCCCTCCTGTCAATCTCCTTCTTCTAACTCCTCCCCCTCCTGTCAATCTCCTTCCTCTAACCCCTCCCCCTCCTTTTAATCTCCTTCCTCTAACCCCTCCCCCTTCTGCCAGTCTCCTTCCTCTAACCCCTCCCCTTTGGTCAGTCTCCACCCCCTAGCCCCTCCCCTCTCTCACCACCACGGGCTGCAGGAAGCCGATGAAGGTGCAGAAGCGTCCCCGCTCCTCCACCAGGGCCCGGCGCACCGCCTGCTTCTCCGTCTCCTCCATCAGCAGGTACATGTCGTTCACGTCCTGCATGGCGCTGTCCAGCTGCGGCTGCAGGTCCCCGCGGCCTGCGGCGGGAAGGGGGCGGGGCCAAGGGGAAGGGGGCGGGGCAAGGTGGGGGGGGGGCGGGGTGGGGCGAGGGGAAGGGGGAGGAGAGAGGACAGGAGATGGGCCGGGTGGGGGGTGGGGGGTGGGGCAGAGGGGAACAGAACAAAGCAGAGGGGGGGGCAAGGAAGACATGGGCCAGGGAGACCAGAACAGAGGAGTACGTGTGAGGACGCGGGATGAAGAGTGGTGAGGAAGAGGAGGAGAGCAAAGCCACAGAGGAACACAGAGAGCACGAGAAAGACAAAGAGAGAGAGGAGAACAAAAAAGAAAGAGAGAGGGGGGGTGATTAGAACGTAGCGGTGAGTTCAGGACCCTGGCGGGACCCCCACACACCTCCCCCACCCACCAAACATCACAAACCAAGATGAGAAATAAAAACACTAAAATGGTTCTCAAACAACAGGAGGAGAATGCAAATGGAATGTGGACAGGAGGGAACAGAGCGGACGTGCGTGTGTGTGTGTGTGTGTGTGTGTCTGTGAGTATCGGTGTGTGTGTGTGTGTGTGTGTGTGTGTGTCAGAGACCAGAACCGCAGGACGGTCCCCATAAGCGAGTGTCGTCAGCCGCCATGCAGGAAAGCAGGGACAGAGCTGCACCAGGGCATGCTGGGAAACGGGGAGCAGGCGGGGGTGACTAGGGTGAAGCAGCTGCAGAGGGAGGTGGGAGCCACTCCACCAGTCACACGGGTGACAGGCTGGGATTAGTGCATGAGTGTGGTGGGAGGGCGTGTAAGGGGGACACACTAATGAACCACTAATGCATGTATATACACACACACACACGCACACTCACACACACACACACACACACACTCACACACACACACACACACGCACACACACACACACACACACACACACACTCACACACACACACACACACACACACACACACACACACACGCACACATAGCCGGTGTGTGGGCCTGCTCTGTAGCAGGTCCTAACACTACTGTCTAACCTAATGAGAACCGACAGGCTCACAGTCAACCCAGGACAATGGAAGAAACCAAATAAGAGAAGAAAAAAAAACAAGCAACAGCGAAGCAGACAGAGAGAGAGAGAGAGAGAGAGCAAGACAGAGAGAGAGAGAGAGAGAGAGAGAGAGCAAGACAGAGAGAGAGAGAGAGAGAGAGAGAGAGAGACAGAGAGAGAGAGAGAGAGAGAGAGAGATGTGCCATACTCACCCAGCAGCTCTACACGGACGAACCGGCCGAAGAGTGTGAAAATGTGTGTATATGTGTGAGAAAGAGGAGAGGGGGATAAAGGAAGGAGGCAAAGGAGGAGGAGGGTAAGGGGGGGGGGGGGGGTAGAGGGGTAGGGGTTTGAAGGGGGGGGGGGGGGGGGGGGATTTGGGGGTAAGAGAAAGCAGAGACCGAAGCTCAGTGTTAAAGTTACAGTGAATAAGCCATCACAGCTCAGCTGTTGGGGGAGCCACAGTGCAAGACCGTTAGTGCAAAGGAAAAATAAAATAACAAAATGACAGCCAAACTAAATCGACGAGCCAACCGGAACTTAACTCTTCAACGCGACATTCACGTTCACAATTTACTCACATATAGGGTTCACAGCATCACCCCTCCACATACAGAATTTCAGTACACAGGGCTCTGAATATAACAGGAAGCTGCATTCTCTAATCACAACACAAACCCACATCGCCGTGTTCGGTGTCATGGACCAAAAACGAGCAATATGTTCATGTACGTTTTACAATACATTATTACGTTTGCCTCTGGTCACAGTACAGTATATATGGAACAGACAGCTCTGCAATTGAGCACTGAGATTAAATAAAATATTTGCTTCTCCTATGATATAACAGTTTCCTTACAATCATAAGAAACATTGTTGTTAACTACTGTCTTTACAAAAGTTTCCACCTGGATAAAGTCACGCCAAAGCTAGGTGAACACGCCAAAGCTAGGGGAACATGCTAAAGCTAGGCTAACGCACTAAACCTAAGCTAACATGCTAAAGCAAGGTGAACGCGCTAAAGCTAGGAAAATGCGCTAAAGCCAGGAAAATGCGCTAAAGCCAGATGAACGCACTAAAGCTAAGAGACCATGCTAAAGCTAGGCAAATGCGCTAAAGCTAGGAGAACACGCTAAAGCTAGGCAAATATGCTAAAGCTAGGCGAACACGACTGAGTAAAGGTGCTTAACCTGAATCACTTCACTAAAAAATATCCAGCAGTATTAAATGGAAAGGGTGTAGAACCGCAATCTGTACACGTTTGCTCTGGAGAAAGAGCATCTTCTAAATGCTGGAACTGCTAAATTGTGTGCAAATTGCAAGACTAGTCGCTGCCTTCTTCCAATTCCAGGTTCAGGAGAGACAGCACTTGACATTTTACCAGCTAAAGACTGATAGAGTGAGAGTTTGACAAAGAGAACACATCAAGGGTGGCTACTGTAGATAGGGGAGTACATATGCTGAAGTCCCTGTTTTACTTCCTGACTTGTTGTGTTTGACACAGAAAAAAAATGTGCCAGAGGCAGTTTTGGGGGAATCAGTCATCGACGTTTCCGCATCTCCTCCATTTTCAGTTGTAATTCATTCCTCTCCCCGGCAACAGATTTCTGCTGCTCTCTCGCCTTTCAACGAAACATTGATTATTCCACCGCCGCGCTCCTCCGATAAATCTCCGGCCTTTTGCGGCACCGTCAAAGGAAACGTCGGGGAAGATTAACAGGGGCATTACAATGACGCATGCCAGAGGAGGTGGGCTGCAGTTCACACAAATCGCCACCAGAGGGGGGTGTGGCGCAACGGTGCCCATTATCCTCCATCCTGTTGACGCAGAGCTCTCGGGAAAAAAAATTCACACCATTGGCTGGCTGGCTCTCGCTCTCAGCGTGCCGACTTGACAGTTGACAACGTGCCTCTTCAGATGAACCGGCACTGACAGGGCCTCCAGCGCTGGTCAGAGGCATGTCATATTATCACTCCTGGGTGCTAATGAGTACTATAACCCAGCCCTGTTCACAGCTTAAAACCCTGATAAGAGACACTGGGCGTTTTCTGTTGAACAGCCTGAGATAATGCGATACTGATGAGCTGGAAAAAGGGAAGTTGAAAAGCAAAATCAACAAGGCTATAGATAGGATAAAGCTTATAGCCCTGTTGGCTCGTTTCCGAAAAAGAGACATTTGCCATTGCATCACGACCTCTTTAAAAACCTTTCGAAAAGGGTGGACATTTTCCCCTTTATGAACAGTAGAGGCAGGCAGTGGTCGTGTCTGTGGAGGAGAGTAAGCCCTTTTAGCCGAGAAAGACCTTCAAAGTCAAAAGCTTTATCAGAAGTTTTCAGCAGAACAAGCACATTGGCGAGGGTGCGAAGATCTCCCCTCCTGTGAGAAGGATCGACCCTGATGTTTTCAGCACCGTTTCAAGGTTTTAGTTTTTTTTTTGTTTCGAGGCAACCTTGTGCCCCCCAAGAGGCCACTGCAGCCTTCCGCTCCAGTTCACCGAGGGGGTGAATGTGGAGTTGGGGGGGGGGGGGGGGGGGGACAACACTAACACCCGCTATGGAAACTCAACTAACGATCCTGTTTTTTCAGCGCTCCGCACTTAGACAATGTGCTGAGTATTGTCTTT
>CM045887.1:59057406-59059906 GCA_025169545.1 Anguilla japonica | reverse complement strand
CTCCGGAGTGATCCTGGTCATACACACTGATTTGCAGATCCTTCACTGAACCGGTTGTTCAAATGATCTACTACGAGGAACAATCCAACCAAGAGCTTTACATTAAAGTTAAGACTTCAGTAACGGCTGTGCGCATAACTCTTTAACATGGGAGCAGACAGGTTGACGTCAGAGGCATGCTGGGTAGTGGAGACGACTTTCGCCTTTCACACGAGGCGCACGTGCGGAGAGAGAGACGTTCTGGAAACTTCTGGAACACGGACGAAGCCCACAGAGCTATTTTCCCTCCCGCGAGCCACACAGAGCTCGTTTGGGTCTAATCCCCGGCACTGTCCCGATCCCTGATCCGCAGCTGAACTTCTGTCATTACGGGATCCGATCCCATCTCCAGCGGTCGCTCGGCAACACACCATCCTCCCTTGCGCCTGGGAAACGTTAAAAAGCGCGGCTTATGCCTGATTACATCACTCCCCAGCGTAAACGGGGGGGGGGGGGGGGTACCACACCGACCGCAGGAGACTTTCGAGGCTCGCTGAACAGCTGAGAGCAGCAGAAGTGTAGGCTTTTGCCCCCCCCCCACCCCCCCAAAAAAAACTGCTGTGCGAGAGAATGTAAACATGCTGTACAGACCTCTTTTCATTGGGCGTTAAGAAAACGTGTCATTAGAGATGTTTCTTTTATTTTAAAAAATGATACATTTCTGAATGTTTTTAGAAATATGAGTACATGCGCTATACATTTCATATTTGTTATTACTATGAAATGACTACTTACAGAGGTTTATGACTAAGTCGCTGGAGGGCTGGGGGTTGCTGGTGGATAGGACGTGGGCTAGTGGTTGTTATTTGGTGGGCTGGATGTCGGGGTGCATCATGTTAGTTGGCGGGATGGGTTTTTTTTGGGGGGGGGGGTTCTCTGTTGGGTTGTGTTTGGAGCTTCCACACACACATTGGGCTCCACTCTGTTTCCACAACATGACACGGGTCTGAAACACGGAGGGGTCGGCGTACGGTGAGGGGAGAAGAGCTGACGGAAAGAGCGGTGTGGTGCGGTGCCTAACCGCACGGAGAGGAGCCGGCCTGGCCTGGCTTAGCGTACAGGCAGCGGGGAAACCGCTACCGCTTAGCCACACCGCCACCGCCAAGCCACACCACAACTGGGCCGGCCACAGACTCGCTGGCTCCACACACTCCCGTACACACTGAGCGCTTGTGCTGAAGTACAGGCAGGCCTCTCACCAAAACACACGCACACGCATACACACACGCGCGCGCACGCACGCATCACACACACACACACACACACACACACCACACGTAAACCCCTCCCCACGTGCGCACACAGCCAATCACAAACGCAGACACACAAATTTATAAACACACACATATGTCCAACAAAAGGGTGACTGGCTGAAAAGAAGGAACAGAAAATGGAGTGCGTGTTTGTGTGTGCATTTGTGCATGCGTGTGCATGTGTGTGCTTGAGTGCATGTATGTGTGCATGTGTGTGCTTGTGTACCTGTATGTGTGCATGTGTGTGCTTGTGTACCTGTATGTGTGCATGTGTGTGTGTGATTTGTGCGTGTGTGCGTGTGTGTATGTGTGTGTGTGCGTTTGTGCATGCGTGTGCATGTGTGTGCTTGAATACATGTATGTGTGCATGTGTGTGCTTGTGTACGTGTATGTGTGCATGTATGTGTGTGATTTGTGCGTGTGTGTGTGTGAGAGAGTGTGTGTGTGTGTGTGATTTGTGCGTGCGTTTGTGCGTGCGTGTGCATGTGTGTGCTTGTGTACGTGTATGTGTGCGTGTGTGTGTGTGATTTGTGTGTGTGTGTGTGTGTGCGAGGGGGGGGGGGGGCTGACTTGGTGAAGTGGCGCAGTTTGGCCTCGATGCTGCGGTGCCTCATGCACATCCGGGTCAGCGCAGATCCAATGTCCCTGGTGGCACCTGGAGAGACACACAAAAAAAAAGACAAACGTTAAACAAACGTCTGCCATACACCAGGCAAGCGCCACGACGTCGCAACGGCTCGAACAGACAAAAGACAGAGCGCTCAGTGTCCCAGACCTCCCAACAGCTCCCCAGCTCCACCAAAATCTCCCCACAGCCAGAAAAATATTTACCCTTCAGTAACACCAGCAGTTTGGACTTAACGTATACAACCCGGCTCTCTCTCCAAATAAAGACCCTGCATAGAGGTTTTTTATAGACACAGGCTCCGTGTAACCTGTAACTCTGATAAATATAGCAGCGATCCTCAGTAATGGGTATCTGTCTGGCAAGCCAACCCCCCCTTGTAATTTCGATGAGGCGTCTCCCTCCCTAAAGAGAGAGAGAGAGAATCTGCGTGAGGTCCCGGGAAATCAGCGATATCCGTGAGGAGGGCCGCTGTACTGTCCAGGCCAGCAGAGGGCGGCGGCGAGGCCCGCGATGCTGACTCGGTGCGATGGCTTCACGCTCCGCTGGGCTGTGATTAAAAGGCCGCGGCCGAGATCTGAAG
>CM045887.1:59044906-59054906 GCA_025169545.1 Anguilla japonica | reverse complement strand
GAGAGAGAGGGAGGAAGAGGGAGAGGGAGAGTGGGAGAGGGAGAATGACAGGGAGAAAGAAGAAGAGGGAGAGAGAGAGAGGGAAAGAGACAAAGAGGAAGAGAGGAGGGAGAGAGTGAGGGAGAGGGAGCGAGATAGACGAATGTAAGTAGTAAATTTTGATTTAAATTTTATTTGAGCATTTAGACGAGGGACCTTTACCAAAGGCACAACTGCAGCGACGGACTTTGCGGTTCAAACTCAGAAGCGTCAGGTTAAGTTTTCAAAACCACGCGAAGGCCATTCCGAGCTTCGCCGAGCCTCACGCACGCTGAGAACGCGCAAACAGGGAACTGCCACAAAAACCCCGCAGTTCGCTCAAAATAAAATCGTCTGTCGATAAAACTGCACACGGCCAATTTCTCAAGTACAAATGAAGGAAGCCAACACTGGAACAGTTTTGTGCTACAGCACAACTATTTAAAAAAAAAAAAGACCTGGAATGACAGCCATCATTGGAAATGCAGTACAGAATACGAACGTACATCCAACGATTTAGAGCCAATTTTACAGCCAATCACGGCTGTAGGGCTGAGGGGGACGTTCACTGCCATTAACGGAAAGATGCGTTAAAAAACAAAACGCACAAGGTCACTGCTGTGTCGGTTTTTTAAGAATCGTTATCATGTTGTGACCGAGCACGGGCGCTACACCCTTGACACCGGCTGTCATGACGACAGCCTTCGCGCACTGTCGTCACAACAGCCACGCAGGAAGCCATATTTATATTTCGGCGTTCGGGTCAGCTTCTGGTTCAGCGGGGGGGGGGGGGGGGGGACGCGCCGAACCGTTCTCCACAAAGGAGAGCGGGACCCGCGAAAAATTCATTAAAGGGCCCGGCTGTTTGCGGTCTGTCCGTCTCTGTTAGCCCAGCACAATTTTCCCACAGTGCACTGGGGCCGGGCACACACGAGGCCATATTGATTTTTCTCATGACATTTAGTGAACAGCTCCCTCCCGGGACAGCCGGTCTCCTAACCGGGGGGACAGGGGCCAAAGGACAGAGGGAGAACGAGGGAATAGGAGAAAGGGGGGGATAACAGAAGGAGAGGGAAATAAAGAACGACACGCAGAAATGGTGTGATCAGTCATCGTCTGTCTCCATTTAGCAACCCCCCCCCTGCCTCCCCCGACTTCTCATGCTACTGTGTCAGAAGCAGACCTCAGACACACGAACAGCTCTGGCATCCACCCGCACAAGCTCCCAAACCACAGCTGCCCCCTTTCCCAGTTTACACAAGATAACGAGTTAGCGAGCACAAGCGCTACCGTCCTTAGCCTAGACAAGATAACGGAAAAAAAAACTGCCATCTCGCAAAGAAGGCAAGAGCCCCACCGGCCTGGGCCTGCGCAGGATAATAAACCCAAACTGCCACCGTCCTCAACCGACACAGACCGCGAGTGAAACCAGCGCAGATTAACAAAAACAAACTGCAGACCAGACACCTGCCCCAAACCGAGATAGGCCTCGGGTGCAAGCGCTACTGTCCCAAACCGAGATAGGCCTCGGGTACAAGCGCTACTGTCCCAAACCGAGATAGGCCTCGGGTACAAGCGCTACTGTCCCAAACCGAGATAGGCCTTGGGTACAAGCGCTACTGTCCCAAACCGAGATAGGGCTCGGGTACAAGCGCTACTGTCCCAAACCGAGATAGGCCTCGGGTACAAGCGCTACTGTCCCAAACCGAGATAGGCCTTGGGTACAAGCGCTACTGTCCCAAACTGAGATAGGCCTCGGGTACAAGCGCTACTGTCCCAAACTGAGATAGGCCTCGAGTACAAGCGCTACCGTCCCAAACGTACAGAGACCTGACAGACAATCCTGTCCTGAAACTACATCGCCTGTAGGCATCACCGTGTGTGTTCTGAACCCAAGAAGACAGAGAGAGAGAGAAAAAAAGGGATGAAAGGGAAAGAAGGAGAAATATAACAAATGAAGAGTTGAAAACCTCTCAAGGTTCCTTCTCCTCACCTCCTCACCTCCTTCCCTCACTCTCTCTCTCTCTCTCTCTGTACCAACACTATACCAATAAAAACAGAAGATTTGGTCACCATTATGTTCTTTAATAGTATGTACTACAGAGTGCACTACTCTGTATGTACTACAGTATGCACTACTCTGTATGTGCTACAGTACCACGGCACAGCAGTCAGAGCGGAGGGAGGAGAGGCGGAGGGAACAGCCTGATTATCAGACTTTCTTCCCCAGTTTATCGGGGGGGTAGAACACAGCCTCCTGCCTCTCCACGCAGATAAAGCATAAGACATCAGACTGAATTTAATCTGCTCAGGGACCAATCAGGAAGGACTACTCTCTCCCTCTGTCTCTCTCTCACACACACACATGCGCATGCACACACACACGCACACACACACACACACAACACATCAACACACACACACACACACCCACATTAACACACTCACACACATGCACACACACACACGCACACACACACACACGCGCACACACACACACACATTAACACACACAGGGTGGAGGGTTAAACTCTGTGCTGTCTCCAGTCAGGCTCACACACCCAGACCTTCCATTTTCATCTGCCCCCATAGGCAGCTAACCGCTAACCGCTGCCGTTTCCAAGGCATGGAGACATGCATTTCCTGCAGATAAGGGCTGCACAGAGGCATAAATAGATCTACACCAGCCAGCTCCATAGACCCAGCAGCCAGACAGCAGAGAGAGAAGAAGGGAGGGGGGAGACAGAGAGAGAGATAGAATGAGAGAGAGAGAGAGAGAGAGAGAGAGAACGAGAGAGAGAAAGCAAGTGTCAAAAGATCCACTGTATTACTACTGTACTACCACTATTATTATTATAGTATTACACTACATGGCCAAAAGTATATGGACACCTGACATCCAACATCGCCTCCAAAATTATGACAATTAATATGGTTCACCCATTGCTGCTATAACAACCTCCACTCTTCTGGGAAGGCTTTATACTAGACGTTGGAGCATTTCTGCAGGGATTGGTTTTAATTTAGCCAAAAGAGCATTAGCGAGGTCGGGCACTGATTGGGCGATTAGGCCTGGCTTGCTGTTGGCTTTCCAACTGATCCCAAAGGTGTTGGATGGGGTTAAGGTCACGGCTCTCTGCAGGCCAGTCAAGTTTTTTAACACCGTTCTCGACAAAATCACTTCTATATGTACCTCGCTGTGTCCCCCGGGGGCATTGTCATGCTGAAACAGGAAATGGCCTTCCCAAAACTTTTGGGGAAGCACAGAAACATCCAGAATGTGATTATATGCAGTAGCATTAACATTTGCCTTCACAGGAACCTAGGGAAGGCAAGCGTTAATGCTACAGGGGCCAAGCCAAAACCACGAAAAACAGCCCCAGACCAAGGCATGTCCACATACTTACGGTCATATAGTGTATTATTAATATTATTATTCTAGAGAAAGTTATCAGCAGTAGAATAATGTACAAAGTAGCGTATACATCTTAATTTTTTGCTTTGACATTGAACACTGTCATACGTTATGCCAAAACTATTTCCTGCGAAAAAGACCTCCAATGCGAATTTCGTGTACACGTGCATATGTTTTCAGTATGGTGAAAAACATATAAACTCACAAAAAGACACACCACCCACACACACACACGCACCACGCACACACACACACACACACACACACACACACACACACACACACACACACACACACACACACACACACGTGCACACACACACACACACACACACACACACACACACACACACACAGCAGAACAGGGTGCGCTGACGCCAGTGTCGTGGTGTGATGTTGCTGAAGTGGCTTGTGTCCCGTGGTTCTGCGGGTTCAGACTGCAGTGAAATCCGCGCTGCACACGGAGCCATAAAGTCCAGGAAGTGGCCGTAAAGCTCAACTTTACCAGCGTCTTACTGGGGGGGGGGGGGGGGGGGGGGGGGGGGGAGAGGGGGGGTTCAGACAGAGCTTTGAAGAGAGGGAGAGACAGCCTCATTAGCCATATTGGAGGGGGGGGGGGGAGCTTACTGTGCCTCTAATCAAGACCTGCTCCTCAGGACGGGGGTTCTACATTGGACGCAAACGGGAAGGACAGAAGTGAGGGCGAACTTCAAGGCTTCAGACCGTGGGACTCCAGCGCCCGACCACGGAAGCTTCCAGCACCTTTTCTTTCTTTTTTCTTTCCCCCAGACAGACAGACAGGAGGTGAGAGACGGGCGAAGGGAGAGACTAAACAAATGACCCCGGCATGGTGACGACCACACACACACACACACACACACACGCACACACACACACACACGCACACGCACACACACACACACACACCAGAGCGGGCATTACAGCCGCCTCAGCCCTTCTCATTACGCCGCGCGCTAGCACGTTAGCGCTGCCGCCGCCAGTCATCGTGGCTTCCTAACGACCCCCTCCCTCACCTGGGAATTAAAGGCTGCGACAGAGAGAGAGAGAGAGAGAAGACTCTAACGAGCAGAGCCCGTGTAGCTCCACACCGTGGTTCGTTTTTTTTTTGTTTGTTTGTTTGATTTTTTCCCCCCTTCCACCCTCTCATTAACATCTTATTTGAATTCCACCCGCTAATCCCGCTAACGCACGGATAACGACCGTTATCTCTCCGCACATTCGCTTGCTCAGGATCGAGGTTGAGGGGGGGGGGGAAAAAAAACGCCTCTGGTGATTGAGGGGGACGCGGGACACGCCGGGCCACGCTGGGGAAGAGGGAAATTTGGCAGGTCCCTCTCAAAGAGGGAGGACTGCGTTAATTTTGTTTCTTTTTTTCTTTTACAGAGCGCGTGCACGGAAATATTATTATGAGCACGGGCTGTGGATATTTACTGGCATGCCATAACCCTGGACAAATTCGTTCCATAAATCCTCAGATCAAAGGAACACCCCCTACCCCCCCCCCCCCCCCCCCATCATACCCCCACAAACCCCCGCCGCACCCCAGGCCAGTAGCAATCACTTTAATTATGAATTCTGTCCATATCGCACAGGCAGGCAGTACGGGTACAACACTGGCTCCTGCCTAACCAATTTGCATACAGTCCCACATGGGCAGTGCACTTCCAGGATGAAAGGCAAAGCTGGGGGGGGCAGTAGAGCTGTCAGGTGGTGTGATTTACACACGACCCCCCCCCCCACCCCCGCGCCCTGTGTCCCGCTGCACCTCTCCGCTCCCCCGCCCCGGCCCGGGAGGAAAGGAGGAGCCCCCCCTGTGGGATATCCCTCCATTCAGGCTCCCTCGCTTTGGCCTTCCTGTCCGCGTCGCACTTTCCCAAACACCATTCTTCCCCGGGACAATGAGTGACGGGGGGCTCCCAACCTGCCAACGGGGCCCCCGCACGCCAACCTGAGCAGAGCAGACCCAGGCAGAGAGAGAGAGAGAGAGAGAGAGAGAGAGAGAGAGAGAGAGAGAGAGAGAGGGAGAGGGAGAGAGATACAGAGACAGAAAGCGACTAAGATTCAGAGATAGACTACATTACAGAGAGACTGAGAGAGAGAGAGAGAGAGAGAGAGATACAGAAAGAAAAAGAGACTATGAGTCAGATAGAAAGAGAGGCAGAGAGAGAGACTGAGAGAGAGATGGGTGGTGGGGGGTCTACAGGGCGTATCACAGGCTCCCCTTATCTCCCTGTCTTCCTGTTGGTCTCTCTGTAACTCACACACTCTTTCTGACAATCCGTCCTTCTGCATCACACTCTGTCTGTCTGCCTGTCTGGGCACCTTCACCCACAGTCTGTCTGTCTGGGGTTAGGGTTGTAACTAGGCAGCTGTTTTGTAGGTGACTTAGGTGCATTAACTGTCTTAATGCAGTGGAGTTTAAAAAAAAAAAAAAAAAAAAAAAAAAAATACAAGCAGTAATTGTTGCCGTTCTCGTTGTATTAGTGTTAATCAGTTTAACCTTCAGGGTCCAAGTTGATCTATGCGGTTGTTCCCTGCACTTGGACCGGTACTTCTCTCTAGGGTTTTCGTCATACTTGTTCCTGGTTATGGTTATACACTTTGATGTACGTCGCTCTGGATAAGAGCGTCTGCCAAATGCCTGTAATGTAATGTAATGTCTGTCTGTCTGGGCATCCTCACCCACACTCTGTCTGTCTGCCTGTCTGGGCATCCTCACCCACAGCCTTTCCCTCTGACCAGTACATTTGTCTGTCGCCGACTGACGCATCCGCCCACACTGCCTCAGCTCTACCCAGAAGGCCTTGCAGCTGTCGGTCTGCCGGCTCCCCCCCTGTCAGCGAAGTGCCGATGATTGCGTCTCCTCCTCTCCTCCTCCAGCAGCGGCCGCGTCTGAGTCCTCAGCGCTGCGTCCGCCCTTACCTGTGCGCCGTTCGCACTTCACACGCCACTCAATCGCCCAGAGGAGACGGCAGCCCTCAGAGAACCGGAGTGTAGCACAGTGGGTAAGGAACTGGGCTTGTAACCGAAAGGTCGCAGGTTCAATTCCCGGGTAAGGACACTGCCGTTGTACCCTTGAGCAAGGTACTTAACCGGAATTGCTTCAGTATATATCCAGCTGTATAAATGGATGCTATGTAAAAGTTGTGTAAGTCGCTCTGGATAAGAGCGTCTGCTAAATGCCTGTAATGTAACCCCAACTCTCTCCACCCCCCACCCCTGTTACCATGGCGATGCTCCTATCCCGCCAGTACCAAGGGTGCAAGCGAGAAACCCTCACAAAAATTGTGAAATCCCCAGAGCATCCTCAGAGTCACAGACGTCCAGTAATGTGAAGCTTCGTCCCCTGACCTGGAGGTCGCCATCTGTATCTCCCTCTTAGCACAGAATCCTGCTTGTGCCTCCACCCCGGCCAGCAGCTAGCCTAGCGACCACACGGCTAGTCTCCGTTTCACAGCAAAATTCATCGTCACAGAGCTTCGTAAATTCATGGGCTACAACTCAAGCAGCCACCGAATTCAGGGCTCCCCCCTTTACAGGCCACACCTCGCCTCTGGCCCCGCCCCGGCCCCGCCCCTGCCCGGTTTGGTGAGGTGCACCTTCATGCTACGCCACCTGCAGTGACTCAGCCTCATTGGCTTTTATTGATTTTTTTCCTGAGACTCAGCGATGACTTCAGTGACCGCAACGCACATTACCACCATCTGCACCGGAACAGACTGTGTGTGTGTGTGTGTGTGTGTGTGTGTGTGTGTGTGTGTGTGTATGTGTGTGCATGTGTGTGAGTGTGTGAGAGAGAGAGTGTGTGTGTGTGTGTGTGTGTCTGTGTGTGTGCGTGTGTGTGTGTGTGTGTGTGTGTGTGCATGTGCGTGTGTGTGTGTGTGTGTGTGTGTGCGCGCGTGCATGTGTGTGTGATGATAGATAAATAGATAAATAGACAGGCAGGCAGACAGACAAAGAGAGAAGGATGCAGGTTCTCACTGTGACTGAGCCTCTTAATACAACGCTGCAGCTCATTAGCACCTCTCCCGGGTCAGTTTGGCTGTTTCTCTCACTCTGCCCCTCCAGGAACACGTCAGAAGAACCAAGCAGGTCCAGTGACGTCTGGGCGCGCTGTCTGACAGACCCACTTCAGCCGAAACCGCCGCGCTTTATTTGGCTGACGTGACGCATTGGGGCAAACACGTCGCAGCGCTTGCGGATGAAAAGGCCAGTTTGGGTTTTGGTGTGACCGCTGACGCGTACAGCCACGGGACCTCTCACAGATTGGGCGCTGTGATTCAGCGGAAAGGGTCTAATTTTACACGCCAAGTCCGCACCCATGCGGGCTGGGCGTTAGCTCTCAGATGCTATATCTGATGCCTATCTTCATACACGGAGGTGCATATTTTGAACATTCGGACAGAAGCAGCCACACCCACGCCCACACCACCCATTTCCCTTTTTAAAAGGAACCGCTCCGGGGGGGGGGAGGTACAGGGCGGACCGGGTCTTTAAGGAGGGGCGTTTAAGGAGGGGGCGCAGGCACACCATGGGGGACAGGCGACGTGGGCGTGGCTTTTATTTTAGGGCGTGAGTGAGGAGGAGCGCCCTAGGGGAGCCACAGACAGTCCACTCCGATCCCAGAGGACTCGGTTCTGACACCTCACTGCGATGACTCCCACTGGACAGCTGGTCTACACGCGCCGACGGGCCCCAGAGGACTGGGATGGGGGGGTTTTGGGGGGGGGGGGGGGGGAGCAGGACAGTCACGATGCACTACTCCGCTCAGTGGTGGCCCCCCCAGGGAGACAGCCCTGCGTGTGTGTGGCCTGGGCTCACAGTGACTCTGAGCTGCTTCCAAACCACAGGCTCTACACACCCAGGGAGACTCCAGCAGGGGAGCGCTGCTCAGAGAGAGGGCGGAGTCGCCCCCCCCGGGTGTGTGTGTCTGTCTCTGGCTGTTCCCAGGCGACCGTTGCCGTGACACAAAGTGTGGGGAGGGCAGGGGGGGTGACAGTGGCGTGTCGTACGGAGAGCAGAGAGAAACAGGGCGCTGCCTCCATTTTGGCTCTGCTTTGCGGGCGTAAGTGGGCGTGGCCTAATCCTGGCAGCGGCAGCCAGGCGCCTCCAGAGGGCAGCGCCGAGCCCCGCCCCGCCGTCAGAGAGCCGTCAAAGCGCAATCAATCGGGCGGCCCGTCGATGCCGTCGGCCGGGCCCGGGTTGCCATGGCGACGCGGAGCCCGGTTTCCCGGGGGACGGGCTCTGGCTGGGCCGTCGCCACGCTCGGGCTCCCGCGGAGGGCTGGCGGAGCGGAATCTCGGAGGACGCGGGGTTCCATTTCAGAATCCCGTTCTCTCCGGGGTTCTGCGCCCGTGCTCCTCACGGCAACCTGTCAGATCAGCAGAGCTGCTGCTCCCTCTGCCGAGGCTGGGGGCTGCCTGCAGGGCTGCGGGGTGGGGGGTATGGGGGGTATAGGGGGTATGGGGGGGCCTTCAGTGTGGCTATAGTGAAGGCCAGAGAGCCAGTCCCCATTGTATAGCCCTGCTTGGTATTCCTGCTGTAAGTCTGACTGAATAGACTAGCTTACCATAAACATAAACACACACAAATACAAACACACACACACACACACACACACACACAAAACCTCAAACGCACATTCACAAAGACATACACATACACACAGAGACACACACACCACACACACACACACATACAAAACCTCAAACACACATTCACAAAGATATACACATACACACAGGGACATACACACACACACACACACACACACAAACCCTCAGACATACGTTACCCCTCTTTCTCTCTTTTTCTCACGCTCCCTTTCCCAAAATACATACACTGAACCCCACTGAATTCCCCACTCCACCCCCGTCGTCCCGCAGACAGACACAGTCTTGGTCTTTGACCCGAAAGTGAGAACGCTACATTTCCCTTTTTTTTTCCCTGAGCTGCATATCTGTTCACACTCAGCTTCAGTTTCCCAAGAGTACAGAATCACTCAACATTCACCTATTAGCATTAGCATTAGCATTGCAAGCACAGTAACCTCGGTGGCTTTAGGTGCGTTTAAATAACGTCGTGTTTACACCCGAGCTGGGGATTGTGGGTTATTTAAGTGTGGTGGTTTATAACTGTTGCCTAAACAGACTCCCCAGTGGCACCGGAAACCAAAACAAAATGTCTCCCGTCCCTCGGCTGCCTCCCAGCCGCTAAATCCATCGACGCTTTCGTCATCCGAAACTGGGCACAGGTTCGCCGCGCGCAATCCCATGACTCCCCGGGAACGTCTTCGGCACGAACGACCGTCTGCGAGGCCTTCCCGACTTCCGGGGCAGAACGAGCCGCTGCGCAGCTCTGCGCAGCTTTGCGCAGCTCGACCGCCGAACGCCTCGCGATCTCTCGACCGGGAGAAACGCGCGCGCGTGTCCGACGCTCCGCCACGCCCGAGCGAGCGAGCAAGCGCCCCAGCGAGCGAGCGAGCGAGCGAGCGAGCGCTCCTGGGAGAAAGAGCCGACGTCCTGCGTCTCACGCCCGCACGCGAGC
>CM045887.1:59022406-59039906 GCA_025169545.1 Anguilla japonica | reverse complement strand
TATAAATGCAGTCCATTTACCATGAACAAAAAGCTCAGGTACAGTCGTACAAGCACAGCTACAGGTGTACAGGGCCCAGTACAGGTGTAGCAGCCCAGGTACAGGTGTACAAACCCCAGAACAGGTGTAGCAGTCCAGGTACAGTGTACAAACCCTAGTACGGGTGTACAAGCCCTGACTTGATTATGCTACACCTCCTTAGGATGCAATAAACCCTACACCTATGACCTCACTCTCAGCCCCCCATCCTGAGGAGGAGGAAGAGGGAGCAGAGCAAAATGAGAGGCCAAGGAAAGTGTGAAGAAGAGGAGGAGCAGGAGGATGAAGAGGGTGAGGAAGGACAGAAAGGCCAAGAGCACGAGGCAAAGGAAGGATTCCCAGCAGGCACCACCAAATGAAAGCGAGAGCTGGAGTCCGGCACGGGGACACCGAGGAAGAGGAGGACGACGAAGAGGAAGAGGTCGAGGGAGGAAGTCAGGCGTGCGGGCAGGGCTCGGGTTGCCATGGTTACCGGCACACGCACGCACACTCGTGCGAGGCGAGGCCTCTCCGTGACGGCGACGCGCGCCCGGAGGGAGAGATCAATCCGCCGCACACCTCGCCGCCAGACTGCAGCAGCACTTAAAGCGGAATTATTCATGGGCCGCTCTGCTCTCCTCTCTTCCCAGCATGCATCGCTGTCCGCCCGGCACCGGTGCAGCGCAGCACAGCACAGCACAGCACAGCACAGCACAGCACAGCGCAGCGCAGCGCAGCGCAGCACAGCACAGCACAACAGCACAGCACAGCACAGCACAGCAGAGATTCCACACGAGACCTGAGGTACACGGTTACCGCTGAACATCCATCCTAACCGACAGAGCTAGAAATATTTGTTCAAAAATTGTAATCATAAAAAAATGCAGAACAAATTGCTTTTCTGTTCTCAGCTACCCCCCCACCGGAAGACACTGACGCCAGCGCTTACACAAATAGAAATGATTCACATTGATATCTGATTGCAGATGGAGTTGGATAAATAAAAAAAGTAGCTCCTAATGCTTATGAATGCTGTGTTATTACAGTTATGGAGTTATTTCATCCATTTCAAATAAATATTTTCATATTTAAAAAGTATCACATTATGTCATGAAAGCGATAAGACAAATACGCAAATGAGCTCACAGAGCATGTATGGGGGGGGGGGGGGGGGGGAGAGAGAGAATGAGAGAGAGGGAGGAAAACTGCAATGATGTCTCAATCAACAGTAAAAATGAGTAAAATGAAACACAAGAGACTGGAAGATGCAGGATATCATTACCCATCTCACTGAGCACAGACTGTTCTCCGACGTATGTGTGTGTGTTTATATGTCAGTCTATTACTCTGTGTGTGTGTGTGTGTGTGTGTGTGTGAGACTGTCTGTCTCTTTGTTTGACTGTGTGTGCGTGAATGCGTGTGTGTGTGTGTATGTGTGTATGTGCGTGCATGCATCTGTGTGTGTGTGTGCATGTGTTACTGTGTGTGTGCTGTGCACGCGTGCGTGCTTCTGTGCATGCGTGCGTGCGTGTGAGTGCGTGTATGCATGCGTGCGTGTGTGTGAGTGCGTGTATGCATGTGTGTGTGTGCATGTGTTACTGTGTGTGTGCCTGTGTGCATGTGTGTGTGCGTGCGTGCGTGCGCGCGCGCGCGTGTGTGTGTGTGTGCGTGTGCATGTGTTACTGTGTTTCTGTGCGTGCGTGCGTACGTGCGTACGCATGCACGTGTGTGTGTGTGCGTGCGTGTCTGCTGCATTAGAGCAGAAGCACAGAGCAGAAAGTCAGGCCTCAGTGTGAGGAGCTCTGGGTTAAGGCTGAGCAGCTCTCTCTCCTCCCTGCTGTGCTGGGGACTGGGGTTCCTATATTTACTCCAGTCAGGGTAAGGAGGAGTTTGGGGTCTGTGTGATGAGGGTATATCACTGAGCCCCTGGGAACGTCCCGAGTTCTAATTCCAACTCCCCCGATCTCTCCGTCGGGGCGGGGAGGGGGGGGGGGGGGGGCGGGGTTTGGGGGGCTGCCATGGAGATTCTCCACAGGGACATCAAGGCATACAAGGGCTTTCGAGGATTTTTATCCTCATATTTTAAAAAATATCCAAATCGTTAATTACGTGCTCTTCTCGAAACTCGATGAACGGAAACAATCTCCTGATATTGGAATGGTATCTCGTTACGGGTCGATAAAACGATCAGTGCCGGACCGTCCGTGCGGTCAGCGACACTGAAGACCGTGCGCTGGTGTGCTGGAGATCTGCTGCGGTATGACACAGCATTATGTCTATTTCCTCAGCACACGCTGCTTGACTGTCACATATTTTCCATTTGTACAGCTGCTTATGCAGTGAAGGAGCCTGGGGTTAAGTGTACTTATGCAAGGGTGTGGCAGTAGTCACCTACAGTATCAATTACAGTTCCGCCTTCTTACCTACGAAGCCAAGTGACATGAGGTGTGTGTACTGTATGTATGTGCATGTGTGTGAGTATGTCTATGTGTGTGTGTGTGTGTGTGTATGCACATGTGTGTGTGTGTGTGTGTGTGTGTATTTGATCTTCCACACCTTCATTTCTTGCCTGGCTCTCTCTCTCTCTCCTCATCTCACCCCACCTCAAGGCCGTCTGGTCCCTGTGTGCGTAGTCATGGTGACCGCAGTGGTAGAAAGGTGGGGGGGGGGGGGTGGTGCTGTGAGATGGCTCTTCTCCTCCTGAAGAAGCCACACACTGACTCACAGAGGAACGGGTGAGCACGCCCACCTGGCCTCTTAACTGCAGGCAGGAACACTAGGGAACGCCTACATCAGTCACTGGATGGGAACCGAGAAGCTTATGCGGAGCTCCGCCCCTTAACCCAGAGCCACACCCCTTTCTCTGGACCCCACCCCATTCCCTTAGCTCAAGGACAGACAGGCCCCCTTACACTGTGCCACACCTCCAGGAGACCGATCACAGGTCCCCACGTCTGCTAGGTAAACTTCAAGTAGACTGCGGGTTCAAATCCAGAATAACGCGGCGTTGCTGCTGTGTCCTTAGGCGGGTCCAACAATTTTAACTGCTTCAATACAAACAGCAGTTAATAAAAACCTAAGGGAATGTTCTAAGTAAATTAAAGAATAACGTGATCTATGAGAGCATAGAGAGAGATGGTGGGGCGGGACAGGGGCAACGAGGCGAGGTTGATTTTGAGGCGCTACCTGTCCTCAGCTGTCCTGACCGATTAGGAAGGGCGGGGATGGGTCGGCCCCCTCTCCACGGGCCGTCCCACATCTGGATCTAGTTCCCCCAGCCAGACAGAACAGACCACAGCGGCAGGCATCTGGAAGGACTTGGGCTGGATGTTTTCCGATAACATCAGCCCCCCCCCCCCCCCCCCCCCCCCCCCCCCCAAATACGCACCCTCCGTCCCACTGCCTCCTGAGTAGTCTGCTTCCTAATGCACTGCTGTCTCTTGGCTGGTCTATCCCACACTGAGATCACATTAATAAAAATAGCAACAACCATCAGCATGGAAAACAATTTTTTTCTGTTCTGTTCTGTGCAGTGAACCAGAGGGCTTTGTCGAAATACAGCACCACTGTAACTCCGTACTAGAGCCAGTCACAAACACAGGTCGTGAGGAGAAAGGGATCGAGGTTTGGAGTGATAAGGGAAAGAACAGCGCATTGCCACAGTCAGTTTGTGATACTCTTCTGGCATGACACAGGTCTGGCTCCTGCGTGAGTGCATACACATGTACAAACACAAATACTCATATCCCAGACACATATACACACGTACCCACAAACTCATATCCCAGACACATATACACACATACCCACAAACTCATATCCCAGACACATATACACACATACCCACAAACTCATATACCAGACACATATACACACATACCCACAAACTCATATCCCAGACACATATACACACACACCCACAAACTCATGTCAGACACATATACACATGTACCCATAAACACTCATATCTCAGACACACACACACACACACACATGTATACAAACACACACACATACACAAACCTGGCTCTGGGGCCACTGACACAGTCACAGGACCTGGATGGACCAATTAGTGAAGCCACCACAAAATGTCCCAGCACCCCCACAATGTCCCCAATTAAGAGAGGGGAGAATATTCGCTGCTGCTCAGAGGGGCCACCCATCCCGAAAAGCACCCCCCAACCAGTCCCCAGCGCCCTGGCAACAGGGTCCCAACAGACCCCAGGAAAACAACACCTACCCCCCCCCCCCCCCCCCCCCAAGGGGCCTAAAATCCAGAAGAGAAGACCTGCCAAGGCTCTACTTCACTCCCATTAATTACTGAATTGGGGGGGAGGGGGGGCGGCTGCACCCTTCCAAACACAGGAGCAGTGAAACTGGGTCACCCCTCCATCACTGTCCCACGACCGGCTTTTATCAGAGGCACAGAGTCATCGGCGACCGGCCAGCATTTCACTCGAAAAAAGAAGAACTTCACCAGTGCCCCCCCCCCCCCCTCTTCCACATAACCCCCCCCCCCCCCCTCCTCCCTGCACCTTCTAGAACACACGTTGTCAGGACCCCGCCCTTGTGCCATCTAAGCACGGGCAGGCGACCACACCCCTAACACCAGCATGCGCCCCTGGTCCTGCTCAGTCAGGCCAACGAAAACCTTAAAACTATTTCAGCACTGTTCAAAAATAGCTTGCGAAGAGAGCATGATGAAGCAAGATATTTCAGGATTGTGTCTGGCATGACATCAGGCGCCTTTTTTTGGCAATGGAGACCAAAACCACACCCCTCCCCCTCCCTCCCTCCCATCTCCCCTTTGGGACAGCTTCTTATAAAGGATTGTGGGTAACGATTGGCACATTGGGGGGTGGGGCTCCTTTTGACTCCCGTTCACTGAAACCCCGTCAAGAAAAACAGGACAGGGTGAAATCAATACCCCATTCACTTCCTCTTCAAGTCTGGAAGGTGACAGGAGGCTGTGTTCCAAACTCTACACTCGCGTTCTATCTAGATCGCAATAGATCCAATCGCACCACTCTGGATAGAACCAAGTGTACAGTTTGGAGCACAGCGAGAAAGTCAGGTAAGAGGACGGGTTCAAGGGTACCTGATCAAAAGGTCAAGGTTGGGGATAGAGTTGCGCACAGGAGTTAGACCGCGTTAAACAGGCAGGTGTGCGATATTTAGGATCCATATGTGCTTCCCCTGTCATTTTCCTCCATATTGTACATATTAGGAATACTCCAAGCATCCCCCCCCCCCCAGTGATGTGACGTACTGAATAACACACAGGCAGGAACGGGCCACCGTAGCTTTGAACAGCACCGTAGTCATGCAGAGCATTCCTTGCGCCTGCTCGGCTGTTCAGCCAATCGCGTGTCGAGCTGCGTCGGCCGGAGTCAGCTGTGTTTAAAAAGCGCTGGCGCTCTCTGGACTGGATTAGTGTGGTGTAATAACACTGTCCCGGGGGGTGCTGGGAGTGTGTGTGGGGGGGGTGGGGGGGGGGAGGGGGGGGCGGATATTTACAGCTCTAGGAACGTCCTGGTAATGGACAGCCCTGCTGTTAAAAATACCCATGAGCCTCTGCCCCTCCAGATGTGCTTTTCATTACAGACAAAGGAAAGAAAGAAAGAAAACAGACAAAAGAAAGAACATTATTCCCTCACCGGCCATCACACTGAGCAACTTCCAAGGAACCGGCTGGTCTCCGACTGGGACGGCTGCCACGGTATTAATAGAATCTTAGTGACCTCGGGGCTGGGATGCCGGTGGGCTCTGCGTACAGTAGACTACAAAAACAACTTACGGGACATGATTTCATTACCCAAACAATGCCGGGGAAAGTTAAAAATAAGAGATTTTTTGGTTCGACCCTGACTTGTACCGTGCACCTCGTTCCCTGACCCAGAGACAGCACAGCCACAGCACAGCGTGTGAAATCTGATCGTTCTGATAGACGAGTGTATCATTTTTTCCCTCCTTGGAGTCTAATCCTCCTGTTTTCTTCTCTCTCTCTCTCTCTCTCTCTTCTCTCCCCCCCCCCCTTTCTCCTTCCACCTCTTTCTCTCTGTTTCCCATGCTGCCTCATTACTTTCTTGCCACAGTTCCTCCATCTTGTTTTCTTCTTCTTTGGTGAATGTCTCCCATCTCACAGCCCCGCCACCCCATCACTTTCCAGAGCAAAGCTCTACGACCCTGCAGCGTTTCTCATGCCCATTTAGCTGATGAGAAATTCTTGGCATGTCCTGTTTCTCTCTCGTCTCTCTCTCTCTCTCTCTCATTATCTCTCGGTCTCTCTCTCTCTTGCTCTTTCTCCCCTTTTCTGAGCCCTCTTTCTCTCCCTTTCTGATTCAATGCCACATCTCCTTCCGTCTTTCGCTTCACCCCCCCCCCCCCTCCTATTTCTTAATCTCATTCCCTCTCACGCTCCCTCTATCCCTGCCTCCCCTCCCCTCCCCTCCCCCCCAACGCTTGATGCGGATCTGAACACAGCGTTCTCCCAAAACAGACCAATGTCTCTTTTCTCCGCTTAATCTTAGCCTATTGGAACTCTGACAGAACGTTATCCCTCATTTCCCCTCTTTCTCTCGCTTCCCCTCCGCTTGTATGCGGCGCTACTGCACAATGTGCGTTCAGCCTGTTTTTATATCTGCTGCGGCCCGCACCACCTCCAGCCAGCACAGAATGTGTTTGCGTGTGTGTGTGTGTGTGTGTGTGTGTGTGTGTGTGTGTGTGCAGGTCGAGGATGTTACTTATTACATGACTTGAACCTCACTGTTGCATTCAGTTGGCTGGAAATAATCTCTGAAACAGAAGGTCACCAGATTCCACCATCTTCCAGCCCTGAGACCCCTAAACATGGACTCTAGCCATAGAGGGCCTGGTGACATATGAACTGTGGTCACTTAGACCATATGCCAGAGGTAAGAGGTCAGAGGTCAGGGTCAGGGGTCAGAGCTCTTTGTGAATGTTCCTTTCAGCTTTTGTTCATTCCCTACATCCAAAAAAAGATTTTGGCACAAACGTGATCCTAATCTTTCTAGTGTTCTAGAAACATGAACTCCTCCTTCTTGAAACTCTTTATGGTGAAATAAAGAGTCCAAGAGACTCACAACTGCATAAGAGTCTTATAACTCAGATGCTAAAGTCATAACAGATTATAGCGATTATTATGATAAGCGATTTTAAGGCCATGCTAGCCTCTAACATAAAAAATACAGTGTTTATGCCACGGGGACAATGTCTCTGACTCAGGCTCTCCTCATCAGCAAAAAATGCAGCAAATCTGCTCTTTCCTTTGCCTCTCAGACCCTCTATGGGGAACTGCTTTAGTGACAATCGCACTAGTGAGGCCAACTCCCACTCTCAAAAGTGCTGAGTCACTCTCCGTCCCCCACACCCCCCCATCCCTCGTCCCCAGCCGCCCTCACCCCCAAAACGACCCAGTTGGGCCGCAAGTCCAGGTCAAGATCCCCAGATGTGACCAATCACCAATCGGACGCTTCCGCGAAACCAGGCTGAATAGGCAGTGAAGGAGCTCTCCAGCTCAGAGACTTCCTGCCGCACAGTTCATTCCTGTTTCACAAGCGATCGCACAGCTGACATCAGTGTGCCCTTACTCAGAGCAGCGAGGCCTTTGAAGTGCTTGGCATGGTTCTGACAGCCATTTTCAGGGTTTTTTTTTACAGGTGCAGTGGAAAGGTCGAGGTACAGAAAATTTACGCTTCTCTGATACACAGCGTCGACATTTCAACCCGCTGGTGATAAGTTTTCCAACAGAGCTCAGTGCCAGTGTAGGTTTTCCCCCAACCTATATTTGTCATCGGTAACCAGTCACTGATGCATAAACTAACTGGACTGGCAGGTTGCACATATGAAATATATTGGCAGTTTGTACACATGAACTATATTGGCAGTTTGCACATATGAACTGGATTGCAGTCTGCATGTATGAAGTATATTGGCAGTCTTCACATACGAACTGGATTGGCAGTCTGCACATATGAACTGGATTGGCAGTCTGCACATATGAACTGGATTGGCAGCCTGTGCAAAAAAACAGGACTGGTAGGCAATGGCAGCCAATTCAAACAAACGGGTACGCGTACACATGAGTGGACACATTTCCTCCTATGGACCATTTTCGTCCCCTCCTCACAGCTCAAGGGCTCCCAGTATTCAGACAGGAAGTCAACGTCTGGCTTCCTGTTCGCGCTACACAGGATAAGCCTTGAACCCGGGTTCCTCCAGGGGTTCCAGACACCGTTTCCTGGTGGCTGAGGGCGGAGGGGGGGACGATGCTTCCATTTATCCAGGACCACCAGGACGAGGAAAAATCTGCTGATCTGACAGAAAAAGAGGAAAAACCCGCCAAAGGGAATCTCTACGCGCGTCCTGTCCGGGCCTCTAGGGGGCGCTCACCTGCTTACCGCTGCCGTTTTCGTTATCGTTGGGAAGCAGCGACTGGAAAAGACCATCAAAATTAGGGTCTAGGTGGACTTACCCAAGGCCAGGCCAACAGCGGCAGCGGGAAGGGGGGGGGGGGGTGGGGTTTTGGGGGTGCCATGGAGAGGCAGAGCCAGAGTGTCATTCACACTCTCTTCCTTCACACTGTTTATTCAGCACTTGGCTTCCCTCCATCCCCGTATCTGTTCTGAGGTGACGGCCCACAGGCTCTCCTTACCTACAGCCCCAAATATGTAAACCGTTTCCAAAATAGAAGGCTATTTATTACGGGCCACTAATGGGCGGTGAACAGCGGCTCGTCCTCGCCCCCCGCCCCCTAATTGATGTTCTGCAGCAGCGACAGGCGGGGGGCGGGGGGGTGAAAAAGGACACCCGCTTCCTGGTTTTAAGGGCTCGGCTGACACCGCCCGATCGATGGTAATGTGTCTGGTGGAGAATTGGCCCGCCCACGCTTCCTTCGCGAACTCCGTAACCCGAGAACTATCCGCCGAGACTTTCCGGGAATCGGAACGGGAAGACCGTCGAAAAAAAAGGCAGGCAATCTGAAGGTGGGAATGGGGGGCCAGACCTAAACACCCCGAAGCCTGGAACAGCGACTTCATCGTGCAACATCCCCACAGCGTTTCTATAACATGCCCGTAAGCCCACCCCCCGCCTGATGTTACCATGGAGATGATTCCTTCCCATTAACAGCCCCCCTCAGCTTTGGTGATGCCCTCCGCAGGGTTCCACCCGTCCCTCCCTCGTCCTGCTCAATGATCCAAGCGTTAGAATGACTCAGAGCTTTTCCCTAATTATTCCGGTGCTTTATCGCTAAAAAAAAAAAAGATTGGGGGGGTGATGAAGAGAACTGAGAGAAGTTTTCGCTAACCGTGCTAATTGTTAAATCTGCATGTTTGGGTGCTACTACATGTCTCAGAGCTTTTCCTACCTATTCTGGTGCTTTATCACAAAAAAGAAGGGGGGGGATGGGGGGGGGGGGGGGGTGAGGAAGAGAACTGCAAGTTTTTGGTGCTAACTGTGCTAATTGTAAAAATCTGCGTGTTTGGGTGCTACTACCGGCAGCGAAGTGCGGAGACTGGGAATAACAGCTGTGTTTTCCCGGTGTCAGACAGGCTAAGGTGTGAGGCACAGCCGCCTCCCTGCACAGCACCTCCCCCCCACACAGAGCGCAGGAAACCCAGCCGGACGGACGGACAGACAGGGGGACAAGGCCTCCTACACCCCTCCGAAGCCCCTAACCGGGGCCAAACCCTTTAAAACTTTCTCCCATCATACTGCAGGTCTCCGATTGCTACCTTACAGACCGAGGGACAAGGCCTCCCAGACCCCTCCGAAACCCCTAACTGGGGTTAAAGCCTTAAAAACCACAGGCCCAGTGGCACACAGCTCTCCAGACTGTGACCTTACAGACCACAGGCTCCACTGGTGTGGAAGGGTGGAAGGGTGGAAGGGGGAGGGGGTTGAGCCATGTTAAATGCATTTACTGTAAGCAGTCGCCTTTGGTTTGAAAGCATCTGCTGAATGCCTAAACTGCACACTATAAATTGTAAGGGGCAACTGAGCATCTTCTGCCCCCCTGCCCCCCCCCTCTGCGGTGCTGGCTGACAGTGCAGACGGGTCAGGGGACGTGTGGTTCCGGGCCGACCATTTCAGACATTCCTGAGGTTCTGTCTGTTGGACACCAGCCCCCGGTGGAGCCTCCAAAGGGTCGCCACCACAACGGGGGGGTGGGGGGTTGGGGGGGGGCGTGGGGGGGAGTCGCCACAGACACCTTCAACCTAGTCCAGTGGCTTCCCCACTGTAACCTGCGAACCCTGACCCATGACCTTTCACTTCTGAACCCGGCCTGAAAAGGACCAGCGTCAGGGTCAGAGATGCATGACACTTCACTGTACATGAAAGCTTACACTAATGCTGTGTTTTTATAACCTCCACTGAGACGTGGAAGATAGTGTCTTTCAACACAGCAATGCTGTACTTAGCTGCCACAGTGCTAAGTGCTGATATGAAAAGAATGAGGAGTAAGAAAAATAAAACGCTGGCTGTTGAAAATGTAACGATTAACATTCCTCGTTATTCCATGCTGACCGCCCATCCATTACCCCAGAGACCGAGCCAATGACCTTTGACCTCGAAATTGAACTTGTGTACGTCCGCTCCTTTTAAAATGGAGAACAGTTGTGTCCTCTCAAGAATCTGTCATGGTTGGCCTCCCATGTCACATGCCGCTGCAAACCGAGAGAAGCTCGAGAATCTGGGTCTTCATTTCGGCAGAAACAGGAAGGGATCATTGCTCGGAAGAGGCCCACAAACGACTGTAACAGCACCCTGACCAGAGGGCCTGGATTTCCCAGAGTGCACCACTCCGCTGTAATCCCACCAGGAGAGAGAGAGAAGCACCACCTCCACAAAAACAACAAGACCACATTCCCCCAAAACGAAGCTCAAGTGTCTGTTTCTGTCTCCCTCTCTCCCCCCCCCCCATGCTCTCTCACTTTCCTTATCCCTCTGTCATTCTTTTTTCCCCTGACTCCCCCAGGACAACCCCCCCCCTCCAAACCCCCCTCTCTGTTCCTCTTCCTCATCGTACTTTCTCCAGTTACTTCAGTTTCTGCTGCAGCCACAAGGCTTCCACGGAGGAGCCCACATACTTTCCAATAACAGAGAGCGGCGAACACAGCGACTTCTTTACCATATATGCATGCACCTCCCTGCAGAGTGCGGAGATAAATCTGAACCTGTATCCAGGGAACGAGGCTGCACTGTGATGTCACAAAAGACCAGCCAACCAATTAAACGTCTCGGTTTCTCCACTGCACATAGAAAAAAATGTAGTGGTGGGGAAAAAACAGCAGCAAGGCTTTCTGTCCTACATGCACACCAAAACGCCCACTCCGGTTGCGCACATTTTTCCAGATAGCTCACTGCCAACACACACACACGCGCTCTAGCATGCATGCATGCCCATACATACATACGCACGCACGCATGCAGACACCCACGCGCAGGCAACCACACGCAAACACACGCAACCCCCCGCAGTTCACGGCAGAGAAAGCGCACACGCGCGACTTTGCAAACGGCAGTCATGGTGCACACGAACGTTCCCTCCGCACGGTAGCAAACACGTAGCCGTTAATAATATCACAGGACAGGCAGCCCCAGCTAACGTCAGTGTTACAAAAACCCGAGGGGGCAGGGGGGGGGGGCGGGGGGCGGCCCAAAATCGTGCACACGCTCAGCGTGGGCCGGCCGGCCGTGGGAGCGCCCACGCGGCGGTGTGTGCGTCACGTCGGTCGCGTTCCGGCGGTAGTCCAGATGGCGGGCGCCGAAACGCTCCATCTGCCATCGGGCGGGGCAGCCGAGCGGCTTACCGCCACTACCGCCACGCTGCTGACACGCTGATCTAGAGGACCCACCGGGTCACGGGAACTCGGTCTGTGTGTCACAGCAAAGAGGATTATGGGTCTCTGCACCATGAGCAAGGGAATCCCAGTGTTGCTCCTGCACTTCCTGCTCTGCATCAACCCCAGACTCAACACTGTACTGCACCTTAACACATTACAATTACTCAACCCCACACTCAACCCTGTACTGCACCTTAACACATTACAATTACTCATCCCACACTCAACTCCTGTACTGCACCTTAGCACATTACAATTACTCAACCCCCACTCAACCCTGTACTGCACCTTAATACATTACAATTACTCAACCCCCACTCAACCCTGTACTGCACCTTAATACATTACAATTACTCAACCCCCACTCAACCCTGTACTGCACCTTAATACATTACAATTACTCAACCCACACTCAACCCTGTACTGCACCTTAGCACATTACAATTACTCAACCCCCACTCAACCCTGTACTGCACCTTAATACATTACAATTACTCAACCCCCACTCAACCCTGTACTGCACCTTAATACATTAAAATTACTCAACCCCCACTCAACCCTGTACTGCACCATAACACATTACTGTTACTCTACCCCCACATTACTCTACCCCATTACTCAACCCTGAACTGCACTTTAATACTCATAACATACTAACACATCAAGCATGTACTGCCCAATAGCCACGGACCACTGCACTCTGACTAACCCTTCTGAAGTTAATGTGAGGAAATGAAGCTAGCCAGAATTAGCCAGAGGAAGCTCTTAGATAAGACTGCTAGCCCAATAACACACCGAACACTGTCCAAATTCCCACAATGCTCTTCACCTTCACCTACACACCACTGCACCTGGGCAGTGGTCAAGCCAGTTCGTGTTGACCCCCAACTGACACTAATAGGGGGTCAACATAACTGCCCCTAACTGAAACCCTGCCCACAGCACTGATGTCGCTTAATTCCTTTAAATTTCTGGGCCTGATTCTCTGGTGGAAGAATTCTTATTTTTCTTCTTATTTGTTTTTTTGAAATGGATGCGGTCCAGAATGCAATTAATTTTAATGATTAAAACAAACTTGAACTATTGTACATCAGCAAGCTGTTCTGTATCTGTTTTTATTTTCTCTTTCTCAGAGCGCTCACGACAGTATGGCTGCCGGGGTTCACCATCGCCATGTGTCCCAGACGTGAACCCGGGGTGGCCAAAATAAACAGAGGCCTATCGAGTTTCTTCACCCCTCGACCCCGCGGGGAGGGACATCCCTGTTACAAGCGGGACGTCCTGTGGGCTTCACACGAGGAAAGGCCGCAGTTGGGACGACCCATTGTTCTGGGGGGGGGGGGGGGGGGGCAGGACCGCAGGACCGTAGCAGGGGTAAAACCAGGACTTGACAACGGGGACATGGATTCCGGTGTTCTTCCGGCGAGCGCAGGGGCGAGAGAGAGAAAGAGAGAGAGCGCCAGCGCTGTTTTTGGCAGGAGGAGAGACAGAGACAGGGAGAGAGAGAGAGACAGACAGAGAGAGAGAGAGAGAGAGAGAGACAGAGAAAGAGAGACACAGAGAGTGAGAGAGAGAGAGATTCTGAACCAGGACCGGATCGCAGCTGACTTCCTTCAATGTCCGCCAAGGAATCCGACTGGGCCAAGTTCTTCAGGGTGCACGGAAGCCGCGTGGACCCCATCCAAAAACTCCCCCCCACCCCTCCGCTCCCTCCCCCCCCCCCCCCCCCCCAACGCTGGCTAGAGGCACAGACTCATCCCTGAGAAAGGCTCTGGGCTCTGTGAAGCAGCGCTCTGGATGGGCTCCAGCTCCATTCTCCCGGGCTGTGGGAAAGCTCCCGCTCCACTGTGCGGTGATCGTTTCATCGGGCCTGCTAGGAAAAACAGGCCCTCCATGTCGAGCATTTCAAGCGCGCGGGACAATGGCGCAGAAGCGGGCGATGAAAGGGGCCTTTCAGCGCGCACCCGAACCCTCCAACGCCGGGGAGGTGAGATCTGCACCCTGCTCCGCTCCTCCTCGGCAGCCCCGAGCGGGACAGGAAGCTGGGGGGGGGGGGGGGAAGGGTGCCAGGACCCCCCACTGTCACCAGTGATGATCTCTCTCTCTCTTCCTCTCTCTCTCTCTCTCTCTCTGTCTCTCTCCCCAGCTGCTTCCCGCATCAGTCAGGTACCCAGAAGACTCAATTCCTCCTCCAAGGTCAAAGGTCAGGGGTCATGTGGCATAGCATTTGCAGCTGACACAAGCGCACTGGTGAATGCTGCGCAGTGAAATTCCTGAGCAGGCTGAATCAGGGTCAAATGGAAGCCAGTCCGAAAATGGGACCACGAGCTCTCCTGTTTATCAGAGCGCTGACAGGCTGGGGGGGGGGGGGGGGGGGGGGCTCCTGTCGAACCCGGGCCGGGCTCCAGGTCCCAAACCGCAGTCAGCACCACGCGCAGAGGAAGCAGAGAGGACATCAGAGCGCCCCGATCAGATCAGACAGGCAGGCCTGCCCCATGCACAGCCCCTGGGCCCGCATCACAGAACACTGATACTGTCGCCATGCCAACTAACCCAGAGAATTCCGCACATCTGTACTCCTGGACCGCGGCCGGGTAAAGATGAGAGAGAGAGAGAGGGACAGCGAAAGAGAAAGAGAAGAGAGAATAAGGAAGAGAGAGAGCAAGAGACAGAGAGAGAACTTTAGGTTGGAGAAATAAATTATCAGTTTGCTGATAGGAAAGCCTGCAAATCTCCTCTGTAACACACCCAGCTTCTCCTCAGTCAAAGTGTTTATTCCACACCGCAGGCACACGTGAGTAGGTGTGTGTGTATGTGCGTGCATGAGTATGCGTGTGTGTGTGTGTGCTCATGTTGGTGTGGTATGCAAAGTGTGTGCACACATAAAATTCATCATTCCTCAGTGTCACTTGCTGTCAACAAGAGCAGCAGGGTGCAAGAAACAGGAAGAGGAGAGGAGAGGGGGAGAGGACAGGAGAGAAGAGGAGGGGAGAGGAGGTGAGAAGAGAGGAGAGGAGAGAGAGAGGAGAAGACAGGAGATGAAGAGGAGAAGAGAGGTGAGGAGAGAAGAGGAGAGGAGAGGAGGCGAGAAGAAAGGAGAGGAGGAGAGAAGAGATGAGAGGAGAAGAGAGGTAAGGAGAGAAGAGGAGAGGGAGAGGAGGCGAGAGGAGAGGAGAGGAGAGGAGAGAGGAGAAGAGGGGAGAGGAGAAAAGAGGAGGGGAGAGGAGGGAGAGGAGAGGAGGGGAGGAAAAGAGGAAGAGGAAAACAAAGATGAAAGTGAACAATCAGGATGGAAAGGGTAAAAGGTAACAGGTGAAAGACAGAGAGAGGAGAGAAGAAAGGTAAGAGGGTGAGTGTGGCGGTGTGCAGACAGGCTGGGCAACGTGGGGTTAACAGGGCGGCGGATGTGAGGGGCCCATCTGACACTCACGCCGAGAGCAAACACACTTTGAGCTCAGCGCCCCGCTCCCCCCATCCCGACCTGGACGGGCACATCACAGGGCTCCACTCACCCCCTACCAAACCTCAAACTGCACCCCTCGCTGGGGACAGTCCTTGTGCTGGGATGGGGGTCAAACGGTGGCCGAGAGGCATGCTGATTCGGGCTGGGCAGGGCCAGTGATGACACACACCACGGGTAGGCAAAGAGGGCTTGGTAAAAAAACATTCTTTAAAAAGTCATGTGATCTGACTATTTTGTGCTACATTCCTCGGCAAGCTCACGATTGACAGCCGAAGACTGTTTTTGTGCCCTTTAAGGAAACCGTAGCCAAGTCTACGGGGGAAACAGTCTGGAAGTACACAGCCAGTTAGCTAATCGAGTCTCAGTAACCGGTGGAAACAAGAAGTGCATTGACATCAGCCCACCGCAGCTGTGTACATTAACTACACGGGCTCCCACTGGTCTCACCCCATTTCCCCAAATCACTGGTTCCCAACCCTGTTCCTGAAGATCTACCGTCCTTTTAGGTTCACATTTCAACCACAATTCAGAGCACCGGACTCCACTAATAAGCAGCTCAGCGAGATCTCTAGCTGTTGAACGAGGTGTGCTTTGTTTGGGGTTGGAGTGAAAACGTACAGGGACAGTAGTAACAGGGTTAGGAACCACTGTCCTAAGCAGTTATGTGGGCCCAAAAACAGACTGATAAACAGACCATCACTGGCAAACAGCAAGCTTCTGCATCAGCTAACAATGCTACGGAGTGCATGCAAGGATAACTGGGAGATTAGCACGCCTATTCCCCGCACGTTTTATTATTCTTTTTATTTAGGATTATAGGATAGTGGCAAAGGAGACGTTACCGCAGCGATGAGTCAGCCGGGGGGCCTCTGATTGGCTGAGAGGACCGAGCGGTAACGGCATTAACGCAGACAACGGTCCGCTAGGCTCCCGAACATCACGACACCGCTAATCCTCACCCAGAGCTCGCGGGCCCCAAAAAACCAGGCAGGCCGGGGAGCCACAGCGGTGTCCTTCACAGACACTGCTGTGGGGGGGGAGTAATAGCCCCTGCTTTCACAGACACTGCTGTGGGAGGGGGTAATAGCCCCTGTTCTTCATAGACACTGATGGGCAGTCCTTCACAGACACTTGCTGTCTGGGTAGCCTTCTTCACAGGCACTGCTGTGGGGGGGGGTTATAGCCCCACAGACACTGTCTTTCACACAGACACTGCTGTGGGGGGGGGGGCCCCTGTTCTTCACAGACACTGCTGTGGGGGGGGGGGGGGGGTAATAGCCCCTGTCTTCACAGACACTGGTGGGCAGTCACAGTGGCGTCCTTCACAGATGCTGCATTGCGGGATCTGAGGCCAGGAGGTTCAGAGCAGGACATTCAGGAGTTCACTCAGAAGCACAGAGAGCGCTCCACCCCACCCCAGCACCACCCGCCCCTCTCACGCACGCTGCGAGATCTCAGTGTGACAGCCACATAAATAAGAGCTCTCTCTCTCTCCCTCCTCTCTTTCTCTCTCTCTCCCTCCTCTCTTTCAATTCAATTCAATTCAATTCGCTTTATTGGCATGACAAATTTGTACATTTGTATTGCTAAAGCTTTTAAGGTACAACAATGTATATATATTTAAGAAAATAAAATAAAATAAAATAAATAAATAATAATAATAATGATAATAAAATAAAACAATAAAAGTAAAAATAAACAGTAACAATAACTAACAGTAAAAAGTTGCAATAACAATAAATGAAAATAATCAGCATAACATAAGAACCGTAACAGTAACAGTACATTTCTGTGTGTGTACGCATGTATGTGCGTGCGTGTGTGTGTGTGTGTGTAAATGTTTGTGTACAGGTAAATAGGTGTGGTGTTATGGTTGTATTCCATCACTCACTGTCCCTCAGACTGTGGCCTCTCTTCTCTCTCTCTCTCTCTCTCTCTCTCTCCTCTCTCTCCCTCTCATCTCTCTCTCCTCTCCCCCCCTCTCTCTCTCTCTCCATATCTTTCTCTCTCTCTCTCTCTCTCTGCTCTCTCTCCATCTCTCCCTATCGGGGGCGATTAGCTCTCCTCTCCCCGATCTCTCCTCTCGGAGGGTTGCCGGTTCAAACCCCCTCAGCTCTCATGTTGAAGTGTCCTTGAGCAAGACACCTCTCCC
>CM045887.1:59002406-59019906 GCA_025169545.1 Anguilla japonica | reverse complement strand
TGGAGGCTGTGGGCAGCGGCCGCCTCCATGGGGACGTTTCGGGTTGCCAGTCTTACAATTAAACTCACCAGAGAGGAATGGGGGGGTGAGGGTTGTGTTGAGGGCTGGTCAGTGGAAGACTTGAGTTAGCAGTCCAGCCCAAACAGGTTAGAGTGTGGGGGCAGGGGCGATGAGGGGGTGGAACTTCTCTCTGATCACATGAGCTCCTGTCCCAATGGCATGCTGATGGAACAGGCAGAACCAAAAGAGAAAAAGAGAGAGAGAGAAAACCGCTTTTCCCTCTTTTTCCTAATACTGGCCTTTCTCTCCGAGCCTCCGGGCCTAGCCTGCAGTGTCTTCTCTCGACCTTGACTCGGTCGGACAGAATGTTCCCTCTCTGTCTCCTCACTGACCCTGCCCGCCCCCCCCCTCCCAAACCACCTCCCCCCCACCCTTGAGAATCTATTACACAACACCACGTCTACCAAGAAATCTGCCTCCTGAGCAGCTTCAAACAGCGTCTTCAAAAAATATCCTCAAGCCGTCCCCCCGCTCAACACCTCCTCAGCCTGACCGCCCACCCCCGTGTTTACCTTTCATTTAAAGGTCACGTGACTCTCTGACGTCAGCTGGCGTACCGCAGGAGGTTAGTGTCTCTGGTATGACCGGCTAATAATAGCGCTGCGCCTCGCTGGAGATGCACTTCTCACTGGCTTTAAGCAGGATGTTGCATTTTTTTTTTTACAGAAACATTAAAAGAATTATGATTCTTTCCAGCCTGGAAGGCTTGTACTGTCCCCCCCCCCCCCCTTCCCCCCCCCCCCCCCCCTCCCACCGTTCACCACTGGGTCCCAATAACAGAACGGGGGCCACTGTTACAGAATGAGCTCCTTGTCAAAATTTTGTTCCCCTCCTTGAAGATCGGCCCCATGTCAGTTCTGAGTTAGCGTGGGGGACCTGTGATGACCCCCAAACCCAGGTCTTTCTAGAACCTTCCTGTCTCTGAATGCTTAGCCTGTTGAGCCTACATGTGTGTGTGTGTGCATGCGTGTCCCTGTGCACGCATGTGTGGACCCCAGCTCATTTACATCACACCTCCATGACATCTAGCTACAGCAAGGACCACAATGGAAATAAGTCCTGTGACTTTGTTGTGTCATCCTTGATGCTCTTTTAATTGTGCATGTACACTGGCGTTTGCAACCATGTAATTGTCCTTTTAAAGTGAATCGTCAAATAAAATAAACTAAAACTAAAACTAAATACAACAGCGATGTCCCTGTAAACCGCAGGCCTGAATACGATTGGCCGAAATGGCCGACTCATTCCCGGACACTCTATCTCCATCTCCAAACACTTTCCGGCTCGTTACGCTCTCATCGCCAGGGCGACGGCCGAGCCGGCAGCTGGAGGGACGGCTCAGGCCCTGCCGGAGGATGCAGGTCATCTCCAGAGAGCTGAGGAGCCGGACTGGACAGCAGCCAGGGTCAAGCACCTCGGGCCCCAGGCCCGGCGCTCGGGAAATAGGCTCACCGGCTGTTCACAAGCCTGTGTGAATAGCACCTTTCTCTCTCAACACCCAGGAGGAAGTCAAACTGCAGCACATCTGGACACCACACACACTCACACACACACACACAGTATGTGCGTATGTGCATAGTGTGTGCAGCACATCTGGACTACACACACACACACACATACACACACTTGTGTACATAGGGATATATCAACACACACCCGCATGTCAAAGCAAATCTTTTAATCGCAGAACAAAGCAGAGCCAATCTCAACAAGCACACCTGCATGGATCAGCTTTCCCTCCCAGCATTAAAGAGCTTCATCATCAGCAGTATCAGTAGCAGTAAA
The DNA here is from genome assembly GCA_025169545.1 of Anguilla japonica. NCBI lineage: Eukaryota > Metazoa > Chordata > Actinopteri > Anguilliformes > Anguillidae > Anguilla > Anguilla japonica. The sequence goes on along the minus strand of CM045887.1, from coordinate 59,018,061 downwards.
GCACCCCCCACCCCCAAACACACACACACACACACACACACACACACACACACACACACACACACACACACACAACACACACACACAACACGCACAACACACACACACACACACACACACACACACAAACACACAGCTCTCAGCACAGCCTGTCACCGCAGCTGTGACAATTCGCCAGTCATTTTGGGTGGGCACCCGGGCGGCCATTTTAATAAGACCAGTGTGATGGCCCAAGAAAGGACAGATTGTTTTTTTTTTTTTTGCCGAAGACTCCGAAATAGCCAAAGGGCTTCTCCCCCATTTTTCCTCCCGTTTTTATCTGCGGACTGAATGAGGTTTTCACATACAGAATAAGCAGGGGAGGAAAAAGAAAAAGAAAAAGAAAATCCAGACAGTGTTGCCGGAGAAAAGCAATCCATGGCAGCTGTAACGGACTCTGTAAGCCTTCATTAACGAGGGCCCTTGTGAGGAGCTTCTCCCTGGTACTCATTATCCCGGGCTCTGTCAGTATCACACCACGTGACGGTCACTTATATTGAATTTTCCTTCACAGAGATTATGGAATAAAAACTTTGGCGACTGCAGCGGTCCTCTCTCTCTCTCTCTCCCTCTCTCCTGAGCTCAGCACGAGGGTAGACTTAAGTGGCTAACAGGCACAGGGGGAGAGAAAGGCCTGCAGTTCTCTGCCACCGAGCCGGAGGTCCGGCTGTTCGTAGGCCGAAGCAGGGGTCTGGAGTCGAAGCTGGAGCCCACAAGAGAGATGCCGAGGTGGGGATGGGGATGGGGATGATGAGGGGTGGGGGCGGTGAAGCATTTTTTTAAAAAGAAGAAGCTTTAAGGTCGTTACTGACAGGAAGTCGGGGGGGGGGGGGGGGGTTGTTGGTTTATTTGTTCCTTTATTTGGCTCTGCCCCCTCTTTGCCCCCCCAAGAAAAACACCCAGGCTATTGTTTGCAGGTGGGTAGGTGTGAGAAAGCGGGGGGGAGGGAGGGGGGGCAGGCTGACCCACAAAGGTTAAGGTCCGACTGCCACCCTTCAGATTAGGCTATGTCACGCCTTCCACACCGACGTGAGATACTCACGACACAAAAACCACGAAGAAATAAAACGTGCATCACATGACCCCCCCCCCCCCCCCCCCCCCCCCCCCCATCCGACGCTCTGACTGTGATTTTCCCCTTTCAGCGTGCTCACCCTCGTGTAGTATAATGGACAGGGAATCGGGCTCGCCACTCAAGAGGTTGCAGGTTTGATTCACTGCGGCTGTACCCTTGAGCGAGGCACTTAACCCAACCGGCTTCGGTAAGACATCCTGCTGTGTAAATGGGTTGTACGCTAAATGTGAATCTGTGCAAGTCGCTCTGGATGAGAGCGTCTGCTAAATGGCAGTCCTGTAACGTATCGAGGTGATCGCTGTCGTGTTCCCTTCCCATTTCTACCCAATCAGAACAGGAATCCCACACGACAGCTCCTATCAAAGCCAACCCAATAAAGGAGCCACCCAAAAAAATAACTCTGAGCAGATTCTGGAACAGAGGGGTCAAGTTAGAATTTACTGACCCATCCCAGCAGCATGAGAGCAGTGGGCAGCCGCAGTGCAGCACCCGGGGACCAGCTCCAGTTCTGAGGCCAGGGCCTTGGTCAAGGCCAATGGCAGGAGTGTACCTAACCTGACATGCACGTCTTTTGGTGTGGGAGGAAGCTGCAGTACCTGGAGGAAACCCATGCAAGCAATAATCTGTTCATATGTACAGCCCCTGAAAGCATATAAACTTTATACAGTGACATAATATTGCCATATGAGCTGCTCTGGAGTTACTTGAGGCGATTTTTCTTGCATAAGATTTTAAAAAACCCACAAACACCTGATACCAGCCACAGTAAAGCCAGGTGGTTGTCATTCCTCTGCAAGTGAATAAAATGTCCTTTATTGCACATAAAAACTGTCTGGGCCAACTGAACGCATACACTAAAACTGTAATAATGTCACTCCAAAATAAAATCCTCGAAAATGGGAATTATCCCTATAAAAACTTCTTTTAAAAAATCCCTTTAAAAAATCCCTTTTATAAACAGAAGGTGAATAAGAGAAAATGACTGTGCTGCTGCTTGTCATTTTATACACAATTCTCTGATTTCCAGTTTGCATTTACTGGTCACAGCCAGAGGCCGATTTGTAATTTATAGACATTTTCAAATTCTAGCTAATTCTAATGAAGCTGACGACAATGAAATCACGTATAATTAGAATTCGAGCGCGAGTTTAGCAACGAGAGATTAGCTGGAAATGCACCTGAAGCAGGACGTTTGAAGAAATCCGATCTTTTTAATGCGCGGTAATTTTCTGCGGCAATCCGATTCTAAAATTATACAAATAGCAATTATAAAACACTCACAGGCCATCGTTCCTCCCACAGTTTTCAAAATGGCTCCCGGGGTAGCGCAATAAAACAAAAAAATAAAATGAAAATAGAAATACAAGGCCATTCTCTGCTTTAAGCTGTCAATTCATGGACGCCATGTTGTGAACTTAAAAACTGTGATCGGTCGCCCCGCTGTTTCTCAATGAGCCAATCGACTTCCACGCTGCCCGACACGCCCACGTTCAGTGGCCAGTCCTACAGTAGGGCCACACAGACCAGGGTTCGCTCGACTGGGCCCTGAGGTACCTCTGCAGAGTGTTTAACTAAAGCAGAAATACCCGTCTGCACAGAGGCGCACCCGAATCCCCGAATCCCAGCTAACCCCCCTCCCTTCCCCTTCACTCCCTCCTGGCTTACGCCTCCTGGCTGATGCCCCGCCCCCGTGATGCGTTTAAATCGCTTTGGCGGAAACCCTGAGAAGCCGGACGCTCAGAACGGGGCAACACAGCATCACAGCATCACATAAACGCATTTAAACAGGCACACACACACGCACAGGCTTAGACACGCAATACAGCGCTTACTCACACACACACACACACACAGACACACACACACACACGCCACACACAAGAACAGTCTTAGACACGCAACACAGCGCTCACTCACACACACACACAGGCTTAGACACGCAATACAGCGCTCACTCACACACACACACACACACACACATGGCACACAGAAGAACAGTCTTAGACATGCAACACAGAGCTCACTCACACACACACACACACACACACACGCCACACAGAAGAACAGTCTTAGACACGCAACACAGCGCTTACTCACACACACACACAGACACACACACCCACACACACGCCACACACAAGAACAGTCTTAGACACGCAACACAGCACCCACTCAGACACACACACACACACACGCACATGGCACACGCGCACACCGTGTTCATTCACACACATGCACACACATGCACCTTCATGCATACACAAATGCGCTTGCAAGCATTACATGCACACGTATGCACACTGCACATGTGCACACACAGGCACGCTCGCTCGCACACACGCATGCGCCCTCATGCATATAAAACCTGCTCAGGCACATTACATGCCCTCACACACACACACACACACACACACACACACATACATACCCATACTGTACTCATAATGCCTCTATATCCGGCCCATTGAAACAGCTCATAAAGACAGAGGAGTAAAGGCTCTTTACAGAGCACACAGCCAGCGGGGGAAACTCTTACAGTGGATTGCATCAGTGAGATAAGCGGAGCGCCCTCCGTCCTCTTTGATCTCTGAGCACAATGGACCCGCGCTGACCACTGAGGGGAGAGGGCTGCTCCCACTTCCCCCCGCAAAGGACTCGCGCTGTAATGGACTGCACGGTGTACACACAAAGGGGTGTGTGTGTGTGTGTGTGTGTGTGAGAGTGTGTGTGTGTGTGTGTGTGTGTTGTGAGAGAGACCTCTGTGTGTGCACGTGTGGGTGGGTGCGTGTGTGTGTGTGTGTGTGTGAGAGAGAGAGAGAGACCACTGTGTGTGTGTGTGTGTGTGTGTGGGTGGTGGGTGTGTGTGTGTGAGAGAGACCTCTGTGTGTGCATGTGTGTGTTTTGAGAGATACCTCTTCATATGTGTGTGTGCATGTGTGTGTGTCTGTGTGCACACAACCTGTGTAGTGTGAGCATATGTGTGGGTGTGTGCGTATATGACCTGTGTGTTTGTGTGTGTGTGTGTGTGTGTGTGTGTGTGTGTGGACACACATTGGTTTCTGGTCTATATTCCGCAGAGCACTGCACCACAGCTACATGCTAAACACCCCATCACTCTGCCATTCTGTATGCATCCCCACAGCTACGCTCACTGTGATCCAGTTCATCACTCCCCTACATACCAGCCCACTGCTACACACAGTCTGATCTCTCCAACACTGCACTAATGCAGAATACCCCACTCCAGAGTCTAACGCATCAACTCCCCGCAACCTCTCTCCGATTCTGCATCTCTGTGTTTAAAACTGCTGTTACTCCCCCTGTGTTAACCCCCCCCCCCCCCCCCCCCCCAGGGCAGAGGCACACCAGGCACTCCTCCCCGTAGCCCCGCCTCTCCCATGGGCCCCCCCCTCAACAGAATAAAATCCAAAATTTACAAAGACTCCACAGCGCAAAAGACTTTTACAGCAGCTTCCATGTGACATCGGTGAGGAGAACAAAACTAAATGGGCAACACAGTACACTCACAATGCTGTCCTCTCCAACAACCTCCCTTACAATCTCTCTCTCTCTCTCTCTCTCTCTCTCTCTCTCTCTCGCTCTCTCTCGCTCTCTCTCTCCCTCTCTCTCTCTCTCTCACACTACATCTGTTTGGTTTAATTCTAAGAGACTGCTGAAAATCTGATTGTCTAGTCACAAACCGTTTGCTAATACCCGCTCGCAGAAACAAGGACGCCTGCCTGGCTATTTGTACCACCTTCCAATAAAACGCATAAACGTCCTTGTAAACACTAATGTTCTCTTAAAACGGCGTGCACCGCCAACAGCCCGAAGGCCCTTCAAGGACAAAAAAAAAAAACGACTTTGGAGCTTCGCATTAATGCAATGCAAAAGCAGGTATGAACAGAAATGGAGGACAGAAATTTCACCCAAACTGAACCAAACCAAAGAAATAAGCAATATTTCTCATTGCGGCAGGTTTTTTTGTTTTCTCAGCAAATATCGGTATCCATGGTGAGTTATTACAAATTACATTTTTCAATTTTATCCTTTTATTTAGACATTTACTCAAGAAATACAGGCGTAGCGCCTAGCTCAAGGGGACAAGATTAGCGACCAAACACAAGATTCAAGCCTGCGAATTTCCTGGACACAGGCTGTTGCACCTGTCTTGTCACAGTGAAATGGAAGAACAGGTGTAGACGTACACCTTTAAACTTCAAACCATCAAGATGTCTTTGCTTTTTTTGTCTTTGCTCTCAAATAAAATCAACACTTCTCAGACATCAGTTAATCTCGTTGTGTGGAGAACGTTTCCGTTGGGTGTGAATCAGGAGAGATTATCTGCAGATACGACAGCAGGCGCTAGCATAAGCCAGAGAGGTGGTGCCGTGCGCCATGTTCACAGTTAGCCAGGGCTTACTTCCTGCTCTGGCTCCCGAAGACCCTGACCTTTGACCCCAGGTAACCACGAGAACCATGCAGCACCGGCAGCATTTCGTCTCTGGGGGGGGGGGGGGGATCGACCTCATTCAACGAGAGCTGCGGCCCCACATTCCCGCAATCCCACAATCCCCTGCTGCTGCGACACGCCCACAAGCACTTCCCCTTACCTCTGGTGTTGGTCGCCATGTCTGCCACCTTCTGAAAGGCATCCAGGAAGGCCACGGCCGCCAAAACCGTAGCCCTGAGGGAGAGAGGGAGGGGAAGATGGGGGAAGGGAGAAAGGGGAAGAGGGAGGGAGAGAGAGAGAAAGAGATTGATTACACTTACCATAGCCTATAACACGTCCAAACCACATCATAGTCTTTGGCAGAAAACAGCAAAGTATGACTGTGTATGCTGTCACACGCTTCAGGGAAGTACTTTGCCTCCTCTTTCTCAGAAAAAGTCCAGCTAAACATCATTTACAAGCTTCAGACACACAACAAGGTGTGTGCATTTCCCCCACTGGCGATAATCACCAGCACACAGAGCTGGAATATTCCGTAAAGCTCTCCGTACTGAAATTCACTGGCCCCCTCTCTAACAACCCCCTCTCCTCCACGTGGTCCTGATACCCCTCTCTAATGCCCCCTCTCCTCCACATGGTCCTGATACCCCTCTCTAATGCCCCCCCTCTCCTCCTCGTTGTCCTGATACCCCTCTAACATCCCCTCTCTCCTCTTCGTCCTGATACCCCTCTCTAATGCCCCCCTCTCCTGCCCATTGTCTTGATTCCCCTACCTAACTCCCCCTCTCCTGATTTTGGGAGCTGCTGTCTGGGACTCACCGGAGCTGGGAGTGGAGCTTGGTTGCCTTGGCGCTGAAGTCCTCCCACACCGGGTATGAGCACTAGGGCAGAAAAGGGCACGTTAGAGACAGGTCTAAAAACAGGTTAGAGACAGGCCAGGTTAGAGACAGGTGTGCATGAACAGCAAACACAGCGGCACATATAACCAGGGACCCACATTCAGCTTATAATCAGGTGCTCTGAAAACACACCAAAAACTGGTAAACACACAGACACATACACACACACACACACACACACACACACACACAGACACACACACAGACACACGCACACGCAAACGCACATGCACACACACATACATACATACACAGAAAAACACACATACACGCACACACACACACACATAGAAACACACTCTGTAAGCATAACCTACTAACAGATGAACCCTGGAGTAAAGGACATGGAGGTAAAATAAGATTTAGGCCCTGTGAGGTAGCATTACATGTGTGCACGATGACATCGTCTCACACGGCTGCCACAGACACGTATCCCCACAGCAGGACACAGTGTACGTGTGTAAGGACACAGCGTACGTGTGTAAGGACACAGCGTACGTGTGTAAGGACACAGCGTACGTGTGTAAGTACGTGTGTAAGGACACAGCGTACGTGCGTAAGGACACAGCGTACGTGCGTAAGGACACGGGCTGTCTCTCAGGAGTCCTGCAGCACACGTGTGTTTGATCGTGCCTGCGCTCGGAGCACGCCATGTTTGCAGCGTGTCGCAGTCAGTGGGAGAGGCACCAGAGTGCGGAGACCGGCCTCCCAAAAACGCACAGAGAACAAGCCTCACGCCCCCGGCCTGGTTCAAACCGTGCATTATTTATATATAAATTTACTATGTGAAACAGAATAAAACGATATTTTTGTTATATTTATTTGTAATATAAAGTAGCACGTTATTTTTTCATTATTATCTCAGCGGTTTGTTAAAAAAAAAAAATTGTCGGTTATTTTTGAATCCTCCCAGCTCATTCATCGTGTCACATTCCTCACTGTAAATTCAGACAGCAGTGATGCGGCAGGACAGTTTCCTCATTCTGTTTGAAATGCACCGTAGGTGCGCACCTTCACAAGAACAAAGCACAATGAGAGAGAGAGACAGAGAGAGAGAGAGAGGCAGCGAGCGAGCGAGAGAGAGGCAGCGAGCGAGAGAGAGAGAGGGGCAGCGATCCCCTTTTATGACATCACGCGGCGGTGGGGGCGGCGAGGGGAGAAACAAGATGGCGGCGGCTCGCTGCGCTCAACGCTGACGCCCCCTTCCCCCCCCCCACGTTTGTCATTCTGCTGCCTCCTCATTCAGGCTGATATCAAAGGCCCGTCCCTCACCCAACACGCGCTCCTCTGAAGCGTCCTAATCTGCAGCGTAGCCCGAAGGAGGCTGGGGCGGGGGGGACGGGGGGGACGGGGGGGGGGGGACAGGGGGGGTGGATGAGGGGCGGGGGGGCGTGGGGGGGTGGATGAGGAGTGGGGGGGGGGGCGTGGGGGGGGCGGCTGCACGCATCGATAAGAGCTGGAAGCTCTTCTCCTCAATTACAGGACATCCTCATTTGCATATCCGCAACACGAATTACATCGCCCCGGCGACTGGGGGGGGCGGAACCATCACAAAACCCAGACATGGACGTCCTCCCTCTCCCCCTCTCCCCCCCCTTCTCCCTCTCTCCTGCTCCCCCTCCCCCTCTCTCCCCCCCTTTCTCCCTCTCTCCCGCTCCCTCTCCCCTCCTCTCTCCCTCTCCCTCTCCCCCTCCTCCCCTCTCCCTCCCCTTCTCCTTTCTCCCCCCTCCTGCTCCCTCTCCCCTCTCCCTCCCCCCCTTTCTCCCTCCTCTCCCTACTCCCTCCTCCTCTCCCCCTCTCCCTCTCTCCCTCCCTCTCCCCTCTCTCCCCCCCCTTTCTCCCTCCCTCCCCCTCCCTCCCTCTCCCCCTCTCTCCCCCCTCTCTCCCTCTCTCTCTCTCCTCTCCCCTCTCTCTTCTCCCCCTCTCTCTCTCCTTCTCTCCCCTCTCCTCTCTCCCTCTCCCCTTCCTCTCTCCCCCTCTCTCCCACTCTCTCCCACACCCTCTCCCCTCCTCTCTCTCCCCCCCTTTCCATCTCTCCCTCCCTCTTTCTCCCTCTCTCTCTCTCCATCTCTCCTTCTCTTTCTCTCCCTCTCGACTTGTGATGTGACCCTCAATAAATTACATAAATGCCACTCTCCAACCAGACGGTGTAGAGAAGACGTCCTGCCCGGATGGCCCAATTATAAAAAGGGGGCCATTTACTACTCAGTCTAACCAAGCTGATAATACACACACACACACACACACACACAGACACACACACACAGGTGCATTTTAATGAAAATGAAACACACCAGGGAACCAGGGAAATGCAATAAATGAACAGCTACAACGAAAGAGAGAGAGAGAAAAATTTGAGTGCCACATTGATCAGGGCTGCTCCTGCCTCCTTTTCCCATAATTCTCAGCGGTGCGTTACAGGACCACATTCCCGGGGTGTCGTGAAGCGCTGTGGAGTCCTAGCAGGACCAGCCAGGCGCTGGAGGTCAGTGCGCTGTTTGCACAGACCGCAGACAGGCGCTGGGGAGGCGTTCTGACATCACAACCCCGTCTTCCGCCGCACACCTCCGGTTTCCCTTTCCATTACCGGAGGGGCTGTCACTCGACGCCCCCCTCCACCTCCCCCCCCCCCCCCCCCCCCCCCCCCCCCCCCCCCCCCCCCCCCCCCCCCCCCCCCTCAAAGGTACACACTTGCGGCAAGGGATAGAACACCACAAGCCCCCCTGGGGAACCCAAACAGGCCACGCTCTGATTTTAACGGTTACTGTTTACCTTTTCAGCTGAATTTTGGTTGTTGATTTTGAAAAAAGGTTCGGTTGAATCCGAGTTGATGATGTTAATCTAAATGTCCGCATTGCCCTGTGTGTGATGGGTCCCCACGTACCCTCTCTTTTGGGTTTTTCACGTTGCGCTTTCCGAGTCTGCCTTTCCAAAAGACTTCCCCTCTGGCGTCCACTGCATTTCGGTTAAAATACTGCCTTTAAAAAGAGACCGCCTTTTTTTAAAAAAACCGGGGCCCAGACCTTGAAAAAATCAATAAAAGACTTTCTTGACTTTTTTAGAAAGCTTAATCTGTCGGCCTCTTGCAGGGACATGGCAGTGGTCTAAATGGCACAGCACCGATGCAGCTGCTGCTGCTGCGGTGGCTGCTCTGTTGCCGTGGAAACGAGGGATGGAGGCGGGGCATCGTGAGGCCAGGTCAGCCCTGCAGGTACGGAAGGGTCACTTCCTGGTTTGGGTACGGAAGCCCTGCAGGTACGGAAGGGTCACTTCCTGGTTTGGGTACGGAAGCCCTGCAGGTACGGAAGGGTCACTTCCTGTTTGGGCGCGGAAGCCCTGCAGGTATGGAAGGGTCACTTCCTGGTTTGGGTACGGAAGCCCTGCAGGTACGGAAGGGTCACTTCCTGTTTGGGTACGGAAGCCCTGCAGGTACGGAAGGGTCACTTCCTGGTTTGGGCACGGAAGCCCTGCAGGTACGGAAGGGTCACTTCCTGGTTTTGGTACGGAAGCCCTGCAGGTACAGAAGGGTCACTTCCTGGTTGTGTTCTTACACGCTGTACTCTCTCCACCGCCCCCCTCTGCTGCCCCTTTAGAGACAGGCGATGCACCGGAACACAAATACAGACTCGGGAACTCGCTGGAGGAACACGAACCCCTGAGGGAAGGTGCAAGTGTTAAGGGCTGTTTTATAGATCCAGCGGAATGTTCCGCTTCTTTCCGAGATACCGTATCGAGGCTTTTGGCCTAGCTTTAGATCACCGCTAGAATTCAGCGCTGTTTGCCAGGTCCTGCAAACACGGGCTGCTTTTCAGACACCCCAGACATCAGCGCGTTGCTCGACCGTGCAGCAGCTGGCCTACATTTGTTATCGAACGTAGTTCGCACCATTTATAGATTCCCTAGAAATTAGGCCGTTGCTAAGTCCACCGGAACACGGCACATATTTAAAATTTCGGACCGCCTCTAGAATCGAGAGGCTTTTATTCCAACATCCGTCGCAGAAACTCGGCAACTTTTTTTTTTTTTAGAGCCTGCAGGATTTTCGTTCGCTCTCCAGCCGACGGGGAAAGGCGCGGCATCGCACGTGAGCTGCAAGCGGCAGTCACCGTTCCTTCTCAGCAATCTCTCCTTGCAACAAAAAAATAAACTGCAGCCCCCAGTTCAACACATTCCCTTCCAGCCAATAAGAAGCCAGAGCATCCAAGTAATTTGTTGGAAAGGCTCTCTGCCGCACAGTTAGAAACCGCAGCACCGACTGCATCGCTAAGGCTACAGAAAAGTCAGTCGGCATTAAATGACTCTCTCGCGCTAAAAGCTGGTGACTTCATTTTATTTGACAGGCAGCCTAGAATTTGAGAAAAAGTTTCACTGGAGACCTTTTATCTTCCGCGCAAAGGCCTAAAATAAGCCCTTTATGTGCCCTTCAGCAAAAAGATCAGCCCAAACGAATCAAAACCGCACCACCGCCATGCCATCGTCTGCCGATCTGGTTTTAATCAAAGAAAGAAAGAAAGACATGACTATAAAAGGAGCAGTTTAAATGCAAGACCCCCTCCCCCCCCCCCCTTCCCCACATGCCACCCAGACAGATACACACACACACACACACACACACACACACACCACACACACACACACACACACACACACACACACACACACACACACACACACACACACACACACACACACACACACACACACACACACGCTGCCGCTACCAAGCAACCATCACCGCCCTGCCTGGTGCCCCAGTCTTAGCTGTCTCCCCCAGGCCTAATCAACTCAGCAGCCTCAGATGAGAGGGCTGTCGGGAGGGGGTGGAGCCCAGCAGATGGAGAAGGTGGGTTAATGCGGGGTTAAGGAACTGAGCACAGCTCCTCCCTCCCGGGTTAATTAGCTCACCCCCAAAACGCAGCGGCCCGTTATATAACCGTGCGGGGGGCGAGAGGGGAAACCGAGCAGCCGGCCTCGCCACGATCACGCGCGCACGCGCCGCCGAAGAACGGCGGTAACTGCATACGCTGACCTACAGCGATAACAGGGTATGACCTTATCTGACCTCACAGCGAGACTGCAGTACAGGGGACCTTACGCGGAGAACCTTTACGATAACTGACTTCACAGCGAGACTGCAGTACAGGGTACGCGGGAACCTTACGATAACTCACAGCGAGACTGCACAGGGTACGCGGGACCTTACGATAACTGACCTTACAGGGAGACTGCAGTACGGGGTACGCGGGACCTTACGATAACTGACCTCACAGCGAGACTGCAGTACAGGGTACGCGGGACCTTACGATAACTGACCTCACAGCGAGACTGCAGTACAGGGTACGCGGGACCTTACAATAACTGACCTCACAGCGAGACTGCAGTACAGGGTACGCGGGACCTTACGATAACTGACCTCACAGCGAGACTGCAGTACAGGGTATGCGGGACCTTACGATAACTGACCTCACAGCGAGACTGCAGTACAGGGTACGCGGGTTTCGCACAACCGACGGACTGATGCGCTGTCTTCCAAATCTTTACCCATCTATGTTACAGTGTCAAACTAAGACACTAAGCTTCGCTTTAAACAGCCAGAAGTATTCAGTGGGGGTAAGAGCTTTGTAATGCAGTTAGATAGTGTTTATTAATATGAGAAAGCGATTTTACACAGGACCGCAATGGGGGGGGGGGGGGGGGGTGGGGAGTTAGGATGATTCCAAGGGGTCTGATTGACACAGGTCCTCAAAATCCCTGGTGGCATATAATCATTTACATTCAAAATATTAAAATAAAACAACTAAGCACATTCCCGAGTTTTACTATCCAAAAGCAGAAAAAAAAAAAAGAAAAATCACGTTTTTCTCCCCCGTGGCTCCACGCCTCACGAAATGACAGCGCTGGCAGATCTCCACTCTCGGTTATGTTAGGAGGCAGGTAGGGGCTGTGGCTGTTGTCCGGGCGAAACGCAAAGATTGCCCGCTGCATAATTTATCAGGGAGAGTACTTAACAATTTCCACACGGTAATAGAAGGAAATTATCATGTTTATTACTTTCCGCCATTGCGGGCTAAACGCTCACGTCCCGGCACGGGACCAAATATTTGAGATCCTGGCTCTGCGAGCGTCTTTTTCCCCCCTTTCACCCTGACAGGGATTTATTTATTCACCCTCTGCCTGCGATCAATCCTCCATCAGACCATCTCCTCAGCCTGACATTGGGGTTGGGAAACTCCACAGAGCAGATAAGCCCGGGCTGGCTTTGAGCGGCTCCCTCTTCCTCACTGCCCCCAATGCCCCAACTGCCCCAACTGCCCCCACCCCCACTGCCCCTGCCCCCACCGCCCTCACTGCCCCCGCCCCCAATGCCCCGACTGCCCCCACCCCCACTGCCCGAACTGCCCCTGTCCCCCCCCCAATGCCCCTGCCCCCACCCCCACTGCCCCCTGCCCCCGCCCCCACTGCCCCTGCCCCCACTGCCCTCACTGCCCCCGCCCCCAATGCCCCTGTCCCCACTCCCACTGCCCCTGCCCCTACTCCCCCTGCCCCCAACGCCCTCACTGCCCCCGCTCCCACTGCCCCTGCCCCCACTACCTCCATCCCCACTACCGCTGTTCGATGCGTATGTCGGTGCAGCCAAGATGGACTACCTGACCAATCCGTGCCCTTCCCCCACTCGAGTGAAAATGCTGATTATCTGGGGCCTGAATGCAGAAATGCTGACCGCTCAGCGCTGGCTGACCCCGCCCCCACACCTTTTTAAGAGATTGGATTGGACGTCTCACTCGCTCAGGTGACTAATGGAGGAGTTCAATCACCTCCTGGTTCAGGATTTACCACCGGGGCCCAGAGCTACTGAGAAAATGAGTAACGGGCATCACTTAGCACAAGAGCCACTGCACCTCTCTCTCTCTCTCTCTCTCTCACACACACACACACACACCTCTCTCTCTCTCTCTCACACACACCTCTCTCTCACTCTCTCACGCACACACACACTCTCTCTTTCTCTTTCCCTCTCTCACACACACGCACACACGTACACACACCTCTCTCTCTCTCTCTCACACACACCACACACACACACACACACCTCTCTCTCACTCTCATGCACTCACACCTCTCTCTCTTTTTCTCTCTCTCTCACACACACACACACACACACACACACACTGCCCAGTAGAGTCTTGTGTAACGCTGTGTATTTGAGTCATAGTAATGGTTGCGCTGGTTAGTCACTGTGTCTCTCACACGGAGGGGATCACAGGCCTCTATTTCTGTCTCAGTGATTCAGCACGACCCCTGTTTCATCCTCTGTGATTTTTTCCCTTTCTCCCAGTTTGGAATGTCTAATCGAATTTGCCACTGCAGCGTTCCTGTGCCAGTTCAGGAGAGCACGGAGAACCGTGCGTCTCCTCCCACGAATTTCCTCCTACGTGCGTCTCCTGTGAGTGTTTCCTCTGACATAAATCTCCTGCTATGTGTGTCTCCAATGAGCGTCTCCACCTACGTGCCTCTTCGCCTACGTGTGTGTCTTCATGCGTGCATTACCCATGAGCAACTCCTTCTACAAGCATCTCCTCCTCCATGCGTTTCCTCCGTGCATCTCCACCTAAGTGCGTCTCCTGTGAGTGTCTCCTCCCACGAGCATCTCCTCCTACGTACCGCACTTCCTGTGTGGCGGCTCAGGCAGGCCGCAGGCGTGCGATCGGCCAGAGGAGGCGCTCTTGCGTGAGGAGACAGGGAGACTCCCCTGCCTGCTGAACCCTCCCTCCCGGAGTCATGCTAAGACCAGTCTTACGCCTCCCTGTGGTGCTGCCGGTACAGTGTGCATTCCACACCGGGGCTACAGCACCGCGCTGGAAACCAGAGCATCACCGGGGCGCACCGATACACGCTCACAAACCGCCATTATTCACACAGCACCCACCGTCGCCTGAGCATCACAACGAGAATATAAACAACTCCCCAACTTCCATCCCTGGTTCTCTCTCACAATCCAATTCAATTCTCTCCATGTGCATCAGTCTCCCCCCTTCTCTCTCTCTCTCTCTCTCTCTCTCTCTCTCTCTCTCTCTCTCCCTCTCTCTCTCTCTCTCTCCCCTCCACCCTCCCCTCCCCCCCCCTTCTCTCTCCCCCCTCTCTCTCTCTCTCTCTCTCTAACCCCTCTCTCTCTCTCTCTCTCCTCTCTCTCCCTCTCTCCTCTCTCTCCCCACTCCCCCCTCTCTCTCTCTCTCTCTCTCTCTCTCCTCTCCTCTCTCTCACCCCCCCCCCCCTCAGTACCACGCTTTTGTTCATAATGGCTGTCAGGTGTCTGCGCTACCCGGCTTCAGCAGTTGCCCGTGCCTCAGAGCCCTGGCTGATCGTATCTCTCTCGGTCACACGGCCTGGGAACCGTTCTCATTAATCAAACGCAATCTGCTCCACGTCCTGTACTGGCATCACAGCGCACATGAGAGAGACAGAGAGAGAGAGAGACAGAGAGAGGGAGCGAGAGAGAGGGAGAGGGGGAGAGAGACAGAGAGAGAGAGAGAGAGGGAGCGAGAGAGGGGGAGAGGGGGAGAGAGAGACAGAGAGAGAGAGAGAGACAGAGGGAGAGGGAGAGGCGGTATAAAATCTGCTGGAGGCAGGCATAAAATGCACTGCAGCTCTCCGGATGGAAGTTCTGTGCAGGCATTTGCATTTACAGCCTTCCCATTGGTGTGCATGGTGCCAGATGGCAGCCCTTCACTGATTGGATGGGAGGCGGAGAGGGGGCGGGCCTTGTGTCTGGTGGTCTGTCCGAGGGGAACATGACAAAGACAGTCCTCATCTGCATCAAGATCCCCCACCTCCAACCCTCACAGCTGTCAGAGGTGAGTTTCTGTTTTAGGCTTGTGTTAAAACAACCTAAAACGAGTCCTCCAGTGTGGACCTTTCATCTGCAAGCCAACCAGTCATTTCCATTTGCAAATGTTTTTTTCCTGTTTTTTTTTCTTTCAGTGATTGACAGATTACGGACTCAATATGCTGAGTCTTCAGGAAGGCAGCAGTGTGCCTTCATAACTTACACAACCCGATGTGAACTTATTGATTTGAAAACCTTTTTTCATTATTAATTCTTGCACTTCACGGTTTAAATGTAAGCAAGCAATCAATGAGCCACTGTAGCTTCACATCAAAACAAACAAAAAGGACCAAAAAAAATAAACT
>CM045887.1:58987406-58999906 GCA_025169545.1 Anguilla japonica | reverse complement strand
TTGCTATCAACCTGTGATAACAACAATAAACTCTCTCTCTCTGTCTCACACATACACACAAAACATAAACAAACAAACAAACAAACACACAAACACACATAAACACACAGACAAACAAAAACACACACATTCCAGGCCCTAGACCCTTTCCCTCACACATACAAACACACTCAAAGCTGAGCAAGGCTCAGATATCACCCAGTGTTTGCATGGATTCACTGTGCTACAGAAAGAGAGAGAAAGAGAGAGAGATAAAAGAGAGAGGAAAAGAGAGAGGGAGTGTGAGAAGAAGAGAGAGAGAGAGTGTGTAAACATCTAACATTTACTATGTTATGGCTACACTTTGGCGATATGTATTTTTTTTAAATATGTCATGTCAGTAAAGCATTTGAATTTGAATTTGAGTGGCGAGAGAGAGAGGAGGAAGAGGGAGTGCTGGTTTTCCCTCCCAAAGAACCAAAAAAGCAACCGCAGAAGGGTCATCCAATCATTCCCAAAGGGGAATTCCTGCATGTTCATACATCGTACTGTACAGTAAAACCCCCGTCAGGTGGATTTTAAATGCGATCTGAATAAAGGGTGTTGGGGGGGGGGGGAAACCCCAGGTCAGGGCTTACAGAGGGACAGAGGAGACAGTTATGTGAACAGGTACACATGCAGAATGCCCAAAAACTGCCTATCCTGGGACACTAAGCAGGTCAGAGCAGTGCTGTGGACACTCAGCAGTCTTAGAGATCAGACAGGCATTTTTCCCCTGATAGATCCTGAATCGATTCCTTGGATCAGTGCTCAAGTGCTCAATAACAAGCAAGTAGGCAAAAAATATGGAATGTTCGTATATATTCTCAACAGTGGGCAAGAATGACCACTCAGGAACACAGACAGAAACAACATTCTGAGATTTTTATCATTGCATTCTGATATGAAATACGAAATGTGTCCTTGGATACATAATAATAACACTAACAACATCAACAACACAATAATAATAATAATAACACTAATAAATATTAGTATTATTGCTAAAATAATAATATTAACAATGATTGTTCTTATTATTATAATTATTATTATTACTGCTGAGCCATCTTTACACAAGGAAATAAAATATGATTCCATGAACTGTACACAGTAAAATATACTGTGTTAATTAAATTCTAACAGTTTATGTGTGCCCAGCACAGATCACAAGTACTCTGTTAAAATATTCAAAGAATCAAACTACTCAAAAAGAAAATCCCTAGAAATCATCTATCACATCAGCTGGCAAGTTCTTTCAAGACCCTTCAGAAATTAGCACAGAGAGAGGCACCATCTTTGTAAGGGGAACTGGCATTAACCCTGAAGAGAGGCACCATCTTTGTAAGGGGAAATGACATTAACCCTGAAGAGCCTGCTTGGGGTGTCAGGTGTATACAGTACAGACCCAGCTAATCAATAAACAGAACCAAACACAAGTAATTTTCTCAAGACATCTGAGGGAATAACAGATGTCAAAAAGGAGAAACTTAATAAAGCCACTGATCATATGTAATTATTTTCCTACCAAAACAAGTAATAATTTGTTCTTGGTCGCAAGGTCACTGGCAGTTAAATTCTTCAGTAACCCCCCAAAAAAAGACAAACAGTAACTGGGATGTAGATTCAGTCATCTGTAGATTTAGATCAGGGGTGTCCAACCTTATCCGAAAAGGGCCAGTGTGGGTACAGGTTTTTGTTTTAGCCCACCAGTAAAGCATCTGATTCAACTAATTAACTAACCATGGTCAAGACAGACCTTCAATACAGACCTTCACAGTACTGGCTAAAACAAAAATCTTTTTTTTGGATAAGATTACTTTAGACAACCCTGTTCTGAAGTAATTCCAAAAAAGGACACCACTCACTGGGATTCAGATTCGGTCATTTTAGTGTTGTGTGCGTCTAACCCCCTCGTTTTGAACCCCTTCCCACTGTAGCTTCGGATTAACTGGGCCACCGAACACAGGTCCCTCCTTTGCCAGGGGGATCTGTGACTGCCGATATTTTGCCGAGCATCTGAAGTCACCCTCGCCGCAAAAAAAACCGCAGCATAATTCTCGGTGGAGCGGCCCGCTCGTCCGCCAGCACCCAGCCTGCAGCTGACAGCTCAGAGGAAGCCCGGCAACACAGCTTTTCCTTTTTTTTTTTTTTTTTACTTTGCAACGCTGTCCGAAAAAGAGCGAGAGAGCAAGAGAGAAACGGAGAGAGAGAGAGAGAGAGAGACAGAGAGAGAGAGAAAGAGAGAGAGAGAGAGAGTAAGAGAGACAGAGACAGAGAGAGAGACAGAGAAAGAGAGAGAGAGAGACAGAGAGAGAGATCACCACACAAGTGCACATGAAACAGGGGGTGCCGAAAAAAAAAAAAAAACACCCACACTCTCACCAAACACCAGCCAGAGCACCCTGACAACCGCAAACACCCTTTCTCCTCACAGGCACATAGCTGTTGCTGTGGTAACTATTTGACCCATATTTTGGTGGCGTCACACAGTCAGAGGCATAATGCATAAGCAAGAAGTGGGGAGATGAACCGTAAATTATGAATGAGATGGGGTGGGGGCTTATTAATTCAAGTGTGAGTATGTGTGTTGGGTTGTGGGTTGTGGGGTGTGGGGTGTGTGTGTGGGGGGGGGGGGGGGGGGGGGGGGGTCGCAATTAATCTGAGGTTAACATAACATCAATGGTAGAACGACACAAGGCCAAAGCTCACTGGGATATGCAGTATGTGCACATTTTAAAAACAAAACAGCAATGTGGTTTTGGCACATATACCTATTAACGACATCAGGATCAACGGAAACCAGAGCATTCAAGATGGAAATGGTAATGTGGGGGGATAATTGCAAATCATCATCATCTACATCTAAGTTGTTCTGTCGGCCACAAGACGTCGGACTGCTTCTGAGCTTAGTCACCGTCTTTGGGGCAGCACCGCGCCCCTAGTACAAAAGCTGTCTGTCCCACATCATGTTCGGTTCTCGCGCTGGTCGGTCAGCTCGTGCCACACTGAGCGCTGTCTTCTCTGCACGAAGCAGGACGGACGGACAGTGCCAAATCAGACAGGGAAACAGACAGACAGACAGACGTGCACTGCTGGAAGTCCCCCGGCATCTGTTCGAGTTCTCAGGCGTTTTCAGAGATTTCCACGAGCTCTATAAAATTCCTCTTGACAGGAAATCGATTTTTTTTTTCCGTGAAAGAAAGGGGGGGGGAGCCGCTGTGTTTCTCCACATGCAGTAAATAACAAAATAACGGAACGGGCGAGAATGGCTACAATTGCCCATTCAGCACTAGTCTAGCTCGAGCGGCACGTCTGTTTCCTATTGTATCAACAGCTAGCTGTTGCCCACCATATGTTGCTAAAAACACACGCGTGTAAGTGCCATGCATACAATACCGTCGTATATGTAGCGGCATATAACGAGTGCAAAAATGTAAACAATAAAGCAACATTCACCAAAGCCAGCGCGGCGCATGCATGTGAAATGTCGGTGATCTCCCTAGCTAGCGAGATAATTGAATTACGAACGGGGTTTGATTTCGGACTGTCACAACAAAACAATTTTCCACGGCAGTGATGCTAACCAAAAATAAATGCTGTGTGGAAACATCACAGAGGCAATACATCTTACATGAATATTAAATATCGCTGCGTAGATTAACTGAATCAGCGGCTTCGCGCCCACGGGGAGATAAAAAAAACAAGTGTATTTACATGCAATCCATGTACAGCGTAATGGCAACATCGGATACATTTGAAAATAAAAAAAAGATACACTACCTTCATATCATTGACGATGGCTTGGAAGAGCCCACCCAACGCTCCGCATTCTTTTTCCACCGTCTCCATGTTAACAAATCCACCGCTCACAAATTATTCAGCGAATAGAGTGAAAAAGAGGAGCCCCTCAAAATAATAATTTCCACGGAACAGATCACGACGGCTCCGCGTTTTTTATACCTCGGTATATAGACCCGAAACGAAACAGAAGATGTTGGCTATACTGGTGGAGGACGAAAAAAAAAAGAGAAATATAAGCAAATCAGATCAATTGAAGTCACCGGTCCCCGTGGTCGGATGTCTCGCTATTCAGTGCCCGATTGAGATTGCAGGGAGTGATGGTGAAAGAAGAGAGATTTTTTTTCTCTCTCTTCCCTGCTCCCGGTCTACTCTCCGCGTAAGGAGGCTGAGCACGCAGACGGCTCTGCAATGGGCATTGTAGCCCTCGGACAGTGATGCAAAAATCGAGTTCGATTTTTTTTAAAAAGATGTTTTTTTTTTTTTTTTTTGAAGAGGCGTATCGAAATGTGAAATGGTCAGTCGGAGAGCACCCGGTGTGCGCGAGGCTGCCAGTGATTGGAGCACGGGCGGTAGGCTAGTAGCTGCGAAGCGCACGGGCTGTAATCCGATCCATGGGAATCGAATGGGGGCCGGTCAGCTTTCTTGTCACATGGACAGGAGAGGGAGGGACACGTCACACACACACACACACATACACACACAACAGCCTGCCCGAAATTTCAGTCAGACAATGGAGGGGAAACGTCAAAGAGATTTAGCTACTGCTTACAATGAAGGGGAGGGGGGAGGTTGGGGTGCTGTGATGTCCGCCTAAAACAGACGCTATTGCGGTTTTTGTTTTGTTTTGTTTTTGAGTGATTCCCGTTACGTACATAGGTACATGTAAAAATAATGCGACTGCAAAGACGTCCATATACATTTCTATGATTAGTAATAACTTTTCAACAAAATACTGTATGATTATTATTATTTGTAATTGAATGCTGTAACGGTTATTTACATATATTCATAGGCAATATTTTTATGAAAACAGAATTATGCATGACTACAATGTATTATTTATTCATAATACAAATTCATTATTATATATTATTTATAAATGTGTATTGAATAAAACTTACAGTAATGTGAGTATGAATTATTTAGAATCTGCACTCCTAAAAACCCCACAAAACAGTGTCACATCTCCAGCTGTTGGCCAGGCTAAAGTGAAACACGACAAACTGCCGACTAGATTGCAACGCTAACATTTCAAAGATGGTTACCGCCTGTTCACCTTCTGCCACGGTCATTATCAGAATTAATACAACCAGTTGAGCTCGGCATCAAACACCATCAGCGATACGTGATGTATTATGTATGAAAAACAAAGAGGTCTTTATTTGTTTTAAGAATGAGAGTTATGGTGGAAATCTGTCTGACAAGGGGAAATTACCTCCAATTACTCCCCACCGGTATCCACTTCATTGTATTAGGCTGTAGGGTAATCCAGGTTGGTATGGCCAGTTCTGTGATCTTTGAATGGAATACGAAGGATGAAGGTTGTTTACTTTCTCAAGCCAAGAGAGACATTACATCACCAGGTGTGATGAAGAAGATGGAGAAATCAATTATATTAATAAAATGATATTTGTAACGACATACAAATACAGTTACCTCATATTTTGGCATTCCATCGCTTTGGCAAAGGTTTACTTCGATCTCATCTGTCCACAGAACGTTGTTCTGGAACCCTTCTGGTTCGTCCCTGTCCCCAAATTCTGTTTCTCGGCCTTTTGGTTCGAATGAGATGGTTTGGCTGATGAGAGGTTTGCATCTTGCAGCGTGGCCTCCATAATTCTGTTCTCAAAAGTCTTCTGCCCATGGTGGCTTGTCATACTTTCACCCCAGCCCTCTGGAGAATGCTGGCGATGTCACTGGCCGTTGTTTCAGAGTTTCTCCTCCGCAGCTCGTAGGATCTGTCGGTCATCAGCTGCAGTCGTCTTCATTGGCCGACCTGCACGGTGTCTATTTCTGACCCCATCAGTAGTTTCTTTCTTTTTCAAGACTTTTTTTTTCTTCTTCCAAACTGCTGTGTACTTGATATACTCAGTTTCGGTGCTATCCTTCTCAATGAATTCTTTTGTTCGCTCAGCTTACGGATTAGTTGTTTTTCTGCTATAGCTAGTTCTCTGGCCTTCAAAATGGTGTTTCCCGCCTCTGACTACAAATGCAGTCTCCACAGATGAAAACAAAGGCTAAAACCAGGACGAGACACTCACTGCTCTTTTATGTGTGAACAATCCATGCAAAAAAGAAACTGTCATTCATCCGTTAACTTAATTTTGCACAGCTGAAAATGGCAGGACTCAACACAAAAACAGCCATTTCTGTAAAATGCAAAACATACACATGTAAAAAAGCATGAAATACAAGCTGACTGTAAGTACTTTTGTCTCGTATTCATCTTTTGATCTCAAATCCAAATGCCTTAAGTACATAGAGAAATGACAAACTTCAGCCAACCATGATCATGCTTTTGGAGGGCACTGGATATATAAATAATATATAAATAAATGCAGTAATGCTATATATATATATATATATATATATATATATATATATATATATATATATATATATATATATATATATATATATATACACACAAACATACATACAAACACAGATATCCACATTGGGACTGCATTAAGCAAAACATCATCATCTGAAACCAGCGTGTGCCTTGATATGCTCTGTATTTAAAGTTAAAATAGTCTTGCATATTAAAATCTATTTAACGCATGCGTTTAAATGTATGTGCTCATTGATTCATTCAGCTTTGGAGGGGGATGAAGTTTATGCATCTTATGACTCTGATATAAACAGTGACTAAGATTCTGCAATGTTATCGAGCGCTCAGATGTAATTTCATCCAACAGAATCGCAGTACAAGGGGGAAAGGGCCAATGATGAAGCTCGATTTAAGCGCATGACATCATCTCTGATTGCCCTTGTCAGATTGGGCCTAGTCATCTCTACATAATGGCAGGTTGGTCCCAAATTATGGAGCCAAGCTTTCACGTGTCAGTCTGCAGGCTTCCTGGTTGTATCTTGAGGGAGAGGAAATAAGGCCCAGGGAAGCTATACATAATGCAATAGTTTAACCTTGACTAAGCAGAGCCATTTGTGGGTTAAGAAAGTAATTGCCTACTTCTCGTTCAAAAAAAAAAAAAAGACTTAAAATAACATCCACCTCGTTTCAGGGAGGGCTCCTTTGTATCCGTGTTCCACTTCACTTTTCAGTGGAAATAAGCAGGACAGCTCCAGTGGGACGCTGTCTCCCATCCAAAAAAAAAAAAAAAAAAAAAAAGACTGCTTCGCCCCCGTTTCTGCGAGACTCCACCAGTCGTTTAGGAGATATCTCCGTGGCGATGACACATTTCAGGCCGCACAGTCCCTCGTGAGAGGGCATGGAGTCAACAGGGGGCGGAGTTCATATGTCACAAAGACAAGAGGTTGTTCACTTTGGGTGTTACTCAGCAAAATTTCCTACGGTTAAATAAACTTCATATAAACAGTGTTCATATGACAGCAAATTGGGCCAGTATGTGCACTGTTACTGCAGAAAGTACTTGAAGACTTCATTTTACACTAATGATATCACATTATATTCATTACATTACATTGGCTTAAGGGCCCTGGTGATATAACATTAGCTCTGCGTTTCTGTACATCTGTCTGTCTGCATCAAAGAGTGGGCGCAGTAGCGACAATGTATCACTAGGGGGCGAAGGTGAGTAGAACCTGGGGGGGGGGGGGGGTCTGGAGCACCCCAGCGACTCACAGTGTGAACGCGGACAGAGTTCGGCGCCCTTCTTGGCCACCGCTCCTCACCAGGTGTCCAAGTGACCGGAACCCCCGCCGTCACGGCGACAGGCCAGGGTTGCAGGATCACACGCCACACAGCGGGGGGGGGGGGGGGGGGAGGAGGGGGGGTCCTGGAGAACTGCTGACTGGCGTCCTTTCTCTTCACCCTGTCACGGCCCCCCCCCCCCCCCCCCCCCCCCCCCCGCTCCCGCCAGCACAACCGTTACTCAGCAGAGCCAGGGACATCCTAGCACCACCGCCAAACTCCTGCCCACCTGTGTACGCGGGCACCCTGCCACCTTGCCACCCTGCCACCCAGCCTCTCTCTCTCTCTCTCTCTCTCTCTCTCTCTCTCTCCCTCCCTCCCTCTCCTCCCTCTGAGCTTGAGGATGGTTGGTTACAGGAGTAAGACAAGTCAAGTTTATTCATAAAGCATTTAAAAACAAGAGAAGTTGACCAAAGTGCTGTACAATGAAAAATAAAAACATGCATAAAATAATAAGTGTATGTAAAGTGAGTGTAGAACAGGGTAGTGCACTAGAGAGTGAGGAGTACAGTGAGTGTAGAACAAGGTAGTGCACTAGAGAGTGAGGTGTACAGTGAGTGTAGAACAGGGTAGTGCACTAGAGAGTGAGGAGTACAGTGAGTGTAGAACAAGGTAGTGCACTGGAGAGTGAGGAATACAGTGAGTGTAGAACAGGGTAGTGCACTAGAGAGTGAGGAGTACAGTGAGTGTAGAACAGGGTAGTGCACTAGAGAGTGAGGTGTACAGTGAGTGTAGAACAGGGTAGTGCACTAGAGAGTGAGGAGTACAGTGAGTGTAGAACAAGGTAGTGCACTGGAGAGTGAGGAATACAGTGAGTGTAGAACAGGGTAGTGCACTAGAGAGTGAGGAGTACAGTGAGTGTAGAACAGGGTAGTGCACTAGAGAGTGAGGTGTACAGTGAGTGTAGAACAGGGTAGTGCACTAGTGAGTGAGGAGTACAGTGAGTGTAGAACAGGGTAGTGCACTAGAGATTGAGGAGTACAGTGAGTGTAGAACAGGGTAGTGCACTAGAGAGTGAGGAGTACAGTGAGTGTAGAACAGGGTAGTGCACTACAGTGAGGATTTAAGGTTCCTGTAGTCTGGGACTTCCCGAAATGTCTTTCAAAACACAGGAAGAAACCTGGATTTTCATTCTTAAAAAAAAAAAAAAAAAATCATTGTTTCCATTCAATAAGCAATGACACACAATCCACACATAACAAGACATACAAGCCAATGCAATCACATAAGCTCAGCAGCATGCTTTTAAAATGAAGTTTTCTTTGACACGGTGGTACCTCAGTGCAGGGCTCCTGGGCCATCTCCCAACTGCAAGCACAGCGTGCATGTGAGGTGATCCTGTGGTCTCCACAAGCAGAATTCACACGGCAGAAACACGTCGGCACTGCTGTGAGTAACAGCATTAGCCTTCCAACAACAGCCAGGGGAATAAAGATGACTCAGATGTGGGACGGACACCGAGGAAAAAAAAAAGGTGTGAGAACAACGTGCCCAAAAATCACTTGGCAAAAAAAAAAAAAAAAATCCAGCTTGTGTTGGCAGCAGTAGACATGTTACTGCCAGGAGAGATCACCATAGGTCAGCCAGTCCACCAGCTGAACAGAAGAACAAAGGGTATTCTGTTTGTGGACCGCCTGTTACTAAAATAAGGAACAATTCAGTGTGGGTGTGGAGTTTGCCCAAGATGAACTTGTTGAAAGAGGCCAAAAATCAGGGTATCTAGGTGTATCATACTTGAAAATGGCAGGCTAAATTCATCTTCAAAATTGTGCATATCAAAAGTTGTGCATTATTTGATAGAAGCTAGGCCATTTTGTGATGAGGGGGCCAGCCTGCTAAATTTGCTGTTAAATTGCAAATAACAGGAAATGCTAGTGCTCATGCTACACAGAAAACTATTGAATTAGCCTACAGTAGCCTTGCCCAGGCATTTTCTGCATCTACAGCTCATGACAGTAAATTATACACAATGAGTTCACCTTAAGTTTTTGGCTTTCAGCAGCCGAAATGTCAGTTGTCTTGGACCTTGTGTGTCAGTTTGTTCTCTTTAGCATATTACACTTTAGAACTTTATTAGGACTGTGTACAAATAAAGTTCTAAATGGCTTGGACTATTGGGTCCATATTCAATTTGTAAATCATTAAATCGCACAATTAAATACCACTTCCAAGTAGAGTGAACAGTGTGATAGAAATTGTGTGCCGTGAGGATAGAGTGCCAAGTAAAAGTAGTGTGGTAGTGCAGTAGTGTGCCACAATGAGGAGTAGAGTGCACTGGCAGTGAAGAGGAGTGAGCATGTAGTGTAGTATGGAGGAGTTATGTGAATGTGGTACTGAGTAGAGTGAGAGTAGAGTAAGGTAGTGAGTAGTGAGAGTAGAGTGAGAGTAGTGAGGTATTGAGTAGAGTGAGAATAGTGAGGTACTGAGTAGAGTGAGAGTAGAGTGTGGTAGTGAGTAGAGTGATAATAGTGAGGTACTGAGTAGAGTGAGAGTAGAGTGAGAGTAGAGTGTGGTAGTGAGTAGAGTGCAATAGTGAGTAGAGTGTGGTAGTGAGCAGAGTGAAGTAGTGAGTAGAGTGTGGTAGTGAGTAGAGTGAGAGTAGTGTGGTAGTGAGTAGAGTGAGAGTAGTGTGCAGTAGTGAGTAGAGTCAGAGTAGACTGTGGTAGAGCACGAGACTGTAGAGACTGTGTTGGTGTGATACCCTCCTGATAAGACGAGCAGATGGACAGTGGAGAGAAGGGAGAGAGTCAGTTAAAGTTCTAACACATGGTCCATGTTTTATTGATTACAGAGAGAGGTCTTTACACAGCAGGTCCATAGCTCTGATACAAGCAGCAGGAGGGAGGAAGGGAGAGAGTGAAAGGAGGAGAGATCGAAGGATGAAAGATGGGAGGAGGTGAAGGGGTGGAGCGACAGAAAAAGAGGGAAATGTCAGTTGATGCAAGACAGCAGTGAGGACATGATAAACACCAGGGCCAGAGAGAACATGTGACCAAGAGGAAGGGTGAGACTTAGAAAAGAGAAGGAATGAGACAGAGAGGGGAAAGGAGGATGAGGAGAGCACTCATGAAGGGAGGATTCTGGGGAGTGGGAGAGGGAGGAGAGGGTAAAAAGCTCAGTGGAAAGAATAGAAAAGAAGAGAGTGAAGAAGTGGAGAGAGGGAGGCAGAAACTGTTCCAGCAGTGTTTAAGCTCAGGGTACAAAATTCAATCCAGGGGAAGAGATCGCGCCCCCCCCCCCCCCCCCCCCTTCTCTGTGCCCGCGGTCACAGGTGATAGGCCCAGACATAAGTCCCCAAACTCAGGCCCAGAGCGACTGCGACAGCCATCAGCAGACAGACAGCAGGGGGTTCAGATGGGGGGTAGACGACCAGCCTGTTCAAACACGATTTTACCAACATCAGTGCAATACGAGAGGTACAGTGGCCATTGTAGCCAGGGAGGCGGGGTTTCAACTGTCCATTATCATTGAGGATGAACCATCAGAGCTGATCCAAGCCGAGGCATAATATGTGGATCAGAACAGAGCACAGCTGGACCTTTCCACCACACGGTCAGTGCGGCGACTGTGTGTTTCAGTGAGTGTGTGTGTGTGTGTGTGTGTGTGTGTGTGTGTGCGCGCGCGAGGAGTGTGTGCCCACATTGACTATATGTATACAACAAATACACACACGCACGCGCATACAAATTAGGCACTAACTCTTTAACACCTAAATGAAAAGCACTTTTAAAAAAATCAATTATTTAAAAAAAATTATAATAATATATCAGAAAATAACGACCACATTACATCCTTCATGCCTAACGGTACGGTCCTAAGGGTATGGTCAACACTTTAAAACTGGGCCGGCATCGAGGGGAGCAGCCATGTCACTTTCCTGTCAATTGAGCTGGTCCCATTTCGAGATACCGTGTGTGTGTGTGTGTGTGTGTGTATGCGTGTGCATGTGTGTGACTGTGTGCGTATGTATATATGTGTGCGCGTAGCATGTGCGTGTGGTTTTACGTATGCGTGTGTGTGTGTGTGTGTGTGTGTGTGTGTATGTGTGTGTGTGTGTGTGCATGTGTGTCTCTGTGTGTGTATGTATATATGTATGTGTGTGTATGTGTGCGTGTGTGTATGTATATATGCATGTGTGTATGTATATATGTATGTGTGCATGTGTGTGAGTGTGTGTGTGTCTCTGTGTGTGTATGTACATATGTATGCGTGTGTGTGTGTGTGTGTGTGTGTGTGTGTGTGCGCATGTGTGTGTCTCTGTGTGTGTATACATGTGAGCGTGTGCATCAGGGCTTGGCGCGGTGCCCTGGCGCTGAGGGGCATGCTTCGGCCTCCACTTCCGCCCCTCACAGCACCAGCTTCCTGTCGGGATGGTCGGCCCGGCCGGCCCGCTGGTGCCGCACCTCCAGGTGCTTGCTCTGGACCCGGTCGAAGTGCTGCAGCAGCTCCTTGTAGTTCACGTGGGACGGGGTCGTACGGCAAGACTCGGGGGGCTTCGAATCGGGCCTAGGAGGGAACAGACAAACACCAGCGTGCTTTCAGCGAGGGGTGTGCGTCACCTGACTGCGCTGCATTCGCCTGGACCAATCAGAATCAGTCACATTTATAGCCCCAGTAAATCTGTACATACAAGAAATTTGTAGCTCACATAGATCACATTAAACAAAACACTGCTGTTCATAAGTGGAAACCTTCCTCGATACACAGGAGGGCAGTTTCTTAGAAGCAGATGATCCGGTTTTCCGGGTGACCAGTGAAAAATCCTGACGAGTAGGAGTTCAGA
>CM045887.1:58954906-58982406 GCA_025169545.1 Anguilla japonica | reverse complement strand
AGAGAAAGTGTGTGTGTGTATGAGTATGTGTGTATGTATGTGAAAGGAGAGTGCGCATGTGAGCATGTGTTATACAGAATTAAGTGTGTGCGCGTGAGAGAGAGACAGAGAGGGAAAGATAGAGAGAGAGAGAGAGAAAGATTCAGCAGCAGTCTGTTTGGGAGAAAAAGCTCTCCCTGTCTCTCTCCACTCTGAGGGACAGTGAGGCATCTATTCCAAACACACACACGCCCCACACTCGCAGGGATAAACAGCTGGGCCTAATGCACTCTGTGCAGTCCGTCTACACACACGCATTCTCCAGCCCCTCCCGTACCAAGACGGACCCTTATCACAGAGCCCCCCCCCCCCCAGCCTTTCAATTATTCAGCAGGGGCCTGGAGCCGGAACAGCACACGGGCTTCACTGCTGAGGGGAAACAACATCAACACAAAGATAAGAAGCCTTTAGCCGCAGGATGCTACCGGAGCTAAGGACGGGGCGGCGGTGCCTTGTTAACATTTTCACTCATGTGCGGTCGCTGTCCGAGTCAGAGCGCTGTAGCCACGACCTGCGCATCACCCTAAGAGCTACTGACGGTGGCAAAAACAGCCACAGGGGAAACGCTTTGCTATTAACCAGGGGGAGCACCATTGTTAAGACCGAGCCATCTTCCTACCGACAAACGTTCTGGCTTGGGAGAGGGAAACGAGGAAGGGGCAGGGTCTGGATGTACTGTCTATTTGAGAGACCACCCCCCCCCCCACACACACACACACACGGAAAAGAGGGGTGCGCGGCATGACGGATTGCAACCTTTCACCCTCGTATTATTCTTCCACCCTGCCCGTTCGACCTTCGACCCTGACAGTGGGCAGCACGGAATTCTCGTTAAGTTTATCTCGTAACGAGGAAAAAAACAGGAAGTGCAGGGTCCGTGTCACGGGGCCCGGCGGACTGAGCATCAGCTGTCCCATAAATCCCCTGTTACTGGTCATCTGCCCGACTCCAGGGACAGGACTTTGTGCTATAAGGGGCCCTTTCTGGAGTTATGCAACAGGAAGAACATAACTAACAACGGCCATGGCCGTGCCTGCAGACATGTGCAGTTCAAAATGAAGTATCGGAGTCTTCATGGAAGAACAGCCATGTGCTCTCTCAGTATGGCACTGCACCTTTGGTTAACAGGAGCACTGGTGATTGTCAGTGCATTCTGGGTAATTATCATCTACACCACGTTATAATCATTTGGGCATTGAGAATACTCTGCACTGTGGATAATGTCAGCCAGTGCATTTTAGGTAATGAGAAGCTAATTTTGGGCAGTGCATTGCGGGCAATGATGAGTTCAGAGTTCAGCAAAGCATTATGGGAACCCACAGTGTCCTCATGAGCTCAGGATTGGGTGCACTGTGGGGGACAGTTGTAATGTGGGTAATGACGATTATGAGTTGAGCAGTGCATTGTGGGTACTCACAGCATCCTCATAAGCTCAGGGCTGGGCAGTGCATTGTGGGTAATGAGGAGTTATGAGTTGAGCAGTGCATTGTGGGTACTCACAGCGTCCTCATAAGTTCGGGGTTGGGTACACAGCGCAGCCGATGGGACAGCAGCTGGAAGGCCTGGCTCTGGGGCAGCAGCATGAGGAGGCCGTACAGAGCCTTAATCAGGTAGGGGTTATTCTCCACATCCAGCAGCTGCAAGCGCAGGTCTGTACAGAGGGGGAGAGAGGGAGAGGGAGAGGGAGAGGGAGAGAGAGAGAGAGAGAGAGAGAGAGAGAGAGAGAGAGAGAGAGGGAGGGAGAGAGAGAGTGAGTGAGAGAGAGAGAGAAGAAGGATCAGGTATGGGTTATTCTCCACATCCAGAACCTGAATAGCTGTTGAGGTAATTTCATTTTGTGGAATTCTGGGATATCGGGATATCAAACTGCATTCTGAGTATCCAAGCAACATGAGTGTGCATGCATGGACGTGACAGTCCGTAATCCAATCGGGCCAATCTCAATGAAAACTGGGTGGATGTTCTGCCACCGTTACCGAGGATAAGCGAGTGGAAAAGGAACTGAATGCAGTTCTGCCAACTCCCGGTTGCCCTGCCCCCTATACCCCTGACAGGAAGTGACATCACAGAGGAATGGAAGCACGCAGAGGCTGATTCTCGTCTGTCACAAGGCCTGAGCAGGGGGAGTCGCGCGAAAGGCAAACACAAAAAGGACACAGACGCTGGCTCCCCGGGGGAGGGTAAGACAGCCCAACACCTGCGCCTCTCAGACACGCTTCACCCCGCCCGCAGAGGTGTCACCTTCACCAGGCTGGGACGGGAGAGGAGAGAGGAGCGCCTCCACCCCTCCACTCACACTCCATCCCTCACTCTCCCTCTCCTCTCCTCTCCATTTTCACTTTCTCCGCGTGATTCATCGCCTTTCATTCTTCATTTAATTCCTCTGTTTTTGTGACACACCGCCGCCCGCCCACCCCTCTCTCTCTCTCTCCCTGCGTTTGGATTGGTCTCTCGTTCCCATTCCAGCCCGCCCCTCTCTCTCTCTCCCTGCGTTTGGATTGGTCTCTCGTTCCCATTCTAGCCCGCCCCTCTCTCTCCCTGCGTTTGGATTGGTCTCTCTCTCTCCCTGTGTCTGGGCTGGTCTCTCGCCCTCCCTCAGGACTGGTTGGCTTCTGCAGGTTGTTTGTCTGAGGGGGGAGAATAGCGCTGATGCAGCAAAGCCGTCTTTCCCTCCAAAACTAGAGCTCTGAGAACAGAGAGGCGCAGATGGGCCTTCTGCCCCCCCACGAAGAATCTAACAACCGCACACAGCTCTCTCTCTCCACCCTTCCCTTCCCCTCTCAGACGCCCGGGACAGGCGGACAGGGTGGTGGACGGTGTGCAGAGGGGAGAGGGCCAGACACCCTCTCCCTCCCTCGCTCCCTCTCTCTGTCTGTCTCACTCCTCCGTCTCCATCCCCCCTTTCTGAGGCTGAATGTAGGTCTCTGCTCGCCTACAGCCATCAGCAATCAGCTCTGCCCCAGTTACCAAAACTGCACTGATAACAGAGACCAAAAACACACACACACACCACAAACACACACACACACACACACACACACACACACCACAAACACACACACATACACACACACCACAAACACACACGCACACACACCCACATACACACACAGACACACACACACCACGAACACACACACACACACACACACACCACAAACACACACACCAAAAACACACACACACACACAGGCACACACGCACCACAAACACACACACGTGCACACACACATACAAACACACACACCACGAACACACACACACACACACACACACCACAAACACACACACATACACACACACCACAAACACACACGCACACACACCCACATAAACACACAGACACACACACACCACTAACACACACACACAGCATAGCACTCACACACTTATACAAGCACACACACAGAACCCAGACACAAAAACCACCAACAAGAACATACACAAGCACGTTCTAGCGCACTTTCTAAGCAAGCAGACCGACACAGACAGTAAGATAGACACATAAACCCACATATGAATATATGAAAACACAATACAGATATACAGGGCAAGAAAAGACAGACAGGCACACGCTCACAACTTTCTACTGAGCACACTCCTACAAAAACACTCCCTGAAATGCTGTTTTTAAAACACACACTCCAGACTAGGAAAAAAGGAAAAAAAAAACCAAGGTTACAGCATCATTCAATGTCACACACACACACACACACACAGGACAGGACAATCATTTTTTTAAAAACTAAATCAGCACATGTAGTGACTCCACAATGCCCGTCACACGTGTGTGTGGAAGAGCAGGGAGGCTGCTTACCCATGACGCACCTGTGTGGAGCAGGTGTGTGTGTAAAGCAGTGTGTTGCTTTACTGGGAGCAGCTCCATCTTTTCTTTCTCTTTAACCCTGTCCTCCTTTACCTCCCCAAAATTTGGATTGCCCAACGGTGCACACGCTCACGCTGCAATGGTCATCGCAACACGCCCTCACGACTCAGACACGCGTGTGCAGAGCACAGCCGCGTGTGACCCTGGCGCGTGTGACCCTGGCGTGTGTGCGTGTAACACCGCAGGCATCCTGGGAGACACGGCGCAGTTAAGGCTGGGGCTCTGGCTGATGCACTGTGAAGTGTGTGAGCTGAGCTGTGTGCTACAGCAGCGTTAGCACATGCTGCCGCACATGTGTTTCTCCATTAGCCTGACTGACAGTGCTAACGTCGCTAACGTCCTGTCCCTGTCCCGTAGCTGACTCTGTGGGGACCCACACAGGTCTACTGAAGAGCGGGTGCGAGGTGGATGGGAGATGGGACAGAGGGGGGGGGAGGGGATGAGTAGAGGAGGTTTTTTGGGGGTGGAGGAGGCGGATAACTCACATGTGAAGATGGGGCTCTCGATGAGTTGCACCAGCTTGTCCACTTCCATCAGGAAATCCACCGTCACTTCCAGGTCACCGCTGAAGGCCCGTCGTCAAGGAAACGTAAACGGTCATGTGACTTCAACACGCCCCCCTCTCCCTCACACTATGATAGAAGAGTTGCTCCCCCCCCCACCAGCCCATCCTCTGGTACCACTCCTAAAAAACAACTACACCCCATTCCAACACACACCCATGTTCCTGCTAAAAATAAGAAAAGATAAAACTGATGAATCTGACACAGAGCCAGCAGAGGAAGAGCTACCTGTGCTCCAAACTGCCTGGCTGAGCCACACCTTTCCTGGGGTCACGGTTCCAGGAAAAGGTTCCACAGCTTTGAGTTTGAAAGGAAACATTTTCAAGCCTCTGCCAAAGGGCTTTCACAAGACCAGGAAAAGAAAAACACAAAAAAAAAAAAAAAAAAACAGAGAGCAGTCGTTTCCTGACAGGACAGAACATTCCTGGCACTTGTGATTCAGCGGAATATGGTCTGGGTCAGCCTCCAGGGCCGCGACAAGAGATTTCTGCTGCCGTTTCTGCAGAGAGCGCCCCCTTCAGGGTGTCGGTGGTGGCCCCCCGCGTGCACGCAACCTGAGGGCCTGAGCAGGGTCACACGGCATGATGTAAACATCCCCTAACCCTATTTACATACACATCATCCATTGCACAGTGGCGTATTCACTGACGCAGGTCTGGTTAAGTACCTTCGCTCAAGGGTACAAACGGCAGTGCCCTACTCGATAACCGAACCTGCTGCCACTGGTTTACAAGCCCAGTATACAAACCTTCATACTGCACACTACACTACATAAATATGTCCAATAACATTTTTTATCTATTCTTTTTTTTTCCCCCCAGCCTTGACTCACTTGTCAATCTGCCATCTTGACCCTCCCCCTTCCGCCCTAGAGGAGCACAATGGAAATTAGCCTTTGGGTTTTTTTTTTTTGTGTATTTTATCCAAAAAGGGGTCCTGAGGAGCTGTGGAACGCTGGGGTTGCCATAGGTACCAAGGGGGGGGCAGGGTGGCTAATGACATATCTCTCAGATGAGAGGTGTGCAGTAGCAAAAAGAAACAAAAAGACGTTCATGAATCTTTCAAATTTTCTGGGCCTGAATAATTGATGGCTGCTCTTCGAGTGTTTGTGTGATGATGCTGCTCAGATGTTACAAAGCCCCCCCCCCCCCCCCCCCAACCCCCCCAACCCCCCCGCCACCAGTTTCCCTTCTACCTCACGCAGCAGGGAACCCCGTCTGTCTACAGGGAGAACCCCCCAACCTCCTCCCCCCATGACCCCCCCACTGCTCCCAGGGCAGGACATGGAGCAGGGCACCTCCTCTTCAGGTCAGGGACTGGGGTGCAGCTCTCATCCCCCGAATCAGCAAATTACATAACTCAAGAGGCCAGGCCCCACATACCCACACCACATAATGAATAATACAACAGTGTTTGCATATCCAAGCGCTAGATCATACATGTCAAATGCTACTTTTTATAACTGCCTTGTATATTCTATGTGTAGATTAAATATTCAAGATATTGTACTTATAAGCACACACACAAGCACACAAACACAAATGTGTATGCACACACACACTCCAGGCTCTAGCATGTGGCCCACACTCCTGCCTACTGTTTTGGGGATGGCTCTATGAGTACAGCCACACTCAAATAAAAGCTCCCCCCTCCCTCACTGCCCCAGACGCCCCCCTCTCTCCCACTACAGGTATTCACAGTCACAGTCAGAGCCCTCCCCAAACCCCGGCACCCTCTCCACAGCTCCCAGGGAACCAGGGAAAACGACGTGCTATTCTAAATTCTCACTGCGGCCATGTTCCTTCAGCACCACAGCTCACCCTCAGAGTCTTACAGAAAAAGGGTGTTACAGTGACACTCTCAAACTTCATGGGGGGGGGGGGGGGTGAACAACACTCATGTTCCCCCCCACCCTCACAGGAGCGGAGAGGAGAGGGCGGGAGGTGAGGCAGTTTCCATGGCGATGCAGCCACGCAGCAAGAGCCGGGCCATGCTGGTGCTGGACAGAACGCTTCAGAGGAAATGAAAGCCCCTCCCACACTGACCTCATGAGCCGACGCCCCCCCCACAGAAGCAGCTCAGCTGAGCTCCCAGCTGCTCCAGTATTTAGGGTTTACACCTCTCAACCCGTCGCTGAACAGCACACTGCCTGAAGCACTTCCCTTACGGTGCTCCTCATTGGTTTGGTTTCAAAGACCGTTTCATTTTATAATATTTAATATTCTACATTACTACAAAAGCAGGGTACCTGTGATCTGGGGATGAAAAAGGTCAGGTAAAAGTGTGTTTTAGGTATAAAACCTGCTGATGTAACAAGAGCAGCTTGAAAAAGGGACAGAGAGATAAAGAGAAGGAGAGAGAGAAAGAGAGAAGTAGCAAGCGGAAGAAAGAGAAAGAAACAGAAAGAGATCAAGAGCTCAAACAGGTATAAAAATCTGCTGGTAAGTGCAGCTCCTAGAAATAAATGAGTGGAAGAAGAATAGAAAGAAGAGAGCGCGCTTCCCACTCCCATCTGTGATTGTGCTCAGGGGGGGGGGGGGGGGACAGGGGGCAAACTGCTGCTCTTTCAAAGGAAGCTCACAGAAACTGCCCCCCTCTGTGAGCTCACAGAAACTGCCCCCCTCTATGAGCTCACAGAAACTGCCCCTCTCACACACACACACACACACACACATACACAGACAGACACACAGACAGACAGAAGCACACACACACACACACACACACACACACAACAGACACACAGACAGACAGAAGCACACACACACACACACATGCAGGCTCCTCTCTCTGGACAGGATGTGGTGTTTACTGGGTCTGGAGGCTGTGTAAGTTCCTCTCTGTCAGCGCAGGCATGGGGATCCTCACACAGGACACGTGTCTGAGAACAGGACACCCCGAGAGACAGGGCAGCCACGTGAGGCATGCGCGAACACACACACACACACAGACACACACAGACACACACACACGCGCGCGCACGCACACACGCACACACACACACACACAGAGACTCACACACACACACGCAGACACACACACACACACACACACAGACACACAGCACACACACACACGCACACACACACGCACACACAAACAGACTCACACACACACACACACATAGAAACAGACACATACAACACACACACACGCACATACAAACACACACACACACACACACACACACACATCATAACCATAATCAGTCTGGCTGTCTGCGGCTGAGTTCAGGAGGTGTTTTTTCTTTCCACGCTGACCATGAGGAGAGCAGCACGACTTCCACAGCGAATCCGAGCGAGGAGCTCTGCAGACCACGGGGACGCCCATGTGACCGCCTCCCGAGCTCTAATTCCGCCCATGTGTAAAGGTCAGAGGTCACGGCCAGGGTCAGGGCGCTGGGTTGAACTTTTGGGAATGGCGCGGGGAGCGCGCTCGACCCCTTCAGGGACCCCTGGTTTATGGGCACAGCGCTGACGCGGGGACGGAGGGCTCCTACGGGTGACAGATTTAGGGGTTCCTGTCGTAGCCGGACGCTCGGAAACTGAAAACACTGCTGGGGGGGGGGGGGGGGGGGGGTAACCGTGAGAAGGATACAACTTCTGAATGAGGTCGTAGGCGTGCCGGTAGTTCTGGGTCAGGAAGCAGAGGGACACGGTGGCCACAGGGTTATGACACCAGGAGCGGTACAGGCAGCAGAACAGGGCACAGCTCTCCTGCAGGAGAGAGACAGGGTCAGATATACACACACTAACACACACACACATGCACACACACACTGACACACACAAAACATACACATACACTCGCGCACACACACTCACACACGCACACAGACACACGCACAAAGACATGCACATACACTCTAAAACACAATTACGCACACTCACAAGCACATACACACACACACACGCCTGCATGCACGCACACACGGACACACACACATGAAAGGAGGGAAAAGTGCACAGAACTGCGCAGGCTCTGACCTGTGTGCGCAGGTCCTTGAGCTGGTTGCGCAGCTGGAAGAGCTCTGCAGACGTGAGCAGGATGGTGTTGAGCGTCTGCACCATGGTGGAGGCAAACTTGAGGTCCTCTTCCTTCAGCAGGATGTCCGCCATGGAGTGGAAGATGTTCTCTGCGTGCAGGAGCAGGCACAGCTGCCTGAGGGAGGAAGAGGAGGGGGGGGGGGGGGTCACTGAGGGGTGCATCAGGTAAAACAACAGGAGTCACCCACCTCCCTGTGGGGGGAGCAGGACAGAGAGATGAATGGAGACCCTACAACAGCACAACTCTAACCGCAACAACGTTAGAACAGCCGACAAGTCTGCATTTGAAAGAGGTATAGAGGACCAAGGAAAGGAGAAGCCTGAGAAAGCGAGAGAGGCACGGGCCATGAAGTAACTGATACAAAGTGAAACCAGTACTTCAGGTTAAAACTGGAGTTCTGACGTGACATTCCTGCTCTATTGCCCCGCCTTTCTGAGGGAGACGAGTGCAATACAACCCCATTCAAGCATTGGTGGTTCAGTGGTAGAATTCTCGCCTGCCACGCGGGAGGCCCGGGTTCGATTCCCGGCCAATGCAGGACTCCTTTTCTTTTCCCCCCCCCCTTTTTCCTTTTCCTATACCCACACATGTCCTGGCCAGTGTTATGGTCTCTTGCCTAGAGAGCTTAAGCTCTTGTGTCAGGTTTCTATCTGTCATCCCCACTCTTAACACAACAGTAGCTGCACAGGCAAACTTTCATTAAAAACGTTCAGTAGTGCAATTCTGCTGCAAAAAAGAGTCACTGACGGGTGAAACGACAGAAGACAGTTGCTGGAGGAAATATAGAGCTAGTGGAGAGAGAGCAAAGTCTGCAAGTCTGGAGCTTCTCTGTAGACAGGGAGAGGTACTGCTAACTGAAGCTAACTGAAGCCAGTCTTTACGCACATGAAAAGATGCTGATGTAGCATTTCTGTTTTTGCCGTCCTTTTTTCAGAGATGCTAGCTCAGCAGAACCCAGCTCGAGCATTGGTGGTTCAGTGGTAGAATTCTCGCCTGCCACGCGGGAGGCCCGGGTTCGATTCCCGGCCAATGCAGCGCACTGTTTTCCCCCTCCACAGTAGTTTACGTCGTCTGCCAGAAAGACTATTTTCCCACCGTCAAAACTTCTCAAAACGAGACAGCAGATACAAGCTGCATTCAACAAACTTGGAGAGATTACAGCTGTACACAGCGGAGGGAAGTCTCAGAGAAAGACGTGTCACAACAGGCGAGACAGCGGACTGAGGACCAGGAGCAAAAGATTAAGAGGGAGCAAGAAATACCTGGACAGGAAGCGACAAAGTTAAAATTCTGCCTCAGGTTCCAGTTTGAGTCTGAATATTGTATAAATTCCACGCATCAAAGGAGCAAATGCATTTTGACCGCAGTATCTAGACTTACAAATAGAAGAGGAGCTACATTCTGTAAAGCTTCTGTTAGCTGAAAAGACGTAAGCCCGACGCTCCAAGTCACGGAAACACTTTTGTTCGAGGCGGTTCAGGTTTGCGGCAAATTTGGCTGGATGGGGGGGGCACGTGCGTGCCCGATTTGCCAAATTGGTCGGTGCCAAGCCAGCGGCTGAACTGCTATTTTTCCTGGAGGTTGCAGGATTGGACTGAGGGATTTCGGGAGGCATTAGATGAAGGGATTTTGCAAGGTAATGGCATCTTGTTTAATTGGCACAATTGCAGCCCTTCTTCGTTTGCTGGAGAAGCGTAGCGCCATTAACATATTTCGCAGACGTCTGGTTTTTACAGAATAACTGGCAGAACTACTGAAAAGCAAACACCATTAACTGTGTCACTAGCTGCAGTATATTTGTACGCCTATGCAAACCACGATGTAGTAATACATCTGAAGGGAAAGTAAAGGGTGCATGAGAATACGCACTTCAGATGTGCTCAACAGAGACCTGTATAGCAACTGCCTATATGCCAGCTAACAGTACGATATCGAGGCAGAGCCACCTGTGCAGCCCCTGTGTTACCCCAGTGCATCATAAGCACATCTGAGTTTGCACAGCAGTCATTTAAGTTTTCCTCATCGCTCGCATTCCTCTGCAGGCCCACAGTGAGTCGTGTTCTTAAAGATCCTCCGATAGAAACTCCTGGCGGTTCGCTTATTACACACGCTAGCTAACGAGAGGCTTTTCCAAGGGCACTCCTCCCAGGCTGACTGGAACAGCACGTATAGAGAGGTGGTGGGAGTCCTCACACAGGTGCCTGAGCAGGGAGGGAGAGAGAGAGAGAGAGAGAGAGAGAGAGAGAGGGAGGGAGAGAGGGAGGGAGGGGGTGGTGTTCCAGACAGGGATGCTGGTACACCCTGTACTCTCAGAACGAGAAAGGCGCAGGAAAACCGTGAGGACGGGGACGGCCGTGCGGAAGATGAACGCCACGCCGGCATGTTCTCGCACGCGTCCTCCCACGCGACACGCGTGACACACGCTGCAGAAGCCGGCCCGTCGAGAAACGGAAGCCCGGCAGTCTGAGCCGCAGGGCGGGAGGTCCGGGTAACGGTCTCTGAGCCGCGGGACAAGCGCCTCCATGGAGAACCGTGTCACTCAGAAGCTTCTGAGGCCCAAGCGCATCGCCCCGTCCGCGCCAATCCAGGGATGTGGAGACAGAGTCCACCGCTGCTGCTGTCTGTGAGGCTGTGACACAGTGCCATGGATCTGAGGACTGCCTGGCTCCCTTACACACACAAATATACCACACACACAGGCTCACACGCACACACCCGCACGTATGCGCACACACACACACACACACACACACAGACAGGCTCACGCAAACAGGCTCATACACACACACACACACACAGGCTCACACACACACATATACACACACACACACAGACAGGCTCACGCAAACAGGCTCACACACTAGCAAGCTCACACACACGCACGTACGCGCACACGCACACAGGCTCACACACACACACACACCCGCACGTATGCGCACACGCACACACACACAGGCTCACACACACACAGACACACACAGGCTCACAAACAGACTCGCACACAAGCAAGCTCACACACACTGACGCACACACACGCACTCACGCACACACACACATGCATACAGGCCCTCAAACACACACACACACACACAGAAACACACACAAACAGGCTCACATACAGACACACACAGGCTCTCACACAGACACACACACGCACACACAGCAGGCCACACAGGACTTGCCATTAGTCCTGACCCAGTGGCACCATCTGTCACTCAGAGTCCCAGAATCCCCGGGCTGCCCATTACTGCCTCCATTTCCCTGCCCTCGGAAATGCCATCAGTCTCCTGAAGCCACACAGGCTGAGCTGGCAGGCCAGAGCAATCGCCAACCGCTGTCACGATGAAACATCCTCGCTGTCACCATGGGAACAGCTACCAGGAATGGCAAACCTGTGGACACCCTGAGTATTAACGTGCGGACACCCTGACGGAAGTGTAAACCGAATTAGCCCCTTTTTTCCCCCCACTGCTACAGTACGGGCTTCACACAATAACAAAGTTGTACTAATGTGTGATGTTGTTTTTTTAAATCACTGCACAACAGAATCACATCCAGATCACACTTAATGCCTTTTTCTTCCGGAAGGAATACGGGGGAAGTATCCGATAGTCACCAAACAAAATCGCAAGGACGTGCCATCTTCACAACTTTCCACAACCAGACACGTTAGTAAAAACACGATTCAGTTTTGAGCAGGATATATTCCCCACACACTGGGAAGCTGAAGGGTCTTGCTGACAGCAGCACTGAGTTCTCACTCATTAATGCTGAGCTTACGGATATTCACTAACGGACACAGAAGCCTTCCGTAAAGACATGGCCACAGATAGGCTTTTCCGTAAAGACACGGCCACAGACAGGCACTTCCATAAAGACAGGGCCACAGACAGGCTTTTCCGTAAAGACACGGCCACAGACAGGCACTTCCATAAAGACAGGGCCACAGACAGGCACTTCCATAAAGACAGGGCCACAGACAGGCACTTCCATAAAGACAGGGCCACAGACAGGCACTTCCATAAAGACAGGGCCACAGACAGGCACTTCCATAAAGACAGGGCCACAGACAGGCACTTCCATAAAGACAGGGCCAAAGACAGGCCCTTTACACTGGAGTCAAGCTGAGGCTTGGGAGTGTTTGCTGGCTTCCGGGGTGTTCTCGGTACCAGTGGTTCATGCAAGTCATTGATTGGCTGAAGAGTCCACACACCTTGTTCTCAAGGCCTTAAGAGGCAGGTAGCTGATGGAAGGGAAACCACAAAAACTGCAGACACTGCGGCCCCCCTGGGAATGTAATGAAAGGCAGACTCACTCCGTACAATGAGCTCCCTATCCTCAGCAGCAGGGCTACAGAGCTCGGCTAATGCACAAACAGCCACAACCACGCAACGGATGCTCAGAGTAACACTGGCTCTGGCTGCACAGGATCTCTCTCAGAGGATCTCTCTCTCAGAGCCTCTGGCAGGGAAAGCTCCTCTATCCTACCCCCCCCCCCCCCCCCCCCAGTTTAATGAGCACCACTGTTTACGGGACAGATGCTAGAGTCTCTCGCCGAAAATCCTCCCGATTCTCCTGCCTGCCCAATAACACGTGAAGGAGAGGCCGCTGAAAAAACCAAGAGGGGGCGGGACTTTCACTCTGCCTGTCACGCGATTGGCCGGGGGGAGGAGGGGGAGGACGGCAACGGAGCCCGAGACGGGCGCCGACGGTTACAGGACGGGAAGCCAAGAAACCAGCCAATCGGCTCGCGCCAGCCGTCTCTCAGAACAGGAAACGGGGTAGCGTGCCGCCACGGGCTCGGCGCCTGACCAGGAAGTGCCAGTGACACCAGAGACCCTGACATCTACGCCCGACACGTTTGGCGGTAAGTCCGCTGGCCCGACCCGGGACTGCCACTGCAGCGGAGAGGCTGTTCCAGGGGACTGGTCTGTGTGTTAAATTAAGCCTCTCATTTTACACTCATTAGCATTTGTCTGCCCACCAGACCAGACCCGCTTTTCCAGGGCAAGCCACCAAGTTTCATGTCCTCGGTCGTATTCATCTACGCTGCTGCCATGGTTACGGAGGCAAAGCAAGATAAGTGGATTGTTAAAACAGCACAACGACAAGGGACGCGAGCCAGCAACCCTCTGGTTGAAAGCCAGACCGTTCTGCACCGCAGGGATTCCTGGAACACTGCCAATTTTATATCTCACAACAATATCAACAATCCATTAACGCGAGGAAACTACTTAGTTTGAGGGATGAAGACACAATGACCCCCTGACCTTGACTCTGACCCCATGACCTTCAGAAGCAGGACTTTCAGTCTTGCGAGTGTGACGACACACAGATTCCCTCAAGGAGGAACAGAATCAGAGGACCTGTAGTTCGTAGAATACGCACGCCTGCCTGGTGCAGCTATATGTGTTAAAGGGGCTAGCCCTGGCAGACCGTGCGCTACAGCAGCGCTACGTTTGAACTCGTTTGACACCGTGCTAAAAACAGCACCGCCGCTGTGAACTGCTCATAACCCCAAGGGGGTTTCCCCGTAAAAAAAAAAAAAAAAAAAAAGAAAAGAAAAAGAAAAGAAAAAAAAGTTCCACTTCTGGTTGTAAAACTTGCAATTAAATCTCTCATTAACAGTCTGGGCTCCTGTTTCAGATGGAGAACCTTGAAGCGTAACCTTGAAGGCGGCAGACTTTTATCTGCAAAGAGCGGAAATTGCCGGTAGGCCGGCCGAGACGGCCAATAGGAAGGAAGAAGCAACTTCCCTCCATCTTCTGTTCAGTGTGTAATAAAACTGGCAAGGAGTCCCCCCCCCCCCCCCGACAGGAAAAGGAACAAAAAAAACTGAACCACAACAGCAAAGGCCCGAGTCCTCATCACACCAACCTTAAGTAAGAGATGACAGTGTTTCCTTTTAAACCGAAAGGCATTAAACAGTGGTAGTGTTTCACACTATACAGCCCCGTTGTTTGGCTCTGGCAGAGTGGGGGTCCTTGAAACTCTGCACTTTCCCACACTGAACAAACGGCATTGGCGGTTACAACACGGCCACGACCGAACCGCGCTGAACCGGGTCCAAGAGGCAGCCCTTCGGTAAAATAATACCCACATTGACCAGGAGATGCACCCGAAGACTGGAAACATTCAGTCATATCCTGCTGGGAACATGGGGACGGCACATGCTCACACACAGAAGAGTCCGGTCCTCTTTCGTATGGCTCAGTAGCATATTTAAATGAATCAGCCCTAGGGTTGTGGGGCAGTCGCCCTCGTTCTGATTGGATTCGGAGGACGACCGCAATGTCATGGTAACGAGAGCAGCCTCCAGATTCAATCAGACGCTGCGGCCCGGCCTCCTCAAGTAGCAACGCACACCACAGAATAAGAACAACTTCCTCTCTGCATTCTCACATCAGATTCTATTTATTTTACACACAAAACAATGACACTGCCGCACTGCAAATGAGACTAAAAATTTGGCAGCACTTGGAGTAGAGTAGTGTAGTCTGTTTGTGTGACAGTGTGTGTGGGCATTTGTATGTGTTTGTGCCTAAGATGCCAAAGTGTGTGTGTGTGTGCGAGTTTGTGTGTGTGTGTGTGTTTGTGCCCAAGATGCCTGAGAAATGGGGGACAAAGGGGGGCAAAAAGGCATAGAGAGAGAGGCCTGTACCTTTAAGAAGTGAATGAGAGGGAGGCCCGTCCCTTTAAGAAGTGAATGAGAGGGAGGCCCGTCCCTTTAAGAAGTGAATGAGAGGGAGGCCCGTCCCTTTAAGAAGTGAATGAGAGGGAGGCCCGTCCCTTTAAGAAGTGAATGAGAGAGAGGCCTGTCCCTTTAAGAAGTGAATGAGAGGGAGGTCTGTCCCTTTAAGAAGTGAATGAGAAGGAGGCATGTCCCTTTAAGAAGTGAATGAGAGAGAGGCCCGTCCCTTTAAGAAGTGAATGAGAGAGGCCCGTCCCTTTAAGAAGTGAATGAGAGAGAGTCCTGTCCCT
This sequence comes from Anguilla japonica, assembly GCA_025169545.1. NCBI lineage: Eukaryota > Metazoa > Chordata > Actinopteri > Anguilliformes > Anguillidae > Anguilla > Anguilla japonica. The sequence continues at coordinate 58,966,890 of CM045887.1, read as the reverse complement.
TTAAGAAGTGAATGAGAGGGAGGCCCGTCCCTTTAAGAAGTGAATGAGAGGGAGGCCCGTCCCTTTAAGAAGTGAATGAGAGGGAGGCCCGTCCCTTTAAGAAGTGAATGAGAGGGAGGCCCGTCCCTTTAAGAAGTGAATGAGAGGAAGGCACGTCCCTTTAAGAAGTGAATGCGAGAGAGGCCCGTCCCTTTAAGAGACACTGAGCGCACCACAGGATGGAGCTCTGTGTTTGCGCTCATTCCCAGAATTGGCAGCCCACCGTCCCACTACAGGAGGACAACAAGATGTAACCCCCAACTTCTGTGCTAAAAATCGCCCAAAAAAACAAAGGAGGGGGTGAAACATGTACTTAATTTATTGTTCACATTCTTTTTAAGAACAAGAAAACAAACCTGCGGTTTTCTCTGTTCTAACCCCCCCCCCCCCCCCCCACCCCCCACCCCCCCCCAGTTTCTGTTCAAAGGAAATCCAAACTCACACACAAAATATTCACAAGGAGACCTGTTTACAATTGTGCCTTTTTACCCAGAGGCACTGCGGAATCACTTCCAGAGGGGGGCTTCTTTCCCAAAAAACGAACACTTTAAAGGAAATCTCAAAATCGATTTCATCCGCAGGATTTTAGGAACTGTGTCCAAAAGCCAGACAGACCATAAAAGGCGTGAGGGCGGCCTGTCGGGAGAGGGTGAGCAGCAGAGTTGCCATGGTGACCCCCCCCCCCCCCCTCGGCCCACCCTCAGAGGACAGTAAGCACAGAGTCATCTCGCTCTACCTGCTGATGTGGTCTGGTGGGAAAAGCCCAGAGGGTAACACACGGGCCGGCCTGATGATGAAGGCACACGCTGGAGAAAACACCTGCAGCACACCGGTGACGATGAAATCACATGACCCCTAAGAGCTCCTGTCCTCGAGTGATGATGTAAGCACCAGCCCCGAACCAAATGAAATAACCTGTCCCGGTGTGATGAAGTCACAACCCTCTACACGATAACGACAGCAGCTGTCCCAGTGTGACGTTGCAATGCTCTGTCCCAACCAATTGATGAAGTTAGCTGTCCCTACTTGATGATGCAATGCCCTGTCCTTAGCTGATGATGCAATACTGTGTCCTTATCTGAGGATGAAAGCAACTCTCCCTATCTGATGATGCAATGCCCTGTCCTTAGCTGATGATGAAAGCAACTGTCCCTACCTGATGATGCAATGCCCTGTCCTTAGCTGATGATGAAAGCAACTGTCCCTACCTGATGATGTAGTGCCCTGTCCTTTGCTGATGATGAAAGCAGCTGTCCCTACCTGATGATGAAAGCACCCCTGTTCTCCAGTAGTTTCCTCTCCAGGCTAAAACGCTTGAGCAGGTTGATCATGAACTTGTAGAAGTAGGAATTCATGCTAGGCGTGGAGGGGGAGGAGTCAGCCGCCTTTAAACCTGGAGTATAAAGAGAACAACAAGTGTCAATCACAGTGAAGGCCGGCCCCCACAAGACATACTATCTGCAGAGACATAATTGCACATTCACTCATAACTCTACCATAACTTAAACAAGTCTCTTCACAAACGTATTATTATGCAAAAATGACATGTTTAAAACATTCAAAATTTCATTGGGTGCACATCCCAAATAACCGCATTCTTTATCCCGTATAATACCAAATCCATAGAAAAGCCGAGTCCCTATTTCTTCCAGCTGGCCGGGCTGGTCTATGCCGAGCTGGGCCTAAGCACTACAGAGACCAGTCCCTTCCGCTCACTGTGTTCAGTCACCCGGCCTAACAGCTCGTGTCAAAGGGGGGGGAGGCTGAACCCTTAAAGATCCCAGCAACCACAGGCTGCTGGAATTCGCGGGGGGAAATGGGACTTTCAGAGGGGGGGGGGACAAAAGAACTGGACGGCTTCTATTCAGGGGCGAGCGGAACGCTTCATTCTGGGTCAGAGGCGCAGGGACGAGAGGACGAGGCGTTTGGGTTTGGGCCCCAGCGCTGAGGGTGAGAGAGAGAGAGAGACGAGGGAAAAAGGGAGAACACCAGAGGCCTGTGTCCCTCCAGCCCTCAGCCAATCAGAGAGAGACATGCAAAACAGCCCAAATGCCTGGGGTCCAGCCTGTGGTTATTCAGCCTGGCCCGGTCAAACGCAGGCTACCCTCGCCGCGCAGTTAGCGCGCGACGCTCAAAGCCGCACGCCGCTCCTGACCCGAGCTGACAGTCTGCCGTTAAGCCACACCACAGGCAAAGCACCCGGTCCCCCCCCACTGAGCGCGTGCAGACGAAGCGATGACGCCCACGGTTCTGACCAATCAGAGCGAGGCCCTCGTTTGAGGCAGACGGTACGGACACAGCTCAGAAGCTGCTCCCTTCTCCCTGCAGCCACCCGCAGGTGAGAAACAGAAACATTCGGCTGATGCTGGGGAAAGCGGGGGAATATTATGGTAAAAACCCGCCAGTCGAAATCTGTTGATCGTGCCGTTATGTTGCGTAATACGCCGCTACTTCACAGAGGACAACCTCCGGGAGAAAACATTTTTTTTCTTCCCATGAGTTGCTTTTATATGTATTTATGTGAAGACCCGAAATGGCAGCCTGGCAGGGTTGTGCACGGAGTGAGCCTCATTTTTGGAGTGACGGGGAGGAAGCGACAGCCGTCGCAAAGTGACAGAGGCAGGCAGTCCGCTAGCCCGCCATGGCGCCCCGCTTGACCCTCAGTCACGCGGCTTTTTCTCCTTCATGCCACTGCTTTCACCATCAGAGAGAGGATGAAAGGGGGAAGGGGTTTCCCCCTGTCCTCTCCACCTCCTTCTCTCTAACTCCTTCTCTTTTTCTCACTCTTTCTCCGTCTCTCTGTCTCTCTCTCTCTCTCCTTCCACCTCAGTGACTTGGCGAGCAACGCAACCCCTTTTCAAGGGGAGCAACATGGCGGCTAATTTCCATGACGATGAGTGCAGCATAAAGCCACATTTAACACTAACGCCTGTGTGTGTGTACGTGTGTGTGTGTGTGTGCGCGCGCGCTGGCATTCACAATCGCACACATACACACACACACACACACACACACCAGAGAGCTGCAGGGCAAAGGAGGCAAGGAAGTGTGTTGCCATGACAACTGCATAGAAGGGGGAGACCATCATCAGCATGCGCTACCACATTTACAGCAACCTCTCCCTCTCTCTCACGCAGTCCCTCTCTCTCTCTCTCTTTCCATCTCTCCCTCCCTCTCACGCAGTCCCTCTCTCTCTCTCTCTTTCCATCTCTCTCTCCCTCTCTATCTCTCTCATGCAGTCCCTCTCTCTCACTCTCTTTCCATCTCTCCCTCCCTCTCTCTCTCTCTCTCTCTCTCTCTCATGCAGTCCGTCTCTCTCACTCTCTTTCCATCTCTCCCTTCCTCCTGGTCTCTCTCCCCCCCTCTCTCTCTCTCTCATGCAGTCCCTCTCTCCCATTCTCTTTCCATCTCTCCCTCCCTCCCTCCCTCCTGGTCTCTCTCTCCCTCCCCTCTCCCTCTCTCTCATGCAGTCCCTCTCTCTCACTCTCTTTCCATCTCTCCCTCCGTCCTGGTCTCTCTCTCTCATGCAGTCCGTCTCTCTCACTCTCTTTCCATCTCTCCCTCCCTCCTGGTCGCTCTCTCTCCCTCCCTCCCTCCCTCCCTCCTCTCTCCCAGGCCCGGTGCCAGTCAGCACTCGCCCCCGTTGGCTGTGAAATGATTATGGTTTCACGGTTTCCCATCCGGCTTCCGCCAGCCTGGATGAGGAGAAGGTTGGGGGGGGGGGGGGGGGGAGAGCTGCGCTGTGACATCACAGACGGAGAGACAGAACGATCAGAGCCGGCGGAGCTCCGAGCCGCGATTCTGCAGGGGCGCAGTGTAACGTGACGTTCTCGTATCTGAAAGGTTGCGGGTTTGACTCCCGGATGGGGCACTGCATTTGCAGCCTTCCTGCCCCCTGAGCCGTCTCAGTAAAATAACCAGCCGCACTAATGGCCAGCATGCAGGGCGGTAATCTGTGTAACTCACTCTAGATGAGAGTGTCTGCTCAAGGGTGAAGCGTAATGTAGTGTACTGTAATGTGATGTCCACGCCTGCCTGCTCCCATTCATAAGCACTCACACTTCACCCAGCCAGGAGAAAGCTACTGAAAATGGCTGCCCATTTCCTGTTTTCTTTCTCTCCTCTCTCTCTCTGTCTCTGTCTCTCTCACACAAACACACACACACACACACACCCACAGACACACACTCTCCCTCTCACACAAACACGCATACACACAGACACACACACACACACACAGGCACACACACACACACACACACTCTCCCTCTCACACAAACACGCATACACACAGACACACACATACACACAGACAGGCACACACACACACACACTCTCCCTCTCACACAAACACACATACACAGACACACAGACAGACACACACACACACACACACACAGACAGGCACACACACACACACACACACACACATAGACACACACACACACACACACACACACTCTGCTCCCCAAAGGCTGCTAACCCCAGACTCTTGGGGGAAATGTGAAGCATAAATCCAGCCTTCTGGAATGGAAGGGAAAAGGGGTGGGGCAAACAGGAAATGTCCACAGAGAGGAAAGAAAGGGTATGCAGCTGCAGTGTGTGTGTGTGTGTATTTGTGAGTGCGTGAGTGTGTGTGTGTGTGTGTGTGTGTATTTGTGAGTGTGTGAGTGTGTACGTGTGTGTGTGTGTGTGTGTGCATGAGAGTGTGTGAGTGTGTGTGCAAGTGTGTGTGTGTGTGTCTGTGTATGCGTGTATGTGCGAGTGTGTATTTGTGTGCGCGTGTGTATATGCGTGAGTGAGTGAGTGAGTGAGTGAGTGAGTGAGTGAGTGAGTGAGTGAGTGAGTGTGTGAGTGTGTGTGTGTGCATGTAAGTGTGTGCATGCACGTGCATGTGTGTGAGTGTGTGTGTGGAGTAGCAGGTAGGGGAATCACACTGGGGCTCCTGCAGTGTGGAATCCTCAGTCCCCACACTGGAATCCTCTGCTCCTGCTCCTCCTGACACACCCCGGGCCCACCGGGGACCCCAAACAGAGGAGGCGCGTGGGGGGGGGGGGAGGCGGGGCTCACTCACCCACTGCAGGCTGTCCCCGCCGGCGCCGGAACCTGGAGCTCCGATTTGCCGTCGGTGCTGTCACATGACCCGGCGGCGTCCGTCTGCCCGGCCGGGGAGGACGCGATTTCCGCCAGGACCTCCAGGTCCTTCAGAATGACCTGCGAGAGGAGGGGAGAGGGTCAGGACAGGGGGACATCTGTGCCCCGAGGAGGGGGGGAGATCTGTGCCCCGACAGACCCTGGACCGGGGAGAGCGGGCTGTGGAGGGGTCTCCCCTAAGTCATGTACCCCCAAACCGCCGCAGAGAGTTTGTTTTGAGCGGATGTGGAGGGGTCTCCCCTAAGTGTACCCCCAAACGGGCAGAGCTGAGAAGCCCTTCTGTAGAGTGGCTGAGTTTCAGCTGTACCCCTCACACCCCCCTCCTCCTCATTCCCACGATCATTCAGCTCCCTCTATTCTACCCAGCGGCACCCCTGTCAATGAAGCGCGGGTGACCCCTGACCTCTGTCCTCCTCGCCCCTTCGCTTCCTCCTCCAATGAAAGTTAGGGAAGCGAGGGGGGTGCGGCCGAAACACCCAAACCCCCCCACCGTACCCAACCCTCTCCATCAAGGCCTCTTCAGATCAGCCGTCCACAGTGCAGAACACGGGAGGCTCTTTCCGGAAACTTCCAGCCCGGACTCACGGACCGAAAGCCCCTCCTGGGCGAATCACACGCGTTAAGGGGGCGCGCCTACCGGAGCTGAACCCCAACAATGCTGGAGAGGCAAGTCATTGTTTAACACTGTCGGGGCCTAAACAGCCCTGCATCCCCCCCAGCCCCCCTTCACTGTGTGAGCTCCAGTAGGCCTTCAGGCCTCAGTCTGGACTGTGCCACACTGCGCAGAAACACAGAGCTCTGGGCGTTCCAGCACAGGCCGGGACACCAGGAGCACAGCGGACACGCAGAGCCTTCCTCGCCCTTCCCCTTCACGCTCAAAGGGGACAGAGGCCGCCACCCTCACTTTTAACCCTTTGAAGAGCAGGGGGGGTTTTTTTTGCAATGTTTTTTTTCTCCCTCCAAAATTCTAAGTCCGTGTTCTAGAACTCCGTTGCGCTCAATCGGCAGTAGCGATTGTGACATCAGTGTTAGAATGTTCCGCTGGGAACATTCTAATCCACATACACTGTGACCTCACACCATACAGGGTTAAAAGCCTGCTGCTCTTTGCTTGCTGATCCTGCCTGCACAGCAGAGGAGGCGGGCGGGGCTGAGGGGGTGCTGTTATAGCGCACGGGAGCGCGCAGACAGCCACGCAGGCCTGGGACGGGCACGGGGGCCGATCCCCTCTCAGGCTCGCTGATTCCGTCTTCAGAGATCACAGCACGCAATGACAGGGCCGGTTCCCACACACTCAAACACAAACCCCATACAATCCAAACGCTTAGCTGGGCGTGTGAATAAACACAGTCACACAACCAATCGTCCATGCACTCGCATATACAATTTACTGTGGGAGCAGCACTACTTTTGTCAGCCACTCTCAAACATGCACACACACCCACTTACACACACACAGTCTCAAACACACAAACACACTCTCACACTCAAACACACTCACACTCACACAAACAGAAACATACAAACATACACACACTGAAACACACACACGCGCGCGCGCACTGAAACACACACAGACACACACACACACACACACACACAGACAGACAGACACACACACACACACACACACAGTCTCCCTCTGTGTCTCAGGGAGGAATGCAAATAAAAACAGGAAAGCATGCAATATTTAAATATTCAGGATTATCCAGCTGAACTTCAGCAGAAGTCAAACTGACTTCTTTATGCATAATTAATGTACAATGCCAGTTCTGTCCCTCAGATAAGGCCCCAGCTGACCAGCACACAAGCAAAGCTCATCACAAAACACAACAATAACAGTATTATCTCAGGGTAACTTTTATTTGATTATTTTTTATATATAAACGCAGAATCTCCCCCTTCGCTCTCCATCATGCCAGCGCTGCCGTGCTCCCCACACAAGCGGCCCCGCCCTCGTCCCCTAAAAATAACACCACGGAGAGAGAAGGGGCGTGATCACATACACACAGCGGGCACGCAGCTAGCGCCAACAGCACTCTGTGGTTTTTCCACAAGAATTCCATTTAAGGCATCGTCCCCCCCTACTGTCCATTAGAACATTTAGAAACGCCTGCTCCCCCCAACCCCCCCCCTCCCTCCCTCAACTCCACCACCCCCTTCCCCCTTAGGGACTGCTGCAAGTCGGCGTTTGTATCTTTATCATTTCTTACTACACCAGTTTCTGAGTTTCTGGTCCGGAGGTCATGCTACGGTAGCACACAGATCTCTGGTCAGCTGACAGGCACACACCGCCCCTTCTCCTTAGGCTGTGCAAATCAGCCGAACTTTTACGCTACGGTTTTCATTCTTTTTTTTTTTAAGGCCTCGTTGCGAGTGGTTTCTCTTCTAAGAACTTCAAGCGCTGCTTCGAGCGGTTCCGGAGTTACGAGAGGACAAGTCTCATTAATTCCCACACACACACACGCACGCACGCACGCGCGCACACGCGCACGCACGCACGCACGCACGCACACACGCACACTCGCACGCACACACACACACACACACCACACTCACACACACACACACACTCACACTCACACACACTCACACTCACACTCACACTCACACTCACACTCACACTCACACACACACACACACACACACTCACACACACACACACACTCACACACACACACACACACACACACACCGGCACATCCAGCTTCAACCTCCTGTTCTGGAGAGCAAGTGCGGGGGTAAATTTCAGTGAGGTGAGAATAGGGGGGGGGGGGTTGTTTAAAATTTGATGCCTTCAGCCTCCCCTCCACCAACCCCACCTCTACTTCACACACTCACCTCTCCTCTCCCCTGAGGCTTATAGCCATGAGTCATATTTTACACCCCCACCGCCCACCGATAAAACCTGACTACAGATCTCTACAGAGGGGCACCGTGAGTGCACCCCCAGGTCACCATCTAAAAGGGAAAAAAGGCTGTAAAAAAGCAAACAGATCCTGTTTTTTTATTTTATGTTTTTTAAGAACGGGGAAACGGCGTCCGACCCCTTCAAAGAGCGCCGCGGGACTGCTCCCATTTCCCCTCTCTCAGAGAGGGGAGAGAGAGGGAGGGAGAGAGAGAGAGAGAGAGAGAGGGAGAGGGAGAGGGAGAGGGAGAGAGAGAGGAGAGAGAGAGAGGTGAGAGACAGAGAGGAGATAGAGGGAGATATTTGGACCCGGCGATAGAGAGATACGAGAGAGAGAGAAGAGACCGCCGCCGAGAGCTGCTAGCCCTCCCTAAACAAATGAAACCCAGAGAGCAGCGCAGCCCCGGCGACCACAGCGGCTCTAACGGGGACAGCAGGCCCTCTCGCCACGGAGCGCGCCCAGGGCTGCTGCATCGAGCCCCGTTCTGAGCGCGCTCAGTTCCGTTTCCGTTGCTTTGGAGTTTCGGGTTGCCGTGAAACGGCTTCTGGACTGGGGCGGGAAACGGCCGTGGGAACCGTTAGGTTGTCTCATGTGAACCGCAGTAAGAGTGCTGCCATCGATGGCCATGGATGCTGATGGATGAAGCCATCAAATACCCCCCCGATTACAGACAAGCCGAAAACAGAAACGGCCAAATCATGCCTGTGCAGCACGGAGACAAGTGCTTCTAGAAAATAAAAGAGAGAAATAGAACACCTTCAGTGAGTGCTGGCTTTTTTTTATCGGCAAAACTCTGTTTCCACTTCAGTACCGAAAGAAAAATCTGGAATTGGATCAGGAGAGCCGACTGAATTTCCTTTAAAACCCAACGAGGGTCTCCACTGGGCGGCCAGCACCACAAACCAGTAAAACACACGATGAAATAATAACACTTTGTTAAAACCTCCTTTAAATCATTCCATCTTGTTCCGCTGACAGAGCTGTCAGCCTCAAACTGCTTCTCAGATCCTGGGCTATTAATCCCATTTGGGGGCGCTGTACCTCCAGAAACCACGGAGCTGGAGGCAATAAGCATTCATCAGCTCCAGGTGCTCGCCCCCCACCCACCCAAAAAAACATCCCGGATCAGCTTACCCAAACCCCAATCTGAACATAAACCATTATTGGGGGGGAGGTGGGGGGGGGGGGGGGGGGGGGGGGGGGTTGGGACTGTTCCAGGGCCCACATTTCTTGCCAGAGTTAGCCTTCGCTACGAACGAGCCTCACTCGTTCAAAATAGCAGGTCCCATCGAACTCGTTTCAAACCGCTTACCGACCAGCTCAGGTTTACTACAAGCACATTTTTTTGAGGCTGCAGCATAACGACTCCTAACGACTGCGCAGGAGTTGCCGCTAGTTAACGCTAACGGTTGTAGCGCCACCAGAGCAGAACCGGTACAGAGCGGTACAGAGCGGTACAGAGCCGGTACAGAGCGGTACAGAGCCGGTACAGAGCCGGTACAGAGCGGTACAGAGCGGTACAGAGCCGGTACAGAGCGGTACAGGGCCGGTACAGAGCGGTACAGAGCGGTACAGAGCCGGTACAGAGCGGTACAGAGCGGTACAGAGCGGTACAGAGCGGTACAGAGCCGGTACAGAGCGGTACAGAGCGGTACAGAACCGGTACAGAGCGGTACAGAGCGGTACAGAGCGGTACAGAGCGGTACAGAGCGGTACAGAGCCGGTACAGAGCCGGTACAGAGCGGTACAGAGCGGTACAGAGCTGGTACAGAGCGGTACAGAGCGGTACAGAGTGGTACAGAGCGGTACAGAGCGGTACAGAACCGGTACAGAGCGGTACAGAGCCGGTACAGAGCGGTACAGAGCCGGTACAGAGCCGGTACAGAGCGGTACAGAACCGGTACAGAGCGGTACAGAGCCGGTACAGAGCGGTACAGAGCGGTACAGAGCGGTACAGAACCGGTACAGAGCGGTACAGAGCGGTACAGAGCGGTACAGAGCGGTACAGAGCGGTACAGAGCCGGTACAGAGCGGTACAGAGCGGTACAGAACCGGTACAGAGCGGTACAGAGCGGTACAGAGTGGTACAGAGCGGTACAGAGCGGTACAGAGCGGTACAGAGCCGGTACAGAGCGGTATAGAGCCGGTACAGAGCGGTACAGAGCGGTACAGAGCGGTACAGAGCGGTACAGAGCCGGTACAGAGCGGTACAGAGCGGTACAGAGCCAGAACCCTGACGTGAAACGGAAGGCGAGGGAGTTCCGCCGGGAGGCTAAACAGCGCGTACGCTAACGCGGCGGCGGCGTGCTGAATTATGAAAGAGGAAGGCCTATTTTTACCGCTCCTGAACGGAGGCTTGACAGCCGGCCCGCGCGCGCACACAGGCGTCAGCGCGTTGCGTAACAAACCCACGGCGGGATGACGGGGGGGGGGCGATGCGCCACAGCGCCGAGCCTCCCGCAGGGGCTGCGTGTGACGCGCGGGGTTCTGCTCGCGTAGGCCGCCATCGCCACCACCACCAGCGGCCATCTCGCCTACTCGCCGACCGCGAGGGCGAAGGGCGGGAAAAAGCGGCGGTCAGAGTGGCGGTAAGAGCGCGAAGCGGCGCGAGGCTCGCGGAACTCACTCCGCGTCCGCAGGCTCCCGCCGGCCGCGAGAGAGAGAGAGGGGCGTGGGCGGGGGCGAGCGGAATCGAGCGGCCCTATCCGAGGATATAAAGGGCCCTTTTTTTTGTTTTCTTTTTTTGTGCAGCTTGCGCTTTTGAGGAATCCGCTGAGGGGAAAGGGAGGGAGACTCCAGCTCTTCCTGAGAGGGGAGAAGCGCTTCAGCTGCAGCGGAAGAGCGCGTGGGGAAAGGGGGGGGGGGAGTGTTGGGGGGGGGTTGTGAGAGGGTTGCGGGGGTGGATGTTGGATGCGAGATTATGTAACCCACTCCTCGCTGAAAGCTGCAGGATCATCACTGAGGGGGGGGGGGGGAGCGGCATGGGGCCTGGAGGAATTAGTGGCACCTGAGCAGGTTTTTTTGTCCAGTGATGCCCCCCCCCCCCCCCCGCACCCCCCACCATCAAAAGTGTCACAGGACAAAGTATACATTAGGCTTAAGGACCAGTCTTTGACGCGGTACAAAGGTCCCTATAGTGTGAGCATCAGCAGGGAGGTAGTGGAATGAGGGTGTAGGCAGGCTCTTGCAGCGTGAGCTGCAGTGGCAGTGTGTGGGTGGCAGAGTCAGAGGAATAAGTGTCAGTCTGTGAGGGAGCAGCCCGGCTGTAATCTGAGGCTAACCTGGCTCTGACCGTCTTGGGCAGATTACTCTCCTGGTCCTCCATCCATCTGCTTGAGTTATTAATCTCCCCCCGTCCAATAAACAGACTCACACTCGCACTCTCACACACAGAGACACACACACACACACGGACAATCACTAACAAACACACAAAGTCACCGACACAGACACAGACACAAACACAGACACGCACACACACACACACACACACGCACACACACAGTCACTAACACACACACATACAATCATTAACACACATACACACAAACAAGCACTGACACACACACAGTCACCAACACAGACACACACACAAACCCACAGAGACACAAACACACACACACACACGCAAACAGAAACAAAGCCACTAACCAATACACACACATACAGTCACTAACACACACACACATACAGTCACTAACACACACACACATAGTCACTAACACAGACACACACACACAGTCATTACCGCAGGCACGCCCGCATGCAATCACTGACAAACACAGTCACTTAACCAACACACACACAGACAGAGACACACACACACACAGTTATACACACACACACACACACACATACACAGACATACACACACACACACAC
>CM045887.1:58889906-58952406 GCA_025169545.1 Anguilla japonica | reverse complement strand
GAGAGAGAGAGAGAGAGAGAGAGAGAGAGAGAGAGGTTGTGGGGCTGTAGGCAGGCTTATCTCTCCAGTCATCAGTGCTTCCTTCAACACCCCGACAGGAGGCTTTTGGGATTAATTAAATCCTCTTTTTTTAAAGAGGGAGTAAAAAAAAATAAAGCCACAACGCAGTTTCCTTTTTCCCCTTCATCTCTACAGAACGACCCAGGATTGATCCCAAGATGCCTCTCGCTTCCTGTCTGACAGGCAGCCAAGCCTAGGGGAACAGGAAGTAGGATCAGCCGGGAGTCCGGAACGCAGGTTGGCACTACATGGTGGGGGGGGCGCCAGCAAGACCACGGGGGGGGGGGTATGGGGGGGGGGGGAGGGGGGCAGCTGAGGGGATCCAGACACACTGATGCAAAAACAACACTGAATCCCTTTCACTCCTCTTTCAGAAGTGACTTTAAGCGCGCTGACAAAATGCTCTGTATGAATGAAGTCGTTATTTAAATCAACTTTAGGCTGTTCAAAACTTCAGGTGCCGCATTCAAAAGACGACCAGGAGGTGAAACTAAGATTTCCAAGTGTGTGTGTGTGTGTGTGTGTGTGTGTGTGTGTGTGTGTGTGTGTGTGTGTGTGTGAGTGAGTGTGTGTGTGTGTGTGTGTGCGCGAGTGCGTGTGTGTGTGTGTGTGTGTGAGTGTGTGTGTGTGTGTGAGTGTGTGTGTGTGTGTGTGTGTGTGTGTGAGTGTGTGTGTGCGTGAGTGTGTGTGCATGCGTGTGTGCGAGTGTGTGTGTGCATGTGTGCGTGTGTGTGTATGTGTGTTTTCAGGACAGCCTCGTCTGTTGTGTTCGGAGACGGAAGCTGTTTACTACAACTTTAACCACCACCGCAGTCTCCTTCCTGTGGGAAGCTCCCATGAGCCTCCGCTCTCGGCGCTGCGCTGATTCCTTACACATGTGGCCCACATCAGAGGCAGGCGGCGGGAGGCCTTTATGAGTCACCGGCAGCGGCCGAAACCACGGCAACAGCCGCGCCGGCGGGACGTCTGCCCCCCTCGCAGAGAGCGCTGACATCCACGGGAAGACGCCCCCCCCCCCACCAGGCGAGGGAAGGGTTTCAGTGTCGTGCCGTGGGACGAGGGAAGGGTTTTTGCGTCGCGCGGCCGGCGAGGGAAGGGTTTCAGTGTCGCGCGGCGGGCGAGGGAAGGGTTTTAGCGTCGCGCGGCGGGCGAGGGAAGGGTTTTAGCGTCGCGCAGTGGGGCGAGGGAAGGGTTTCAGTGTCGCGCCGGGGGGCGAGGGAAGGGTTTTAGTGTCGCGCGGCGGGCGAGGGAAGGGTTTTAGCGTCGCGCGACTTGGCGGTGATGCCGAAACGCCGGAGCTCACCTCGTCCGAGTCGTCCGACAGCGTTTTGAGCAGCATGGGGAACAGGCTGTCCGTGTGTCGGAACATCTGGAGGAGACACACACACACACACACACACACACACAGAGGGAGAAATTTAACACCACTAACACTGGGGGATAAAAATAGCCTGCATGTGTAGGCTGTGGCGCTGGCCGCTAGGCCCAGGTGGGGGGGGGGGGGGGGGGTGTCAGACGGACCAGAGACCAGACAGCACAGAACCAACCGGCCCGCTCCTCCCCCAGGGACACCTTCCAGAACCTTCCTTCACACTTCTCTCAGCTCTTCATAACCGACAACACTTAGATTACATCAAAAGACACGTCATCTGGAGGCGAAGTGCCACTCAACAACAATACAAAACCATGAACCCCAAAACAAACGTCTAAGTGAAGTCTGGCCTTATGTTGACTTCAGAATGCAGGAGTCTCAATCACTCACTCTCTTATTTTCTCCTCTCTCTCTTTTGCTCTGGTTCTCTCTCACTCTCTTTCAAGGCTAAGCAAGTTGATAATAAACTAAATAAATCATTAAAAACTTTCCTAAAAAAGTGGTGTAGCTTGGATGAAGGACATCTTTTTAAAAAATCAACAAAGACCGGCACACATCAGTTAAGTGCTAACTTTCTTTAAGGAGAGAAACATTTTGACTACTTTCATTCTCTGCCAGTCACTGCCCACCTGCGCTTACAATGGGCAAGGTTCCTGATTGACAGGTCATACAGCCACTCATCTGGCTCGGAGCTCTGACTGACAGCTGCCATGGCCACTCACCTTGCGCGGCGTCTTGATGTAGAGGTGGTACAGCCACTTGAGCACGGCGATGCGGGTCATCATGCCAGTGGTGGAGTCATGCAGGTGCCGGTCCAGCACCTGAACAATCCCGTCCAGGTCCAGAGTCACCTGGGCCCGGTCAGCACTGCTCACAACAGAGACAGGGACAGTCCATAATCAACCCTACCCACAATGCACTGCTCAGAACAGAGACAGGGACAGCCCATAATCAACCCTACCCACAATGCACTGCTCACAACAGAGACAGGGACAGTCCATTATCAACCCCACCCACAATGCACTGCTCACAACAGAGACAGGGACAGTGCATTATCAACACCTACCCACAATGCACTGCTCAGAACAGAGACAGGGACAGCCCATTATCAACCCTACCCACAATGCACTGCTCACAACAGAGACAGGGACAGTCCATTATCAACCCTACCCACAATGCACTGCTCACAACAGACACAGGGCAGGGAGAGTTCATTATCAACCAGACCCACAATGCACTGCTCACAACAGACACACGGTCGGAGGGAGACCATTATCAACGATACCCACAATGCACTGCTCAGAACAGAGACAGGGACAGAGAAACCATTATCAAAAATATCCACACTGCACTGCTCACAACAGAGACAGGGGCAGAGGGAGAGACCATTATCAACCATACCCACAATGCACTGCTCACAACAGACACAGAGCAGGGAGGGTTCATTATCAACCATACCCGCAATGCACTGCTCACAACAGACACAGAGCAGGGAGAGTTCATTATCAACCATACCCACAATGCACTGCTCACAACAGAGACATGCAGGTCAAGGATGGTCCATTACCACCTGTACCCATAATGCACTGCTCAGAACAGACACACAGTGGGGAGTCCACCAATAACACAACCCCCTGACACTGAAGCCCTGCAGGCTTTGTCCAGCATCTTAATCAGGCCAGAGGCAGCAGGTGCCTATGCATATGGAGAGGAGACAGAGCATCCCACTGCTTCACAGCCAATTCACCTTCAGAACCAAAGCACACACACACACACACACACACATACATGTGTGTATATACACACACACACACACGCGCGCGTGCTCTCTCAGGACCAGCCCTGCTGCCTTCCTGTGTGTGTGTGTGTATGCGAGTGTGTGTGCGCGCACGTGTATGCATGTACACCTGAGTGTGTGTGCGTGTGCTTGTCTGTGTGTCCTGGATGTCTCAAAGCCATGTTTCAGTTACTTTAAATGTCTTCAGCCACACCTTAGACAAATTGCGAAACGCCAGTATTGATGCGTCGGGCAACGTGTGCTCACGAAGGGCAATAAACTGAAGTAATGGGATGTGGATGAGGACGGAGGTTCTGTCACACCGTTACAAACACGTCCGCTTTCACACCCACGACACGACGCACAGAAACAGAGACAAACGCAAAGCTCTCAAACTGTCCCCCGTTTAATTAAAGACCCCGAGATCTCCCACCGCATCGCAAGCGGCCTTCCACGCTCACAGCAGAGAACAAGCCCAGAGCGTTCAATTACCTCCGCTTTACCTGCGATCTATATCAGACCGGGAACAATAAAACACCGTAAAACCACGCCGGCTCCTCTGCAGATCTATGCCGGGGTTCAATTGCAGCAATCGAACCCTCGCCGGGCTTTTAAATGGCCTTTGGGGCTGAGGACACGGGACGCTCGCTCTCCCTCTCACACAGGCAGCATAAATACCGCTCCTGCCAAAACCCCCTACAGGACACCGCGAATCCTGTCAAATGCTTTCGGGGGAAAAAAAATAATCCAGCGAAAACTCCTTAAATAATAAAGCGTCCTGTGCGCTGTGTGGTCTTTCTGGAGGGGCTCTGAATTCCGTGCGCTTTGATGTGTTAAATAAATAAATACAGCTCCCCGCTAACAAAATAAAAGTCCTTTCAGTTTTCCCACGTCAGTTTGGATGCGTGGAGCAGACCGGTTGATAAGAGTTCGTTCTACTTAAAACGCCTTCAAAGCACTGAATGAAGCATCTCAGAGGAAGCTTTGTGCACCGTGTCTGACAGTAGGATTTGGGCCTTTTAAAAGGACATTTAAAAGCGCAGGTTCCCAGACTAAAGCAGAGGCACACAGAGAGGGGGCGAGGCCGATGGCAGGATGAAGGAGCGACGTGCCGAAATGAAGATGACCCGCTCTGTTCACATCGCGGGGAAATCACAGAGAGAGCGTTTCGCAAAACGGCACGGCCCTCGATTCCGGAGAGCGCGCCGCTCCAGCGAACCGTGAAGCCCGCGCCGCGTCGTCCCCTTCATCTGAAATGGCTGTGAGGCAGGAGGAGACCCGCCGCAGCGCGAGCACGTGCTGCCATCTGGTGGAGCCTGGGCGCCACTGCATGGGGATCCAGCGGAAGCCGTTGGATGCAGAGGTTCCAGAAGCAGAACGCGGGACGGGGACCGGTACTGGGATGAGGGTCGAGACCGAAAACAAGCCGAGGGACCGAGCTGCGCCCGCGCCATCCCCACCACCGCCGGGATTGAAAATCCAGGTAAAGACGGGCCCCTCAATGTGAGTGTGTGTGTGTGTGTGTGTGAACGAGTGTGAGCGTGAGAGAGTGAGTCAGTGAGAGAATGAGAGTGAGTGAGAGAGTGAGTCAGTGAGCAAGAGAGTGTGTGAATGAGTGAGAGTGAGAGTGTGTGTGTGTGTGTGAATGAATGAGTGAATGAGTGAGTGTGAGAGATTGAGAGAGAGTGAGTCAGTGAGCAAGAGAGAGAGTGAGTGAGAGAGTGAGAGAGTGAGTGAGAGAGTGAGTGAGTGAGAGAGTGAGCGAGCGAGCAAGTGAATGAATGAGTGAGTGAGTGAATGAGTGAGTGAGTGAGTGAGTGAGTGAGTGAGTGAGTGAGTGAGTGAGTGAGTGAGTGAGTGAGTGAGTGAGTGAGTGAGTGAGTGAGTGAGCGAGCGAGAGAGTGAGCGAGCGAGCGAGTGAGTGAGTGAGAAAGCGAGCTACACACGGGGCTATGAGGTGTTCCACTGATTCACTCAGAGCAGAAGTGCTGAAGGCACAAGACCAAACTCAAGGCCTCAGAAAGACGAGGTCACACCGACTCTCTCCGCCAGTGGACCCCGGACCGCGGGCCCAGCCCCTCATCTTTCAGTTCCGCTGCTCTCAGGAGCGCCACGCCGCGGCCTGGCAACGAACGGAGACGCCATCCGGAGCGCGTTTCCGGATTTCCATTCTGGATGAGGATGACGCACACACACGCGTGTAGCGTGACATTGCCCTCCATTTCACGCACAGGACAAACAGACCCAAAAATAGGCTTCTGAGAGAGAGAGAGAGACTCACGACTTGCTCACAGAAATCGGCTCAGCAAACGCAGCACAGATAAATTCACTTTCACATTACAATGCTGCGTTAACGTAATAACCGGCGCCTGAGAACGAAAGAATTATCTTCGCCACAAAAATACACCGTCGCAAATGACCGTTTTCCGGAAGGGTTTCTGTGATTACGTTTCCGTGACGTTAGCGTGCTCGCGTCACGATGACGGCGTTCCGCGCTGAACGGCAGGACTGGTTTCTGCCGTCGAGATCAGAGCAGCTTGGATCTCATTTCATAATCAGGGCTCCCGGACTCTGGGGCGTCAGCGCCAGCTTACGTTCTTCCTACACGGCGAGTACGGAAATTTCCGTTCACCGACGCACTTCCCCTCCGACGCAGACCCCCGTTTGCATTCTGAGCTGTGAACGCGCGCTTTAAACACACGTGCGGAGCGCATCTCAAACTGAGCTGCTGGCCCAAGGGTGAGAGGCCCCTGCTGGATGCCTAAAATCTAAAATGCAAAAAAGACTGGGGCGTTCTCTCTAGCTCTGATTCCATGGGGCGTGCGCAAGGGCGCGCCCTCCAGCCGCTTCCCCCGCTTCCTGCTCGGCACAGGCCAGACGCTGCCCCTCGCTCAGGCACAGCAGGGGAACGGGAAGCAGTCCGGCACGGGACCCTCGACCATCCCGAAAAGCGCGCTTAGCTCAGCATTTTTTTCTGTTTGTTCGTTTGTCTCCGTACTAAAAGCAGGAATATGCTTATGAGAAATTAAACCGGGGGGTGGGGGGGGGGTGAAATATCCAGTGTGGAAGAGGAGAAACTGGGGGGGGGAATCCAGAGGCTACAACAGCAGCCGTGGGGGCAACAAAGAAAAGAACACAATTGCTGCAGCAGTGGGGTGGGGGGGCGGAGTGGGGGGAGGGGACACTATTTTAGATGGTGTGGAAAAGGGGATGCTGGTGGGGGGGAGGGGGGAGTGGCGTGCAGGGGGAGGGGCTAAGACGACTCGAAGCTCTCTCGCGCGCGCTAGCTCTCCCCCTCTGCTACGCTGTGCTGTGCTACGCTGTGCTAGGTGCACACAGGCACTGCTACGGCCACAGACGCTGGACTCAGCCACTCTGTGGAGTACTTGGACAGGTGCAGGTGAACCGAGGTGCTCTTCATGCCGTGATGGGGGGTAACCATGGCAACCGTGGAGCGGAAAAGGGGGCGCTGAGCGCTTGGCAGTTGCCGTGGCGATGTCCTGGGCAATAAGGGTGGGGGGGGGGGGGGGGTGGGGGTGAAGACCCCATGAAGGAAGGGCACAGTGAGAGATAGACTGTCATCAGCGGATTGTGTATGCTTGTACAGTATCACGCACACACACACACACACACACACACATACGCGCAAACACAAAAACACACACACACGCAGGGAAATTCACACACAATGGTTTCACGCAAAGGACAGTGCCCAGCTCTTCCTTTTTCTCGTTTCCTCTGACACCAGTTCCTCTACAGCACCTCACTGTGGCTGAATAGTAAAATGACACCTTTTTTGTTCCTGTTGGAAATCCTATCTTGGGCTAGGATGCAACACAGCGACTGTACAAAGACTTTTAACAGTAAATCTGCACAAACAACAATTATTTTGAGATCAAATGCTTTATAGTCATAACACGTCATATAAACACATCAGCTTAAATGCAAAAGCGAATCATTTCGAAGTGGAACTGCAAATAAACATTTACCTGGTGGGTGTGAAGAAGCTGATGTTACTGAACCCAACAGAGTCTTGTGACGCATTCAGAGAATCTGCAACAAAAAGGCAAGAGAAAAACAGTGAATAAAAAACGCCCACTATCACAGATCCAAGTTTAAAAGTGGTTTCTGTCCACTATAAAGATCAAACACAATCAAACAAAGTTCAGTCATTTTCACAACACTCAATGAAAAAAAAAAAAAATCACCACTCCTCCTTGCAGTAAGACTAGCTCAGTACTTCACTGAAAGCCAAAACTTCAGGAGCAGGGCATTTTGCTTAAATTGTTAAGGTCTAATCTTTAAGTAATCAGGGACACAATTTTTTGGAACAACAGCTTAATTTCAGTTTCCTCAACAAAACATATTCCTGGTGCTGTCATCGTTTTATTAGAAGTGTGATTTTATGTTTCATTGTGCTATTTGTAAAGCACTTTCATTCCTGTGGCCTGAACAGTAGTTTATAATAATTACGGAATAAAGTTAATCGTTTTTTTAAGGATGCCATTCATCCATTCATCCTTAAAGTCCTGGGTTTTCAACAGGCGGTCCCGCACACCCCTGGAGGTCCTGGAAGGTGCTGTAAGGGAGTCCCTGGCCAGACTTTATATGCAATGTGAATGACTACAGACAGGTTTTGGACAATAATTTCTGAAATATAAGCATAACCCTTTTAAGCTTATGATGGGGGTCCCCTGGATGCCTCTGAGCCTGGGTGGGGGTCCCTGGAGCAGAACCGGTTGATAACCCTCTGCTTAAAACAACAATGAACTGCCTCAGCCACAGGTCACAGGTGAACTACCCGTTCCCCCTTCTACTGGCCCTGCTTTTCTGAGCCAGTCCACTTCCCCAAAATACACGTCTACTGTAATTTTACTGCAAAAAACGAATCGCTGACGGGTGAAACAACAGAAGACATTTGCCGGAGGAAAAAAAAATAGTGACAGTGGAGAGAGAACAAGTCTGAAAGTCTGGAGTTTCTCTGTACCCTCTCTGTCTGCAGAGGAACTCCAGCTAGCCTAACTGAAGTCAGTCTTTACACACATGAAAAGATGCTGATGTGGAATTTCTGTTTTTACAGTACTTTTTCCGAGATGCAAGCTCAGCACAACCCCATTCAAGCATTGGTGGTTCAGTGGTAGAATTCTCGCCTGCCACGCGGGAGGCCCGGGTTCGATTCCCGGCCAATGCAAGATACCCTTTTTGCGATGCTGTCTTCATCTTCACGATTCGGTATAACACTGAAGCCAACCCCTTAAAAACTCAAATGTACTACATAAGGACAGTATATGCACTGCAAGTATTCACAGAGAAAACAAGTCTTCAGAAAACCTGGCTGTGATCTTAACAAACAATAGGCCTTGTGGTTCAGTACTCTGGTAATACTCTGGGTCTGATTCCTGCCCAATGCATTAAGCTTCTTTTCTTTAGTTGTGACAATGAATTACTGTTCTTTTGGAAAGACTCCATTTCTGTCCATTTCCACTACCTCTTTCCTGTTCACAATAGCAGAGGTTAGCCTTGTTCTCCACACTATAGCTCACAGAGGTGTACCCAAAGCCAAATTCTGTTTTCAGAAATGCACAAATAATGCATTGTATACACATTTATTCTCTCCCTGATGCAGATAAACGATAATGAGAAGATATTTGGAAAATGAGATCAGCGGGAAAAGTGAGCATTAAACGGAAAATTAAGCAGCAGTAATTCGTTACGCACAATAAAATCGCTCTTGTAAATGACCTTCAGTTTAGTGCGGATGCTCAGAATTCACCTGCTCTTGTCACATTAGATCTTAGATCCTGGTCATAATTTATCACCAGCCAACCATTACTCCTACATAATAATACCTACATGGACTCAATATCTCTCTCTCTGCAAGGAAAAGCAGTCGCTGTTTTTCACGTCCAGAACAAAACTGAATCGGTCATTAGGACAGTTGAAATGTGGGCCAGGTGAACTAGACAACAGCGTTGTCAACATGGGCCTGTGTGTATTGCTGGTTTCTGTACCAAACAATTCACTCACATATTGGACCACAGAAAATTACCTAGGGAGTCTGCAGCTACAAGCTCACAACTTCACAAAAACATCTACACCTAATAATTAGGTGCATTACACTAAATAGCCACCAGATGGTAGTGTGCACCTGATACCACTTATACAGCATACTTTATAGATTATATTACACTGTCACTCAAAGGTAGTTTACAGTTCCAAACAAAACCACAACTGCTACTACGCACTGAAGAGCTAACGGAACACTACACACGCTAGCATTCCAGAGTGTCCTCCACAGTGCCTGAGGCAACCAGTCAGTGCTCAGTGCTGATGTGGCATTCCAACACCCCTCCAGTGCACGTTTCACAGCGAACCCGCAGCAAACAGCACCCCATCTAAGCATTGGTGGTTCAGTGGTAGAATTCTCGCCTGCCACGCGGGAGGCCCGGGTTCGATTCCCGGCCAATGCATGATTCCTTTTCCACAAGGACATGAAATCCGCTTTCGGAGCTGTTCCGTCAAACAGCTTGACCATTTACAAGTGTTAAGTGCCTCAAACATGCTGTGCGCACTTTGTTTCAATGGACACTGCGCAAAAACCTTACAGGGATATCTATAAAAAAAATATTCATTACACAAATGATCAAGTAGGTTACCAGTGATGTCATCCAGCAATGCATTACAACTTGAGCAAAATGCATGCAGGTAACATCGCTGTTACATAAGGCACAGCACTCACTGCTGCTGAACATTTTTACACTGCAGAAAGTGATGCCATATTGCATGACAAAAAACCTAAGCAGAATGCATTTTAGGCCTATTACATAAAAATAAAACAAATTTACCTCTTACTGTAGAATAAAACATTTTCGTTTGATCACTGAAAACACAAGGAGAACCACATATCTCATAAGCAGGAACAAATGTTTGAAGTGCAGCCGAATTAAGTCTCTCTTAAGACTTCTCAATAGTTGTAAATGAAGGACCTAGGTGCACACAATGAACAAACAGCTACATAGAGACTAACTGATGCAGTCTGCAAGATTTGGGAATTTGTGTTCACTAACTAGCTATAAAACGTTAGAAGTGCTCCAGAATACTAGACACCTGATAAATGACACGAAAAATCCAGTATAACCTCAGAAAGGAACTGCAAAGTCGTAGACCGTGGCAAATACGGTTCATCAACATCAAGATTAAAAAGGTGCAAAAAAGGGGTAGCATGAAACTATAAGTCATGTTTCCACTGATAAAATAACCCGTAATATTAATGACAGCTGGCACAGTCAACTGCCAAGGAGTACAGTGTGAGAGAGTCAATAGCATTTAATACAAACAAGGACCAGAGCAAAACCAGTCTGAAAAAATAAATCCAACTAAAATTTTTTTTAAAAACACTGTGCAGTCAAAATCATATTTTAAAATGGCTATAGATAAAGAACCAAAGAAAAAGAATTCTACGACATTAAGTCTAATTTATAAAGTTAAGAATACTTTTTTATTTTTTATTTTACAATGAAAGCAATAAAGTTGTTATACTGCCCTCTGCAGAAGGATTTGGTATAGGGCATGTGGAGGCACTGTTTACTGGGTAGTTAACACACCATTTACACTTTAATGAGCCTCATTCACAGAACTTTGAAATTATTCTTACTCTTGTTCTTAAAAATGTTCCTACGAGAAAACCAATATGGAATTTACGACACATGTCCAGATCTCAGCTTTTGCGCATATCCCAGGTGTATGAGATGATGAATGTTGACAGTTTGTAAATTTTATGTGCAAACTTGTTCATGTGATTAGCATAAGCAAAACAGTCATGCAAAAGAACAGACTAAAAATAACATTTTCTTATGAATGCCGAAATGTTCTTGGAAACCTTCTTACACGCAGTTATGTGAATGAGGCCCATTCTTCCTGCATGTGAAACTGCATTTAGAGGCATTGAAATGTGGTGACATTTGCATTCCCACAGGGTGTCGAGCTAAAATGGAGATATTTGCCTGTGCATTAACACGACAGAGCCACAGATCCTCGAACAGGAGAGGAATCCGCCCATCATAGATTGGGCTGCCCAGTCCTGTTCCTGGAGATCTACAGTTCTGTAGGTTTTCACTGCAACCCTAACAAAGCACACCTCATTCAGCAGCTGGAGATCTTGTTCAGCTGCTATTTAGTAGAATCAGGTGTGCCAAATTAGGGTCGAAATAAAAACCTAGATTTCTAGGGACAGGATTGGGCAGTCCTGATCAGAGATAATCCTGCAGACGATGGAGGCACAACAGTTATATCCCTCTTTTATCCAGCAGAGGGCGCTGACTGCCACGAAAGCCGTAAGGAGGCCTGTATTGGGCTGCATACCTGCAGGAGACCCATGTAAGGACTTCCTCTGGAGGTGTCTGTCTATATAAGGAGTTTTGTTCCCCTCTTCTATCTTCTATGCTAACAGCACACATCCATATCTTCATTTCAAAATGGCCTTTGACTGTCCTTCAGTTACCTAGATAAGCCTCGATGTTGATAAAAGTCAGCAACTAACAAACGTATAAAAAAACTTAGGCAGCATAACTCAAGCTAAATAAAGCATATTCACTCATTCAAATTCTGAGGCTGATACACTCTGAATACAACCACTCTAAAAATAAATAATATTTATATTTAAGACATTAAGCAACTCCCACTTGAAAATGAGGCAAAATTGGCTCTCAGCATTTAAATTCAAACTTGAGAAAAAAAAAACCATTTTTGCATTTTCACCAAGTTTTGTTTTTGCATTAGTGGCTCTTTATTTCTCTTTATCTAAATTACGAATATAAACTAATATTAGTACTGCAAATGTTACAAGTGTCTTCCTCCTCTTGAGCTATTTCCAAACCTCTCTGATGCTCACATCCGGAGTTATACAGCCCTAAACAGAAAACACTACGTGGATAGCTGAAGGGCACAAAGGGTTGACAAATAACTTTACACTGCCCCCCATAATTATTAGCACCCATAAACAAAAATGTTGGATAAAAAGGTTTATTAAATGTTTCATATGCTGCGCAATATGAAGAATTAACATAATCTAACGCTAATGCTATTGCTCAGAAGAAAAAAAAAAAAAAACATTTCTCTAACACAAAATCATTTTCATTCTGAAAAACTGAAGTCACAATGACTGGCACCCCTTAGTATTTTGTACGCCCCCCCCCCTCGCCAAGAGAGCGCAGCACAAAGTACAGCAGCCCAGAGTCTCCCGTCACGTTTGATTAGGCGGGAGAAGCTTTAAGAAAGAGACCGGGGTCATTTCTCTGTTCCGAATCGCCCCAGATCTGTCAGAGTCCTCTGTCTCTTTTTGTGGTCTCTTCTCTTCAGCGCACCTCACAGGTTTTCAATGGGGTTTAAGAGCAGTGGATGAGCTTCCTTTCTGTAACCTTCCTCAAATAAGACTAGGCACTTACGGCTCCTGTTGAGCTTTTGCCCTTTACCGGCTAAGGCTATTGTAGACCGTTTTAGACAGATTTAGGAGCCGTGTAACAGAGAAGGTGTGCCTGGTGACCATGACGCCCCCGTACCGTCGTTCTATGTCGTGGCAAAACTAAAAGGTATCATGCATTGGCCGGGAATCGAACCCGGGCCTCCCGCGTGGCAGGCGAGAATTCTACCACTGAACCACCAATGCGAAGCACAGGACACGATTTCCCACCACTGCTCATAACGGCAGCCGTTAGGAAACAAAACCTCCTGTTGCGCATTCGGCCAATCGGGAAGCAAGAGGGCGGAGCAATGGAAGCAGATTCACAGGGCGCCTGTGAGCAGAGATGTGGGGGAGGGGAGGTGACCGTGCGGGAGCAGGCAGGAGCAGGCGCACACAAGCACGCAGCTTGCTGCCGTGGAAACAGCTCTTCACCGTAAGAGAGCGGCTGGCTGCTAACAGCAGTTCCCGTAAACTAATAACCACAGTGCACAAAGCTTTCCAGCATAAAACACTGCTTTCACCATACATCCCAACATAAAGACCAAAATAAAAACTAACATGAAACTTGGATCACCTTTATTTAGTACTAGACAGTAGACACTTACTGCCCCTGTTGAGGTTTTGCCTTTCATTGGCTAAGGTTACTGTAGACGTTTTAGGCAGATTTAAGAGCCAGGTAACAGAGGTGTGCCTGGCTACCCTAAGGCATAGCACCTGGTGTGCCTGGCGACCATAAGGCCCTGTACCATTGTTCTACGTCGTGGCAAAACTAAAAGGTATCATGCATTGGCCGGGAATCGAACCCGGGCCTCCCGCGTGGCAGGCGAGAATTCTACCACTGAACCACCAATGCGAAGCACGGGGTACAGTTTCCCACCACTGCTCATAACGGCAGCCGAGGAAACAAAACCTCCTGTCGCACATTCAGCCAATCGGGAAGCAAGAGGGCGGAGCAAGAGCAGCAGATTCACAGTGCGCCTGAGAGCAGAGATGTGGGGGAGGGGAGGTGACCGTGCGGGAGCAGGCAGTTCGCAGGCGCTCACAAGCACACAGCTGCCCCTTTTCAACAGCGGAACCAACACTTGGCTGGTCTAGAACCAAGAAACGCTTACGTCAGGGGCTGCGGCGATGTGGCAAAACTAAAAGGGCATGCATTGGCCGGGAATCGAACCCGGGCCTCCCGCGTGGCAGGCGAGAATTCTACCACTGAACCACCAATGCTGAGCTGAAGCAGCTACCCCCGCAAGAGCTTACAAAGGGTCCCCCTGCACACGAAACCCGACCTATGCGGAAACACCGACCAATCAGACTAGCGTAGGCAAATGCAACCGTCACAAATCTGGCCAGTGGGAGGGGACAGTAAGACATTACGCGAGACCATGCGCTAGACGGACACACACAACTAACTGCGTGCTCATATGCGTACGGGGTTGGTCACGTGACACCGCAGGAGCATGAGAAAGCAGCTAAGAGAGCCGGCCGCTGGAGTACAGGGTGATCAGAGAGCTCTCTTCATACTCACATAACCTACAGCATCGTTATTTTGCACCTTACACGCTTTCACCCAGAGGTTCAGAGCAACTCACCCCATTTTCACTACCAAACGATGAAAAATGCCACTCATCCAAGCATTGGTGGTTCAGTGGTAGAATTCTCGCCTGCCACGCGGGAGGCCCGGGTTCGATTCCCGGCCAATGCAGGATTCCTTTTCCCGCCCTCAGATCCCATTTTATCCTAGCAAAGGAATGCATTCCTGAAGGACCTGTTCAGCCCTTTTTTTTAAAAAAGGGGGACTACATCAAACAATTTATGTGGTTAAAACTGACATTAGCAAGCTCCTAAACACTTCTGCCATAAGATCATCTTAGAAATGCGTCGGCTTCTCACTCTGAACCCTGTGCATTACATCGTACAGATCTCCAACTAGGACGTAAAAATATGACTTAGATAAAAATAATAAAATAATATGTCTGTGTGGTAGGAAAAAATATTTTACCATTTTAGCTTGGAAAAATAAATGATTTTTCTTTCTAATATAAATAACAAAATTCATTGAGTGGAAGTATTTTATTCTTGCTGTCAAAAATGAATGGAGCCCAAAGGGGAAAATTGGCTTTTTGAGCAAAACTCACACATGTCACCAGGGGGCGCCATTACATCGGGAGCCGAGGTTGAGAACCGAAAGCTGAGGCTTTGATTAAAACCAAGGGGCCAGGGATTGTCATTCTCCGTGAAGTTCAGAAATTCCAGTGGTTACTCTAGGTATTGCAGTTTAGTAAGCCTCCGGTGCCAAAAAGCTAATTTCCCCATTGAAATCCAGTCAAAACTACAAATTTACCCTGGCAAAATAAAATAATTTGGATTGAACGAATTACTCTCCAGGCACAAATTTTTTTTTCTGAATCCCACAGAAGAACATGATTTACTGCCCATGGAGCTGGTAAGCAGAAGTTGTCTAAGCAGAAGTTGTCTCCAGTTCTTGTATATCTCGATGATTAAAAACGCACAAAACAAACAAACGCTCAGTGCCGGACACTGCCTCGAGAGACAGCGTTGAACCGCAGCCTGCAAAAGGCAAACTACGATGACAACAACCACTGATACACAGGGCTCTGCGGCAATCCCATTTCAGGAGCAGCTGCTCCCGAAAACCGATGTGTGCCAACTGGAAAAATCATTTAGAAGCGGGTCTACTAATGGGGTTGCATTAGTGTGCTCCTAAGTTCTTCCAACTGAGGAGCACATGTGCAGAGGCCAGATAGCAGAGTTTCCTTTGAGAGGAAGGGCTCTGAAGAGTCCACAAAAAAACAAAAAACAAAAAAAAAAGGAGTCACAAGACTCACAGCAATCCAAGTCAGAAGTCAGCAGAAGCACTTAATGACGTCCACACGATTTCAGTAACAGCTGGTTAAAAACCACAAGGGACCTACAGCAGTGGGCGATGCCATTTTTCACAGCATTTATACTGCACATTAGCGCCAATGATACGTTAGTCACTTAACAGACATCCTATTCCACAATGACTAACACAAGTGGAGCACAATACACGTAAGTACAAACCAGACCAATGCTATGCAAAAAAAAATATCTGAAACATAATGCTACAGCTGCAATATGCAAGGGTTACGGTTGGCTGTCATAAAACAGGAAGTACCACTATGATGGTTTAGCACGCCGCTCCCAGCTAAACGGACTCTAAAAACTGCTGCCCGCTGTTCCCACACTACATTTGCATCCATTTACACCACCGCCTCAGGACAAACCCAAGCTGTTGGTAAACTAGGACCAAATAAAATCAGTGCAAACCAAACAGGAGCTCAAATGCCATGTAGAAAACAAACTGCTCTTTGACTTCCGGGATTTATCCCTGATGCTGCAGAAAAACCCCGTTTGGAGAACCAGGATAAGGAAATGCAACATAATCGAAAAAAGGGAAAGGGGAAGCAGCTTGTTTGAAGAGGACCGAGAGAAACAGCGCAAGCCTCGAAATGACATCCGCTGAGGCGATTACCTTTTAATGTGTAAAGAGCGTTTTAAAAAAAAAAACCAATAAGAGACATCCGAGCCGAAGCCACTAGGTCGCCTGGGCGTTACCGCTGTACAGGTTAGGGCCTGAATGACAGCTGGACAGGGCGCAGAGCAGGGTCTGACAAGCGCTGGTGCTGGTGGTTGAGGGGGAGGGAGGGGGGGGGGAGGGGGGCAAGGGAACCGAGACATTGCGGAAAGGCACCGTGGCAGACTAAAACAAACTGCGTTCAGAGCAGAGGCAGCGCAGTCCATGACCGCTGAAGGGAAGCGTGAAACTAATCTCACAGCTCTCCTCCACGGATCTAACCCAGAACCAAAGCCTGCCCTCCACCTTCCAGCCACGGCCAGGGGGCCCCAGAGAACTGGCCAAAGGCTAAAATATATCCTTTACACCACAGGCTAAAAGAGATCAGATCCTTTACACGACAGGCTAAAGGAGATCAGATGCTTTACAGCACAGGCTAAAAAAGATCCTTTACAGCACAGGCTAAAGGAGATCAGATCCTTTACAACACAGGCTAAAGGAGATCCTTTACAGCACAGGCTAAAGGATATCCTTTCCAGCACAGGCTAAAGGAGATCAGATCCTTTACAGCACAGGCTAAAGGAGATCTTTCACAGCACATGCTAAAGGAGATCAGATCCTTTACACCACAGGCTAAAGGAGATCTTTCACAGCACAGGCTAAAGGAGATCAGATCCTTTACAGCACAGGCTAAAGGAGATCTTTCACAGCACAGGCTAAAGGAGATCAGATCCTTCACAGCACAGGCTAAAGGAGATCCTTTACACCACAGGTATACAGGTGTGTCGAGAGTCCTGTAGTGACATGGCAGAGAATGTTTACTGCAGGGGGAGATCAGTAAAGCACAGAAAAGTATTTAAATCCAAAACAAATAAGTATTTGACCCAGGTCTGATCAGCACATGTCCCTCAAACACCAATGAGGTCGCACACCCCCCCACCCCCATTCACAACCAGCCAATGAGGGAACCCCAGCAGGACACTCACTGTTGAGCTCTTCCAGCGTCTTCGGGGGGCTGTCCTCCCGGGTGGGGGTGTCGCCGCTGACCTGTCCTTTATCTTCCTCTTCCTCGTCATCCTCGGGAGTCACCAGCTTCATCAGGCTGTGGTTGCAGGCGCTGGCCGCCTCTTTGGTGTCTGGGCAGGAAGGGGTTAAGGACGCAACGCTCGCACACGAGAGGAAAAAACGAGGAGAAGCCGATGACAGCGCCTGGGTAGGGCTTGAGTCCCTTTCAATTCAGGGATTTGGGGAACAAACTCGAATATAGCGCAAGAACCACCGGGGAACATTGCAATTACAATTTAACTGAATTTCAGCAGGGGAAGCATTGTAGGGAAATGGGCTTATAACTCAGTGGTTGTGAGTTTGATTCCCAGCAGTGCTGAGCTTCTCTTAATTGTGTAATTCCCATGTTGGTGTATGAACTGCGGGGAATTTGACCTCTTACTGCAAAAAAGCACAGGTAGTAAATAAAACAGGGGGTGTGACGGAGCTGATTCTTCTAAACGTCCAGTTTCCGAAAATCAGGTGAGCTTACACATACACTGTACGATTATACCAACTGTCACTGGGGTGTAATTATTTAATAGCCAGGCATAATAGGGGTGATTTTAACACGAGGTAATGGGAGAAGGCGGGGGGGGGGGGGGGGGGGGGGGGGGGGGGGCTAGGATACTCTTTTTGCGGTCGTCGTAGGACAGGCAGGGCAGCACGGCGGTCAGGATGCCGGAGGAGTACGGCAGCACCACGCGGCCGGCCAGCTGGATGAACTCCCTCATCCACGTCATGGCCGTCAGCTGGATCAGGTCATTCGCTACGGAGGGGGGAGAGGGGGGGGGGAGGGAGAGAGAGGGAGAGAGAGAGAGAGAGAGAGAGAGAGAGAGAGAGAGAGAGAGGGAGGGGATGGAGGAAGAGAAAGAGAGGAAGGAAGAAAATGGGGAATGAAGGATGAGAGGGAGAGAACAGGGGATGGAGTGATAGAAAGACAGGAGACAAGAAAGGGGAGAGAGAAGGATGAAAGGGAAAGAGAGATGGGAAAGGAGTGAGTGAAAAAGAAGCAAGAAAGGACGGAGAGAGAAGGATGAGTGTGAGAAAGAGAGAGAAGGGGATGGAATGAGTGAGAGACAGGAGGCAAGAAAGGGGGGAGATGAAGAGAGAACAGATTTGAATTTGATTTGAATTTCACTTACTTCCTCCAGGACAATTACAAAGAAATAACAAATCTCAAAGGAAAAAAAACAGATGAATGTCTATGAAAAGAAAACGAAAAAAAAACACACCGTAAAACAGATACTCACTCATCTTGGACTCATCGGACACCTGGCAGTGGATGACCAGGATGTTGGCCATCTCCGCGAACTTAACGCTGGACGGGGTCTTCTTAATCTCTTTGAGGAATTCACCCAGGACAACCTCGCAGCTGAGAGAAGACGAACAGCCCTCAGCAACCACGAAAAAAACCCTCTTTTCCAAATGAAACGGACCAAGGCGGCTATTTACAATTTAGCCGTGTGGCAGACGCTTTTAGTTACTCACAAAAGTGCCTTTCACGCGGCAAGCAAACTCTAGCTACAAGAGCTAGAGGTAGGCGATTGCAATCGCAGAAACAATTTGTTCGACCTGAGCTACAAATACCAGACAAGGGACTCTCAATAGCCCCCACTTGCAGACACGGATTCATTTTAAACCCACATCTGCAAACATCGGAAGCATTCTTAGACGTACCTTGAATTTTTTTTTGTTTTAATTAACCAAATGGCATATATTAAATGTTTGCCATCTTGACAGATTTAAATTTAAAAAAAATACAGATCCCCACACACTTTCACAGTACACCTATGACCCAAAACTATTTGAATGTAAACAGAAGATGACAGCTAGTAACAGAGTACCCCCGCCCTCTATGCGAGATATAGAGAACGATTAGAGCTGTGGTAAATAGCGATATGTGCTAACCAGGACAAGGTAAAATATGAGGGATAAGTAGCACCAAAATAGCATTTGCATTGGGGAAAAAGGGAAAGCGCAACCTTATTTTTTATCTTTTCAAACTGTTTTGAATATCATGTATGTATCTGTAGTGTCTTGTCATTCTTCTGTCCATTTTAATGTGTAAGGTGACCTTGAGTGTTCAAAAAGGCGCCTGATAAATAAAATGTATTATTATTATTATTATTATTATTATTATTATTATATTATAATAATAACTCATATTCCTGCGTTAACCCTGCAAGTTGTTTCAATTATTCCCACGTCATTCTTACGATACTTACGGTCATGAAATAAAATCCCCAGCTTTAGGCCTACGCCAACTGTCACAACTGCAGCGGTAACATGTAATCGTGACTTTTCTCAAAAACGTCTTGCATTTTAATTTCTAGGCTGTTGTATTCATGGCACTCCTCAGCCTCCATTTTATGTCTCCAATTCGTATTTTCAATGCTACGCAGTAGCGTCCCTAATTTACTTTCGGCTCGTGGCATCCACTCCTGAAGTTAAACGGTTACTCAACTGTTTAATATGGGCCTGTTATGTGCCCCGTCTAAACGAGTATTTTTGTCATTTCTACTTAAAAATACACATTACTTCGTTTTCTCTCTGTAGTTGTCATTTAAGCGGCAACATTTAATGCGCGGGCTATTGTAAGCTAAGGCCTAGGCCTACTCATATTTTTCCAAACCGCTACAAATTACATGAGTAAATGTAGCTGCAATTTCCCTACATTTTCCCTCCATACATTTTGGGGAAATGTTATTAGAACGAAATAATCCTGGATTCTGGAAATCTGACCGTTACCAGAAATTTTCCCCTGAATTATTACTATGCCTGTGCAATACACTTCACCATCATATTTGCCACCTGCAGAACGTTTTCCAGTGTTCTTCGGCTTGATCTTCATACGGTTGGCTAATTAACTTCCTTAATTATTTGTAACCGCGCAATGAGAAGGGCTGTTATCAATTCATATAAACCATGTACCCAACACAATTGTTAGCCGACGTAAAGCGATACTTCTAGAAGTAGTCATGTACACTCTCAGAAATACAATGTAGCGCTAAAATGAAGAAAACCGTTTGGAGCTTTAATCGCGCGCACGCGCGTACAGTTATGTTCTATGCATTCTGCCATTTCGGTGTTGTCACGCGCTGAGCTCATGCCCTCGTTCTGAGCAACAACAACCAAAAAAAAAAAAGTATACACCGCCTGTTAATAGGCCAATACACGCGGCTATGAATCTAAGATTGCTTTTGCGGTTTTAAATGAACTTTATATTTTAATTTAAACTTTATATAGACCATCTTGAGTGGTTTCATAAGGTAAAAATTGGCTGGTTAAATGTGCCTGGGGTCAGCGGAGACACTGAGGGCCTTACGTTCTGCGGATCTCCTTGCTGCTGTCCCCCAGAATCTGAAAGAGACCGTCCAGGATTTCTGGCAGGTAGTCAAGGAGGTTGATGTCAGGGACCGACTCCAGCACCAGGATCTGGAAGAGCGGAGAGAACAGCAGTCCGAATTTACTCAGATGGAACTCACTCTCACTCTCACTCTCACTCTCACTCTCACTCTCACTCTCACTCTCTCTCACTCTCACTCTCACTCTCTCTCTCACTCTCACTCACTCTCTCACTCTCACTCACTCACACACACACACAATGGTATATACCCCCCCTAAGGTCCCTGTTATCACTGCTATATTGCCACATCACTTAGTGATTGCTGCCCTAGATAAGGTAAACAGACACAGATACAGATGAACAGGCCAGCCTGAAAATCATTTCCACCCTAAGTGGTGGAACACAAGGCTGCTAGCCAACTTCTGTCCCCTGTGGTCACACACACACACACACACACACCTGGCCCCATGATCACTGGCAAGAGGAAATAATCCATTTCAAACCCGCTTCCTTTTAAATTATGTATAAAGAGAGATTTGTTTATACACTGTTTAACATCACACCATATATTTTATTATGTAATATATAATATATAATCTAGCCCATATACCAATCCTAATATTTAAAGAAGCTGTAAAATATATGTAATATATGTTTTGTGTCATATGTCACAGGGTGTTAGATTCATCTACTACTAGGACTTAGTAAGGACTAGATAAGCACAAAAATGAAAGGGTGTACTTTTTCACATCACTGTACACATCTTGCAGCTTGACAGTACCCCCTATAAATAAACTGGACCAGCATCCTTTGGGAAACTTAAGGAGAGAACCCCCCCTCCCCCAGATTTGTCCGTAATGATACCAAATTGCTGCAGACAGTAAACTTTTAAATGGTTCCAATGAATACAAGATTGACAGCACATTGTTAGCTCCACCCACTAACATCTTTCAGGTAGTCTCAGTCTTCCATCCTGAGTTTAAAAAGTCCAGCACCATAACAATCGCGAAAACAATCTTACGAAACACGGCATTAACGCTTTTTGTTCCGAGTGAAAGAGGTGAGGCTATAAACAGATGCCAGTTCGGATGTGTTCTGTCTGAGAAAGGCAGTCTTAAAAGCTCACCCAGGATATGATGAACTGGCGAGCATACTGGTTGTTGGAGTAGATCCTCTCACGCAGCAAGGGGACAAAGGCCACCAGGTCAAACTTGTTGCTCTCCGTCACAATGTCCTGTGAAAAAGAGAGGGAGAGAGAGAAGGAGAGGGCGGGGGAGAGAGAGAATAAGAGACCGAAGACAGAGGGGTAGAAAGTGAAAAGAATGGAGACAATGAGAAAATGGAGAGAGACAGGAAAGGAAAAGATGAAGGAGGAGCATAGAGACAAGAAAAAGAAAAGATGTAGAGAGAGAGAGAGAGAGAGAGAGAGAGAGAGAGATGGCATCAGACCTGTGTCATCACAGAACTGTCCAGGGCCTCTATAAGCCCTAACCCTGCATTTTCACCATCAGAGGAGAAATAGAGAACAGGACTCACAGACCATTGGCTGCTTCACAATGACAAAGCAGCCAATGGGAGGACAGCTTTGCATTTTACACCCCAGTGTACCCCAGTCCCCTAGTCCCCCTGCCCCCTGACACGTACAAACGGGTGACATCTTTGTGTGAGTCCCTTGGGATGCGGAACCTTGGACTTTTGTACGTCGATGTTAGGAAGCACCCACAGAGAGATGAACGTTTGGTTATTGTAATAGAATTGAGGCAAGAGAAAGACTTACACACATGCACGCACATACACACACGCATAAGCCTGCACACGCACGCACACACACGCGCACATGCACTGCACACAGTCACAAACACAATATTGTGATGTAATATAATACATAATAAATGGGGGGATATTAATTTGTATTTTCTTTGAGGGGGAGAGAGTTGCTTTTGACTTCTTTAAAAACACAGCAATCTCGTGTTCTCCCTGCAGGGCTTTTATACCCCCCCAGCTCAACATTTGCATAAAAAGTAAAGTACGCACCCCCATTTCACAACCACTCCGCTTCTCCTGGCCCCCAAGAGAGAGAGAGAGTGAGTCCGACCGACAGTGGCCACGAGGTGCGCCACACCACAGGCTTAACACCTCTCCGGCCAAAACACCCTGACCTTGCTGCCGCCTCACAGAGACTGAGCCTTCAGCTCGACGCGTCACTCGAGTCTGGCACGTCATGTGATCGCACAAAGCCGGGCACGTGCGCAGACAGACACCAACGCGTGCGCAAGCATACGCCTCCGGCCCTGAGACAGCAAAAGTGCTGTCTGCGACTGCGAACTACTGCCCCCCTCCAACCCACCCACCGGTCCGCAATCTTAATCTACCCCCCCAAGCGGCAGCCCCCACCTCACCCCACTCACCCACCCACCAGTCCGCAATCTTAATCTACCCCCCAAGTGCCAACCCCACCCCACTCTCACCCACTCACCAGTCCGCTATTTTAATCTACCCCCCAAGTGCCAACCCCCACCCCACCCCACTCCACTCCACTCCACTCACCCACCTACCAGTCCGCAATCTTAATCTACCCCCCTAGTGCCAACCCCCACCCCACCCAACTCTTACCCACCCACCAGTCCGAAATTTTAATCTACCCCCCAAGCGCCAATCCCCCCCCAGCCATATTTTCAGCGTACGCCCGCAGCCAGTGTACAGCCCTACACAGAGCCAGTACGCTAAATGAATGGCAAGCTTGCGGCCTTGCCCTGTTCCTTCCTGCAGTACACGCAGTCGCACGCACAGTCGCACGCGCAGTCGCACACGCAGTCGCAGTCGCACGCGCAGTCGCACACGCAGTCGCACACGCAGTCGCATGCAGTCGCACACGCAGTCGCACGCGCAGTCGCATACGCGGTCGCACACGCAGTCGCATACGCAGTTGCACGCGCAGTCGCACGCGCAGTCGCACACGCAGTCGCACGCGCAGTCGCACACGCAGTCGCATACGCGGTCGCATGCGCAGCGGCGCGTCGTCGCGACAGTGCGGTTACTGTGCGGCTCCTCACGGTGTTTACCCAGGCGCCCCCTGTGCTCGTTTCGCCTCGACCCTGAGCAGTCGTCACATCCAGTTCCTGCGATTGCATAAGCTAGCAAACCACAATTTTGCTAGCTTATGCTAGTTTTGAACACAGAGAGCACAGGCTAACAAAGAGGACCGTTCAGTTTTTATTCTTTGTTATTTCTCCTCGACCCTCACAAAAGCGTTTTTAAGTGACTTGATTTTTTTGGTCGCCAAACACAGTCCTGGGGGACCCCTATGTATGCTGGGTTTTGCTACAGCAATTGATCAATTTGACCTTGATCAATTTTCCTGATCAATTGGTAAACGGACTGCATTTATATAGCGCTTTTATCCAAAGCGCTTTACAATTGATGCCTCTCATTCGCCAGAGCAGTTAGGGGTTAGGTGTCTTGCTCAAGAACACACCCAGGGCGGGGTTTGAACCGGCAACCCTCCGACTGCCAGACAATCGGTCTTACCTCCTGAGCTATGTCGCCCCAATTCAGTTGGAAACAGGGGTTTCAGCTATTTTTGAATGGTTTCCTTACGCTTAGATTAGTATAATTCAGGTTTGGCCCATTGATTTCAGTGGTCAGGAGTCACCTCAGTTTGCTCTTATACTTAATTTACCTGTCAGTAAATATGTTCAATGATTAAACAATAGAACCTCTTTCAAAAGGATTTATTTCCACATTACAGTAAACAAAGAGGTTGATGTGACTGATTAAAAGTACTGGGGCATTATTTTTCACAGCATAAATAGAGACTTAAGGTGACAGGAGAGCAAATCCTTCAACGGACCTTAAGCGTATTTCCATGAACAATTTATTATAATTCAGGGATTGCAAATGTAGTTGGAATGAAAAGCACCATAAACAGAGCTCCCCAAGAACGAAGTTTTGGAACCACTGACTTTGACAAAATTTTTATAGTAGTGTCACAAATTTGTCACAACATACTAAACCAAATCCATTGCTACATACGGCAAATCCCACAAGCATAGGATTACATTATCCCCAAAACAGTTACGACGACAGAGTTACTGAGTTGATGACATCGGCAAACAGACAAGCCTTTAGCCTCTGTATAAACCTTTAGCCTTTTTTTTCTCGTTGTACAAACACTGGTGAATTTCATCATCACAAGCTAGGTCAGTACTCTGCAATGCGTAAATATGGGGACGAGATTACTGGTTCACTCGGAGTATCCAGTTATCTCTCCTTTGCTGAAAGAAAAACACCCATTGACGTGACCTGATTGGATAGACTTCTCGCGCACTGATTGGTCAGTTGATTCAAACCGGCCTGTTATCTCACTTATCTATCCTTTGACACAACAACTGACGCGACCCGACTGGATCGAGTTCCCCACGCATCCGATTGGCCGGTTGATTCAAACAGGCCGTTGTCTCCCGGTCTCTCACCTTCAGGAGTCGATCCAGGAGCTCAGAGCCACTCTTCACGTTGGGGTCAGGATCCGCAGCCAGCTGGAAGAGAAAAAGTAGGGCTGAACACAATGTTTAACCGCCCCCCCCCCCTCGTCTCCCCCTCCCCCCACCCCCACCCTCAAATCCCCCCCGTCACGCGTCCCACTGCGCTGATCGACATGGCAACAGCAGCATGTCATCATAGCGTGTCATTGCCAGATATGGGTCAGACCACCATTGGTAATACATTAACCCATTAGACACCAGTACATTTCATGCAGATTACTGACCATTTAAAAAAAAAAAAAAATTAATAAATAAATCAGTTTTCACAAGCATTTAGAATAAAATGATTCTTTCATGTGAGCTGTACATTCTGGTTAGCAACCTATTTCCGTCCGGGATCGTATTAAAATTTTACAAGCCAACAGAAGAGCTGAAGTACTTCAGATGTAAATTAGACCCAGGTCTGGTCACCACACAGGTGCTGCAGAACCTTCTGCTGTTACCACACCATGGCTCCTTCCCTGTGCAAGTTCATTGCTTTCATTTATGCAACAGGTACCGTCATCCAGGTAAGCGCACATTATTACACTTCACACAGCAGCAGCCGGCTGGGAAGACTGTTTCTTTCTTCCATACCCTGATGAAAGCATGCAACGCTGACACCCTGCAAAGCTAAACAAGGCTAACTTGTGGAGAGTGTGGGACTTTCTCTTCTTTCATTACTTATTCATTTTAACCACTTAATATTTTAACTAGAGCTGCCCCGGTAAAGCATTGTGCAGTGTGCCCCCCAGGTTCTCTCAGTCCTAGTGCTCTACCCACTACACCCCACGCGGGCCGTCCCTTGGGGTGTGGCGAGTGCGTGAGGAGGTCACCTTGCTGAGCCCGTCGAAGAGCACGTTGAAGTGGGGGAGCACGGCCCCCCGGGCCACCTTCACGATGTTGTACAGCGCCTCGCAGGCGTAGTACCGCAGCCGGCTGTCCGAGTCGTTGAAGCAGGTGAGGACCGGCTCGATCAGCTCCTTCAGGTACAGCCCGGAGTCCTGCACGTGTGACGCACAGACAGGCACACAGACAACCGCACAGAGAGACAAGCACGGCGTCAGAGGATAACATCGGGACTAGTCTTCGTCACTCTTTCCAGGTGTGCCATACCGTGCGCTAGTTCAGCACGAGTTTCATTCTTATGTATCAGTAGTGTGGTGTGATTAATGTTACTGTGCATCAGTACCGTGGGTGATCAATGTTACTGTGTGTCAGTAGTGTGGGTGATTAATGTTACTGTGTGTCAGTAGTTGTGGGTGATTAATGTTACTGTGTGTCAGTAGTCTGGGGTGATTAATGTTACTGTGTGTCAGTACTCTGTGTCAGTAGTCTGGGGTGATTAATGTGACTGTGTGTCAGTAGTTGTGGGTGATTAATGTTACTGTGTGTCAGTAGTCTGGGGTGATTAATGTTACTGTGTGTCAGTACTCTGTGTCAGTAGTCTGGGGTGATTAATGTGACTGTGTGTCAGTATTCTGCGTCAGTAGTGTGAGTCATTACTGTGTGTGTCAGTAGTGTGAGTCATTACTGTTACTGTGTGTGTTGGTAGTGTGAGTCAGTACTGTTACAGTGTGTGTCAGTAGTGTGAGTCAGTACAGTTACAGTGTGTGTCAGTAGTGTGAGTCAGTACAGTTACTGTGTGTGTCAGTAGTGTGAGTCAGTACAGTTACTATATGTGTTCAGTAGTGTGAGTCAGTACAGTTACTGTGTGTGTCAGTAGTGTGAGTCAGTACTGTTACTATGTGTGTTCAGTAGTGTGAGTCAGTACTGTTACTGTGTGTGTCAGTAGTGAGCACTCTCCTACCTTTCCCAGAGCGATGGAGCAAGCTGCCAGGCCGAATCAGGCCCCCTTTGCGGCTGTGGGGATGCTGTGACAGGGCAAACTCAGAAGCCAGGATCTGGATGACATGTCGGATCTGGGTTGAATTATTCTGGGCTACAAACTCCCGCACAAGCCTGCGAACAGACAGACAGACACACACACACACACACACACACAGAGTTTACTGCAAAGGTAAGAAGGAAGCCACACTTTTTTGTACAGTCCATTCCATTCCAGCACTAATTTTTGAGATCCAAGCCATACATGCAGTCAATGTCCTCCTCATGACCAAAACCGCATTTAACTGTACAGTACATGAGCTGGTCTCCAGCTTGTTTGTTGGCTGAACTTATCAATGACTTGTGAGCTCACACTAATTCCAAGGAGTTTTAGAGATCACCTCTTACATATTGCCCTCACTCAGGTCATATGACCGGGGTCAAACGCACTTTTCTTGTTACCTCTATCCATGCGATGCCTAAGGACATTTGCATTGCCTAATACACTTAAGTGGGCCCTGCAAAAACCACCTTTCACATTGATACAAGGAAGAAAAGCGACTCACTATCCAACACGTCATCAACGGTATGTTTTCACCGTCCGAAAGGCTGTAGTAAAAACTGTTCAACGGGTAAGGATGTGAAAGTGAAACGGATCACGATGCCAAAGAGTATTATGTGGGCAGCTAAAAAAAAAAATCATGATATCACATATAATTTATTTTTGACTAGAAGAGTGCATTAAATAGGACTGATACGTGTAGCGAAACAAAATAATACGTTATGAAAACAAGTGTAGTTGTTGCAAAGACAGGTGTCTCGACTGAAAGACACAAGTTAATAGACTTGCATACCGAGCATCCGATTGGTAAAACCAAGATATGTACAAGTAGTCGTCACCAAGTAAGCAGCTGTACAGATATCTGTATGTTTGGTGGGCTTTTGACCAGCTACTCGACAATATCATAACGTTAGTGCGAAACAGCCAAACCCACATGGTCAAGCGCTAAAGCGACCCAAAGAGGTATGGAAGACCCCAATCATGTGATTTCTCACCCCCAGTCTCTACTCCGGGGCCGTGCCTATGAACGCAGCACGGAGACATACGTTTAGTTTCAAGGAAGCAATGTGTCTTTTAGATATGGTTTCCTTGAAATTATATGTATTTAAATAAATAAAAATAAAAAAACACTGTATACATTAACCAAAAACTGGTTCTCGTGCGAGTAAAACGCATTCAACTCCCAAACGTAGCGTCACGGACCAGTTAAATCGAGAAATGTACAGGTATTAACAAAGAAAAACTGTCAACTTACTTCTCAATTTCTAAGGCAGCAACTTTTCTCTTTTCGTAAAGTTTGTCGTTGAGAGCTCTCACGATGTTGGGTGTCAAAGGGGAGAAATCCTTCTCTGTGTTCATTTTCACAAAAAGGCAAAATGTCGAGCGACGCAGCTAGCAAAGTGCTTTGAGTAGGCAGTGACCTCAACAGAATATAACCCTATCCTAGATAAAACTATAAATTAAAAACCAGACTCAGTTAGCACATAATTCTGCTACCTTTAGAATATAGCAATGCCTGTATATACTAACGTTAGCCAACCAGCCGGTTGCCTTAGCAAGTTCATACAATATGTGGACGCAGAAAAGAACTTCGAGCAGCTAGGTTGTGGTAAAGCCAACAATACGATCCGCAGTTTGCTAGGAAGCCAGTTGCACTGTTGACAAATTATGATTCAGCTAAACTCTGTAACGACCTAATCCAAGTAATAATAAATAGAAGTTTTAATACCACAGGCTCCCAACAATCACAAGCTAACTAAGCAAGCTAACAACCGGTAGACTACCTACAAGAACGTGTAGTAATGGAGAATGCGACTAAAAAGCCAGTTTAAAGTCGCTAGATCTAACAATGAACAATGCTAAAATATACACCGTGCCCCCTCACTGTGGTTAAAGATATCTCCAGGTGGTTCTCGCGTTTGGGTGATGGACGCTGGAACCTAACTAAAGCCCCCTGGAAGGATTCTATTTGTCTAACGTTAGCTAGCTATCTCAAATGACATGCTCCGAAAACTGTGCAACGTAAGCCTTTTCTTCACAAAAGATGATGAATCAGCCTTATTTATGTAGCAGGTATTTTGTGATGCTGGTTTCGCCAAGAAGAAGCAATCACGGTGACTGATGTCCTCTTCAAAGAACTGCTTCAAAACAAGCTATTGACTGCAGCCATACTTCCCAATTCACATGACACTTCTCCACCCCTTCTAGGCTGACTAGTCGAGCGCCGAACGGGTTTTTTTTCGAAACCGAATATGTCTTGCTGAGGCTGGTGTGTAGAAGACAAATGCGACTGGCCTGAAAACGAGGCGAGGATTAACTGCGCAAGAATACAGAAATGTGAAAACGTGAGACCTGAGATATTATGAAAATTAACGCCTGTGGTGAAACTACAACACCTCACAGACTTCTGATGTAATCAAGATTTGAAGGAGGAATACTTTATGGCTTCTTTATTTTCACCATATGCATGAACTAGAAAGTGGCTATTTTAATAAGTTACCATAATCATTCGTGGTCAACTGTTTGGAATACCTTTTTACAGACAAAATGGCTCTGAGAAACAACACAAGAAGAAAGGGCACAAAAAAACTATGTTTCCATAATTTGTGCCGGTGTGAGTGGAAATTTAAAAATAAGTCCAATTGCACTATTTAATTAATATAATATTGTTACATTGACTTTCCCCAGTCAGTCGCAAAGGCAGATTCACTGGCCGTTTTCTGCAAACGTCGCCATTTCAGGCTATACATCAACATCTCTATTTAAAACACCAAGACCTCTCTTCCTTATTTACAAGTTTTGAGCCATGTAGCGTGATACTGACAGTTAATTTGAATGTACTTTTACCTCTCTCTAGCTCTAGTGGTGTTTGCTAACCTGGTTTAGATAGA
This sequence comes from Anguilla japonica, assembly GCA_025169545.1. Classification (NCBI taxonomy): domain Eukaryota; kingdom Metazoa; phylum Chordata; class Actinopteri; order Anguilliformes; family Anguillidae; genus Anguilla; species Anguilla japonica. The sequence continues at coordinate 58,922,492 of CM045887.1, read as the reverse complement.
TTAACCATAGATTAACAAGAGCTATGTTTGGGAAGAAGTATAGTTCCAGCTCTTTTGCGGGCCTAGACAGAAGCGTCTTGCTAGGCAGGAAGTGGAAACTGACTTAATGTCCATCCATCCATTATCTATACCCGCTTATCCTGGGCATGGTCGCAGGGCGCGCTGGAGCCTATCCCAGCGTGCATTGGGCGAGAGGCAGGAATACACCGTGGACAGGCCGCCAATCTATCACAGGGCACACACACCATTCACTCACACTCACACACTCATAATTCACCCCCCCCCCCCCCCCCCCACCCCCCCCACCCCCCACTTGGGTAACACTGCCACTAATTGGGCTTTGCTCCGTCGGTTTCCCACACATTCATCCCTGCAGGGACTGGACTAGAGTGATGTACCCCCAGATTTTATAGCTAGACACACAATTAGGGATTACTTTCAGTTACCCATAGCGATTATTACATCAGCATTAGAATGTTCAGTTATGAACATTCCATTCACTTATTTTGAATTTCACACCTCAATGGGTTAATTAGAATTTTAATGTAAGAATGAATTTCTTCCCTCTTAAACACACTTTGACGGGTTTGCTTCAGCTGTTGCCTAACTCACCAAACTGTTTGTGTAGAAAATTAACACTTGAATTTGCCTGTAAGTAAAAGTTTGTGACCAATGCTGACTTTATCTTTGTCTTTGTAGTTTGTGTTTTGTTAGAGGAAATGCCTCTGGGTGGAATTTTGATTTGCATACCTCTCATAAGTTTAGACATAATCCTTTATGCAGCGAACAGTTCTCTGTCAGTCACACACACCAAACGTTATGGCTAACGTGAAGCTGAGATGCATTATCATCTTACTGCTGCTGTTCCCTGGAAAATCAGGTGAGTTTCTGTTCCTTTTGATTTTGCCCTTCCATGTGTGTGAGCTGTGTAAATTGAGTCCAATTACTTGTTAAACCACCGATGTCTGCTGGAAGTCACGTTGAATCTGGCTTTCATTGTGTTGTAACTGAGCTGAAAACCTGTTCACTTTTTATCATCACCAGAAGAGGTATGAATACAAAGATCAGAAATAATCACAACTCTGAGAACAAATCTATTCACAGAACAAGTCTGGTGCCCATGGTATCTAGTGGCTGAAAAAGTGGATTTAAAACCAGAAAGGTGTATTTAATACCAGAAGACTTGTGCAGTTCAAGCCCTGCCTTAAAGCAAACTAACCAACACAAATTGCTTCAATAACTACCTCTAGCTATATAATGAATGGCAAGAAAAAAAGATGTAATTAGCATGACACAGACCCTAAAGTGCATATCTTATGCGCAAAGTGTAAATGTCCCTATTTTTTCATTTTACGTTACAGACTAATAAAATATTTTTTGTTGAGGAGCAGTTCAATATATTGCCTGTGTTCCCTTACATTGTATGTTGTTAAATGATGCAATGTAATATAACATTCAGTTTTATTTGTGTTATAGACTTCCATTCAGGTGACAAGTCTGGCTCCACTGAGACTGAAGAATGTGTATCTCAAAATAAGAAACCTGGCAATAAATGTGGAAAAGAAAGCAAAAATGCATTATTTGATTGCTGTCAAAAACAAAAGGAGAAGTGAGTTAATTCTTATTTTTTGACTGCTGACGTTCACTGTTGCAAATCTTTCCTGATGTCCTGATGATTGCATTAGTTAGAATACTGGCTCCACCATCTTGCATAAGCTGTCTGGTCTCTTCCTGACAGAATAAATGATTGCATAAATCAATTGATAAATGCAGATCCGAAGACTGAGAATTTCATAGGAGCAGTGAAAACACAACAGAGAGGCAAAATAACTTCCATTGAGCTGGCATTACCCTCAAAAATTGTGAGTATGGAGAGAGAGAGAGCATACTTGTCATAAAGGAAGTCTCCTAATTGACTCTTTCGTAGTGAGGAAAACAATTCAATAACTGAAAAAAGTGCATATTGCAAACAAAAAAAGGTAGGTATATGGTGTTTAAAACGGAGATGCAAATGTCGAAACATGAAACAGGTCATGACTTAAAATGGCCACCCATTATAGCAAATGAATATTAGAAACTAGAATGCAAAGTTTCTAAATAATGTGCTCTGTTCCAGAGTAAAAAGGATGAAAACGATGATGTTTTTGTGCAAATTCCTCAAGAAGCCCTGCTGATAGCCCTTGGGAATAATAAAGAGGTCAACTACAGCATCTTTAAACTTCCAGGATCCTCGTTCCCGGTAAAATGCACAACACCTCCCCCGTGTGGCCGGAAATAGAATGCGACCTAAGTCGGGTCTGTGCAGATTTGGTTAGTGATGAGAGAACAGCTCTTTGTACTTCAGTTCATGTTACAGATTTGGGTGGTGTTTCAGGTTTTACTTGGTGTCTCCGAATGCCAGGATTTTTGACAGATTCACTGGGTATCTTCTTCCACCTTCTATCTATATGCAAACCACGGAGTACAAGGACTCGGTTGTCCAGTCCATGGTACAGTGTCAGAATAACAAAGCACTCCTGGGGCATATTTGAATAATCAACCTGGGGAGTGCTTACTCTCTGAATACTTTGCCTGCAGTGAAATTCTTTTTATGTGCTTTTAAAGTTCCAAAAAAGAGAACAACGTATACCTTTATATTACCTAATGACCAGCATCAGGATTTGGCCACATGTACCTAATTTGCTTTGCCATTAGTGCCTAAAATGAAGAACATCAACCAATGAAGGCATTTTAATTTGTTTAATTTATTTAATTCTAGAAAAAAGACTGGCATCTGAGAATATTTATGTGTCTCTCTTAATCAGGATTCCAGGATTTCCTATTATCCTTCTTAAGTTCCAAGTAATTAGTTTTTTTTTTTTTTTTTTGGGGGGGGGGGGGGGGATTTTGAAGATTTAAGGAATATGTGAAACATTCTGGTATGGACCTCCTCCAGCCTTGGTTCGAATTTATGTCATGTGATCTCCAGAAAACCGTTAGTTTGCTATTTAAATCTCCAGGTGGCGGACTGCCGTTGTATAGCTTGAGGCAATGTACTGCCATGCAAACGGATAATGTGTGAAAATCAAAGCCAGCCCAGATGGAGGATAAGCAGGCTAATGTCATTTCATGCTGCTGCGGTGCGGTGTTGATGCATTTCCTCTGTTGAGGAACGGCGTGATGTAATCTGACTGTTCCTGGTGGTGCAGGTGCAAGGGGCAAACACCTCGCTCCTGAACGATGACGTCGTGTCCATCGATTTAGGAAAGGAGATCTCTGGCCTTGCAAACAAGGTTAACATCACTTTTTACCACCAAAACATGTCACTGGTGAGTATGAGTTCACAGCATCATAGCAAGCATATTGCTTTTCCAGGAACCTTTACATTACCTTTACATTAGCTGTTTACATTACATTACAGGCATTTAGCAGACGCTCTTATCCAGAATGACTTACACTGTATCCAATATATACTGGAGCAACGCAGGTTAAGTTCCTTGCTCAAGGGGAATCGAACCTGCGACCTTTAGGTTGCAAGACCAACTCCTTAGCCATTATGCCACACTGCCGCCCACACTGTTTATTTATTATCTGTTTCTCTTACACAGATCGTAGTAATGATTTCAATGGCTGACTTTATGATCTTGCTCAAAAAATAGTGTTTTATTCACCCCGATCATGTCCGTTTCTTATACCAATTCAACACATGTTCCTCTGGTCAAGGTACCATCTTGTTTCAACTTTCAAAAATCTTTATTTAATTCAGTTTCAACCGATTTGAACACGCATATTTCTAAATTATTTATTTATTTAATTATTTATTCATGTATTTGGAGGGGATGGGCAAAACAGTCATGAGAAAATACAATAACTTCATGCATGAAATTATCTCCATTCCAGGAAAATGCTACATGTGTTTTTTATGATAGTGTGGAAGATAACAATGGTAAGTCTTTTCTTTTCATCCTAAACAAATTACTGTGGCAAACAGTGTGAGAGAATAAATTTCATTTAAACGACATTTAAGATTTTTTGCAAAAAAGATTTTGGAGTGGGTCGTCGGGTTCACGGAGTCAGATCTTACAGTACAGGGGATTCTGCTCCTAGACATGACTTCTGTTCATCTCCATGTTATGTTGGATGCTCAGATTGGGTTTGGGCTAGCTGACCCCAGGTCTGGGGTGATGTCTAACCCCCCATGACCAGCGGGAAAAATTCCCTCCCTTGTCAACAGCCATATATTATGTCTAACACCCCAAAAAAATGCCAGGCTGGTATTTGTCAGTCACTGTTTTTCATATATCACAAATGCAAAGGACCATTCCAAATGCAAATGTCCATTCCAAATGCAAATGTATATTCCAAATGCAAGTGCACATTCCAAATGCAAATGTCCATTCCAAATGCAAGTGCACATTCCAAATGCAAATGTCCATTCCAAATGCAAGTGCAGTGCACGATCTGAGAAGACTCTGATCCGAGGTGACAGTAGACCACTGCAGAGTGGTTTGATGTAAAGCCGGCTCTCAAAAAACAAATTGGCCAGGTGACCGTAGGGTGACTGCTGGACCCATTTTAAATGGAGGTGAAAACTGCTGCAGTTGGCAAATGGCAGCATTTAATGCAGGGTGAATGGGGCTAGAGATATGTCATGTATCACAATCACACCTGGTCAAATACATATTTAAAATACCTCAAGTCTTTTGATACTGTAAACAATCCCACGGCTGCCTGTTTTTTAACCAGAGAGTAAAATTATGTCGAAGAAGAATTCTGCTCACAACACTGGTGAAATTACATATTACATGTGTTCTTTTCAAATTGTCAGTAACCTTCAGAAATGTTACTGGCGTCCAGAGGGTTAAAGCATCCAGGTAATTATAGGACCCAGGTCAGATCACAGTCACCACTCAAACAGTATGAGGGAGCTAGGGTCTGGAGTCTCTGTTTTAAAATCTGAAATGTGAGAAAAATATTAGATTAAAAAAAATATATATATATACTGGATGACTGTCCGACTGTCCCACAGGCTCAAGACCATTCTGGAATTCATCCGGATGCACCTCTAAACAAGATGTTGGGCAGGTTGGGTGCTCCTGTGATCATCTGTCCTTTTTCGCTGTGCTGCTGGTGAGAGAGCTGCCCTGACGTGGGGATTCCAAGGGGGGGGGGGGGGGGGGGGGGGGGGGGGGGGGGGGGGGGGGGGGTTGGGGGGATGGGGGCAGGTGGCACTTCAGCCAAAAACGATATGTGGTGAAACATTTGCTGGGTGCACAGTCACAGCGTAACCATCCATTGAACCATGTACTGAATGGAGAATTCAATTAGCCACTTAATAAAAGTGAAGCAAGCACAAGCTTTATTGATTAAAAAGGAAAACTAACAACGTTTAGCAAAAAGATAGGTATGACAAAGTACGTTGAGTTAAGAAGGTAGCGTGATGGTAGGAAAAAAAAAATTGTAGGATTAATTTTTAGGTGATGCGCCATTTGTATTACCCTTGAGAATAGGACTTAACCTGGATTGCTTCAATGATCTATAAACGGACTGTATGTAAAATAACGTAAGTCACTCTGGAAAAGAGAGTCTTCTAAGCGCCAGTTAACTCACCTCACCTGGTTTGTCGGGCCAAAATAAGTTTGGGTTTTTTAATGAGAATTTTTTTTTAAAAACCCAGCAGTGACACTGCAGCTCTCTGTGACTGACATTCCCCACCCCTGATTTACTGTCTAATGGTAGTGGTCTCCAGCCCTGGTCCTGGAGAGCTACAGGATCTGCTGGTTTTTGTTTTCACCTTAAACTCAGCACCCAGTTGAGACCCAAGACACCAGGTCAGTTGAGTTAACTGTGTAATCAACTGCTCTAATTGATTCATGAAGTGCAGAGTCACTATGAAAACCAGCAGACCCTGTAGCTCTCCTGGACCAGGGTTGGAGGCCACTGGTCTAATGGCTCTGATAGAGAATCTGTGTCTGTCTGAGCATACAGAGTCCATTCTATGATGCACCCGAGTCGGGCAATGGGACCCAGAACCTGAGCTCCGCCTCGGTCTGGCGCCTGAGGCTCCTGTCCCAAATTGGGTGTGGGGTGTCTGTCTGCTTCCTGGCTCTGGTCCTCATCTTCCATGCAGTGTACAGGTGGGTGTGTTCAAGCGTACATATCTAAAATGGCCGCCTCAGAAAGACAAAATATGTCTACAGAAATGTTCTGGTTTCTAATATACACTCACCGGCCACTTCATTAGGTGACAGGAGTGGCACCCGGTGTGCTCTTCTGCTGCTGTAGCCCATCTGCTTCAGGGTTCGACGTGTTGTGCGTTCAGAGATGCTCTTCTGCATACCTCGGTTGTAATGAGTGGTTATTTGAGTTACCGTTGCCTTTCTATCAGCTCGAACCAGTCTGGCCATTCTCCTTCGACCTCTGCCATCAACAAGGCATTTTCGCCCAGAGAACTGCCGCTCACTGGATATTTTCTCTTTTTTGGACCATTCTTTGTAAACCCTAGAGATGGTTGTGCATGAAAATCCCAGTAGATCAGCAGTTTCTGAAATACTCAAACTAGCCCGCCTGGCACCAACAACCCTGCCAAGTCAATTAAATCACGTTTCTTCTCCATTCTGATGCTTCAGCAGATCGTCTTGACCATGTCTACATGCCTAAATGCATTGAGTTGCTGCCCCGTGATTGGCCGATTAGATATTTGCATTAACGAGCAGTTGAACAGGTGTACCTAATGAAGTGGCCGGTGAGTGTATTTTATACTGTGTTGGAGTTGATTCATTAGTATTGTTAGTAGCCAATCAGACACAGGGGGGCCAGATGTGGAGTGTAGTATGTACAGAGTGTACACTATATGACCAAAACTATCTGGACGCCTCTTGCACTGGGGCTGTTTTTCATAGTTTGGGCTCAGCCCCTTAGTTCCATTGCAGGCAGATCTTAATGCTACAGCGTACCATCACATTCTTGACGATTCTGGCCTGCGCACAGCCCTGAGTTCATCCCCTTCCAACACGTCCATCCCTTGCAGCAATGCTCAAACATCCAGTATAAAGCCTTCCAAGAAGGTCACAGGTTGCTATAGCAGCAAAGGTTGCACCATCTCCTTATTAATGCCCATAATTTTGTGTGAGATATTGGACGTTAGGGGTCCACATACTTTTGGCCACGTAGTGTAGAATATAATAGAGTATGGAGTATGAGGCCAGTACAGTGGGTCATGAACTTGGTTTATGATGGTTAAATTTATTGCGACTCTGGAAAATAGATTCCCAATGAATTGTGTAATGTAAATGGCCATTATGGACATTCAAATTAGTTTACTTTATAAAATCACTAGCCCCCAGAATTTTAACTAGGTTGACAGTTGGTCAACAGAAATAACTAGTCGTAACTATATTAACGTGAGTAAAAACAGTTGAAATTTGTATTCAAGTAGCCCCACACAATGGCTGCTTTGAAAAATCTGTCATTATCTTGTTAAAATAATTAATTCAAGTCACTATCTACAGGATGTGGGCCTTGCTGAAATCATGTAATTTTCATGTTATTCAAATGAATCTGTTTGTTGACTCTACCCTTGGTGGATGTGTTTCACATGACTAGAAGTGATTTTTTTATTTTTATGCTCTTCCGTAGAATTTAGATTTCATCTGAAATACTAATGGAATCATAGCTACTGTCAGGAAATTGACAGTAGCAAATGAAGCATGAAAATGTTTGGCACATCTTCCTTTAGCTTTGTTCAAATGCAAATTAAATTTGTACATGTAAACACAGCTCCTGTTCCTCTTATTCTTCATTGGAAGGTGTAGTCGGTGCTATTCCCTGGTGCTACTGTACACTAAGTCATAACCTTCGATTCTTTTTTTGTTGTACTTGAGTGGGAAGAGTTACATGTTGTCTTCATTTTGGTCAGTGTTTTATTTACCTTAGGACATGTGATATGTGATTGCTGGTCTCTCGGGTCTGAATTGTGGCAATAAAACCAATTTTCTAAAAAGTCGAGAAGGTCTCTCTCTCTCTCTCTCTCTCTCTCTCTCGCACACACACACACACACACATAACATTGGCATGATAGTTGGGGAGGGCTGAGTTCAGTGAAAGGAGTTGTGGTGATGATTAGTGACAATGTTTTTGTTGTTCATTTTTGATGTTTTTGTCTTGATACTGTGGGTGTTTTTAAAAAGTTTTTTTGGTTGAGTTTTATTAATTTTATTTTTATTTTTATTCTAGTATAATGAATTTATTGTGACATTTTCATAAAGGGACATCAAATAAAAAGTCTCTCTCTCTCGCGCTCTCTCTCTCCGTCCCTCGCTGTCCCCGAGGCGGAATAATTCTGAGCCTTCTCTCAGCATCCACATTCACCTGTGTGTGGCGCTGCTGGGCCTAAACCTGACCTTCCTCATCAACGAAAGCCTGGCCAACCGGAACATCCACGCACTCTGCATCTTCATCGCCGCGGCAACCCACTACACCCTCCTCTGCACCATCGCCTGGTTCGCCATAGAGGGCTTCCACCTCTACCGGCTCGCCATTCGCGTCTTCAACATCTACATCAAGCGATACCTCCTCAAGCTGGCTCTGGTGGGCTGGGGTGAGCCTGGCACCGCTTTCCGGAGGTTGCCGTAGCCATACAACGGGGGTTTGATCAAATCGAGTCTGAGGGCTAAGCTTCTGTTAGCATGCGCTAACGTGCTGTCGCTAGTGGACGTGGTTTCTGCTATCGCTGCTCTCTTATTTTCCCCCTCATAGGTGAGGTTTTACGCTTTTCAGACCTTTCTTTGAAGCATGACCTTCACAAATGTTTCATGATGATTATATATTTAATAAAAAATATGGAACAGAGGGGAGTCTCTTGACTGTGTTTTCTTGAGTCAATATATTTAGTTAAATATTAACTCAAGAGAACACAATCAAGAGACTGCCCTCTGTGTCCTAGAGAACAGTCTGTCAAATTCACCTGACAGAACCCAAAATGCCCGGTTAGCCTGTTAAAAAAATCATTTCTCACCAACCTGCATTTAATGATAATGATGTTATAATTATGACAAGAATTAATACTGTCTCACCTTAAGTTACCAGCAAAGCCAAACTTAACCATAATCTTAACACCACTACTTTGTGAACATTATTATTAAAAGCATTACCTGTGTGCAGTAAAATAGACTATTTCATGTTTTAGATTTTCCAAATCGCACCTGCTGCCTGACCAGGGTGGCGGACTTTTACACAGGCAGCGATGGTTTGGGTCTTCCCCAAAAAACAAAAATCTGAAGACGGGAGAACAGCCTTCATTGTTACCTTCCTGATAAAAACCTCTCTCCCTTCTCCCCAAGGCTTACCAGCAGTGGCTGTCATTTCAATCCTGAGCACTGGCAAATATGGCCAATACAACGTTTACAAGCTTGATGGCAGCCCAGACACAATGTGAGTGATTGGCTTCCTCTTTCTCAGATTCACTTTTGGCTTGGCCGTCGTGTTACGTAAGGTGAGCGGCCATTTTGAGCTTGAGACATTCGTAAATATCGAGCGAAGTAATTTATATAATTTATATAGGTTATAATTTAATTTTAATTTATCATAATGTATTATAATTTGTTATATAAGTTATTCTGGTTTGTTGTACCACTTAGTCTAACTGCATGTCACAAATAAATACCAAAATACTGATGTAAGAAAGGAAAAACATTGTCAAGTAAAAAAAGTATTTGTCTGCCCAAATGAGATGTAATGATAGCGACGCATGTCCTCAATAAAGGAAGAGTGAAGCCGAGAAAAATAGAAATGTGAAAGTCATATCATAAATATCGAGAAAAGAAATGGTGTTAGCTTGAGTCTGCCAGGATTAGCTATATATAAACTGTCTGTCACTGCATTTATGTCTCTACAGGTGTTACCTGACTGACACTGTTACCGTGTCTCCACAGGTGTTACCTGACTGACACTGTTGCCGTGACTCCACAGGTGTTACCTGACTGACACTGTTACCGTGTCTCCACAGGTGTTACCTGACTGACACTGTTACCGTGTCTCCACAGGTGTTACCTGACTGACACTGTTGCCGTGACTCCACAGGTGTTACCTGACTGACACTGTTACCGTGTCTCCACAGGTGTTACCTGACTGACACTGTTACCGTGTCTCCACAGGTGTTACCTGACTGACACTGTTGCCGTGACTCCACAGGTGTTACCTGACTGACACTGTTACCGTGTCTCCACAGGTGTTACCTGACTGACAAGGTGCTGACCATCCTCAACTACGGCCTCTTTGTCCTGGTGTTCCTGGCGAACCTGCTGGTGTGGGTGGCGGTCACCGTGCAGGTCGTCCGCGCGCGGAAGCTCAGCCCCGCCCTGCAGGAGAGGAGCATCACCCCCCAGGACGTTTTCAGCCTGCTGGGGGTGTCCTGGCTCCTGGGGGTGGCCTGGGGGGTGATGCTCTTCCAGTTCGGCCCGCTGAAGGAAGCCACCATCTACATATTCTGCATCTTTAACTCCCTCCATGGTGAATACACGCCGTCTCTTGCTGGTCATCAGCTGGTAACAGCTAGTTGTCCACAGTGTTGGGATACAATTGGTTTCATCTAGCCAGGGGGCGGGGCCGCTCGATTTGTAAAAATGGCAGTTATTTCCGTTTGTTTCCTAGCCCTGGAGCGGGGGAGAGTGAAGGCCGCAGTGATTCATGTTTACATATGTTCCCTTTCCCTTCCTCCTCCCCTCACAGGCCTCTTTATATCCGTGCGCTATTTTACCCTCAACAGTCGACCGAAGGAATCGCCAGGGACGACGACTGCAACAACCGCCACAACCGCCACGGCGTCCTCAGTAGCCGCCGTCACAGATGCGTCTTGAGTTCCTCCCTTACGGAAATGGAATGCGCTGAAAATATATTATCAGGACAATGCGACCCTTCCCAGAGTATGGCCAAGTATGCAAGCCTTTCAGATTCTGCCATACATCTTTTTTTTTTTATACAAAATACACATATCATTATATTACATTACATATTACATTACACACAGGCATTTGGCAGAGGCTCTTATCCAGAGCGATGTACAGCAATGTGTATTACCATAACCAGGAACAAGTGTGTCGAAAACCCTAGAGATAAGTACCATTCCAAGTGCAGGGAACAACAGCATAGTTCAACTTGGAATCATTACAAGTTCTTTAAAAAGTCCATGGAGCTACAATATATAACAGTATATTCCATATCCCTAAGTGTCTACACATCAGTCAGACAGTCCCCGGCACACACAGAGTTTTTTTGGGGGGACTAATTGAAATATATTTCTTATAAATATATACCTGGGCATACAGGACTGTCTATACTTTCTGAGTCTGTATGGCCCAAATTAACCATGGAAACTCTTTATCTTTTTATATACGAGTCAGCCGAGTTTGTTGGAGTTGGTTGGATGTTTAATGCATTTTTATGAATGTGCTATTGTAATGGGAGTATATATGTGGTTTACCTTCTCAAAGGCAGGAAGTAGTGAACACGCTAACCTAATACATTAAGTGGCACTAACACAGAGAAACTCTCTGCATAAAAATATCTAGGCACATGGCTTGACGCCAAATTTAGTTTTAAGACTCACGTTGAAAATCTGGTGAATAATTTAAGGAGGAGGCCTTGGTTTCCTGTACATGCACAAATCTTGTTTTCCTGTAGCCTGTAGGCAGAGGGTTGTCATGGCAACATTTCTCTCTGCCTGGACTAGGGATGTTATATATATGCGTGCACCTGTGTCACACCTGAGGACACTGGACGCTGCTTACCATTCAGCCCTCAGGCTTGTCACAGGTGATGCTCATCGCGTCCATCACCGCATTCTTTACCAGGAAGTTGGCAGGCCACCGCTTCCTGTTAGGAGAAATGTTTTTTCGGTAGCTGCTCAATTGCAAAGCACTGCTACAAAAACTGCCACTGTTATGTTTCGCTGCTTCTGAATTGGAGAATTGGCATCCATGAGGCACGCTCTCTCCGGATTGGTTGTCACCTCAAGTTACTCGGGCCAGGTCAGATATTGACAGACTGTCTTTAGATTCTGTGCTCCACATACCTGGAACTCCTCACAACAAATCCTGAAGCTAAATATTTTAGTGTCTCTAAATGAATTAGGAATTTTAATAATTTGGTTAGCCTGAATTGTGTTTTAAGTGAATGATTTAAAATGTCTTAAGTAATTGAATTGAAGTAATTGTCTTTTAATTACTATTTTGAATTACTATACGTTTAGTCCTTGAATTTAATATTTATTTACTATGTGCTACTTATTTCCTTTTCTAATTTTAAATTTTATGTGTACATTCAGCACACTTGTAAAAGAGGGCGCCAGCTCTCAATGTGTCTCCGGGTTCAAATAAAAGAAAATGGATGACTTAATAAATCTCTTAATGGATGATGTCATTTCTGGCGACTTGTCTTGTATTGAATGCAAGTAAAGTCTAATATTCCATGCACGGTTGAGCAGCTCTGATTGGCTGCCATGGTCCATTAATAAAGGGTGATTATTCAAACAGAATATGTGATTAGTGTAGTCCTGCACTAATTTGTGTCGAAGTTAAACTACGTAACGAATGGCTCCATTGTCTGCATAGTCCTGCCGTAATTTTTTTTTTTTCTTTTTCCAAAAAGTGTACATTTTCCATTTCACACAATGAGATAAAAACCAGACCGCCGATTTAAAATTCATCTGTTTTTTTATTGTAAAATCATTTTCTCTCTTTTCTCTTTCTTTTTTCTTGTTTTTTTAAGTTGTAAAACTGCAAAATGTTGTACCACAAACATTACAGGACACACATGGCGTTTCAGAAACAGAATTCATGCAAGGTGCCCTCCGCTGCGGCATGCTGGGAGCAGAACTACATCACAACCTCCACGCTCGGGGGCCGGGCGCGCTTCCTCCTCCCGGACCGGGCCCCGCGTTCCTCGTCACACAGTGCCTCTCACCCCATAAAAAGGGGGGGGGGGGGGGGGGGGGGGGGGAGAAAAAACTAAAACCCCAAAACTTTCCTGTTCCTCACTCTCCCCTTTTTCTCGGACGAGTTTCACTTCATGTCGCTTTAGGGTAGCCTGTGAAGTGGTAGAGGGCCCTGATTTGATAAATATCTGTAAAGTAGCAGTGGCACCTTGAAAATGAAAGGGATTTTTTTTTGTTTTGTTTTGGGAATTACCATGAACAGAACCACAGCTGAGGACAAAATTCAAAGTTAAATGAACCAATTGCCAGAACGGACTTAGTTATGTGTTATTATTTATGTTGGCTAAACAGGACTCTCAAACCATTTAAACATTTAAAATTTTTGTGCATTGGTTTCATTGCTCCCCTTTGTAAAACATTTTAGGCATGACCAAGACAGATTATAGAGGTCAGAGGTCATACTAATGACTTGCATATGGTCTTCTAAGATGACAGTTACATGTGGAATCTGACACCGTATGCCTCTGGTGATCAAGTAAGCCTACTGAATTCACAATTTACATTTAAAGCAGTTGTGACACTTAACATAGCATTTACCTCCCTTTCACTGATGTGGAGTGTTTGTTCCCTTTATACCACAAAATTAATTCCTTTCAAAATTTTGAGAAACCAAACACCCTTTTTGAAAACATTTGTGACAAGAATATAATGGGGGAAAATGCCAAGAAAATACATGTAAATCCAGCCGTATGGCAGAACATCAGCCTGGACAGACCTGCTCAGAGCCAAACAAACCTCTCAAAGCTGCAGTAACATTTTAACAATGTGATCGTTTTATTATAAATGTTGTTGTGATGCTGCGTAACAGGGTCCTCCACGGAAAGAGCGTTCGACTTGATGACGTAGTGTAGAGATGTTAAAACTGGTGAGACTTTAAAAACAGTGTCATCAGTACACGCAGACAGGCAGTGCTGAACAGCAACCCTTGTCCAAACCATCAAAAATCACCATGGGGGAGGGGGTGGGTGGGGGAGCCCCCAATGAAAGCCCTGTCGCAGACCTGCATACCAAACTGAGCTTGAGAACGTGCATAGAAAAAGAAACATACGCCCAATGCTTTTTTTTCTTATTTCAACCTAAGGTCAATTTTACAATCAAGATCAAAGAGAAACGAACAAGTTCACACGGAAGTATCACCGTACTGCGACACTGCGCATCAACAAAGCCGCAGCAGCGGGATCAAAACTTCTCACTGAACGCGCTGTCACTTCCTGGTGTCACACGTTCAGGCTTCCCACCGGAAACAAAAGGTTTACTGGTCCCTTTATTCGAGTAAAGCAGACCCGCGCAGTCACGTTCGCGCACCTCTGTCATTACTGTCACTAACCAATCTCTAACCTCTTTCTCTGTCCAGAAATAGTCAAAAGGAGTATCAAAAAAATCTCAAAGAGAATGAGCTACTGTTTGCATTTCCTCTCTGACCGCACGGAAACACTAGGAGAGGGACTATGAGCAACAACACACACACACAAAAAAAAAAAATTGTCTTAAGGCAGAAATTCAAGTTTGAGGCGAGAGAGAAAAGACAGCCCATCGGGTGAGTCACTGACGGCGAGGTTTACAGAGGAACGTCCGGGGGGGCGGGGGGGGGGACAGCTGCGGAATATCATCAGGCTGCCCGTGGGGGTGTCATCTAACGATCCACTATGGGACGGTTTCCGGGCATTCTGCCATTCTGTACAGAGCAATTCTCTGGCGGGACACACAAGAAGCCCCTTTCCCCAAAATGACCACAGCCAATGATGCTGTGCTCATATCGGAGCCCCCCCCCCCCCCCCCTACAACCCCCCACCCCCAAAGGCCTGCTTGACACACTCAGCAGCATACATTTCTGGATAAACAAAAAAAAAAAAAAAAAAAAAACCTCCAAAGAATTCATCTGGCATTGTTTCCCAGCCATTACACAAAGTGTGCAGTTTTTCATAGCAAACAAAAAAGACAGAAAGCTAATCTCCCCCTCCCAAGTCTCACACACACACACACACACACAAACACACACACACACTCCGTGTGAAATAAATATATGTATCCACAAGGGCCCAGTGGGCACCAACAATTTAACAATATAACAGATTATATAGCTGTACATGACACTAAAGGAAGAGATAGGTTCAACAAAAGCTTAGCCCTTCTTAATGTTAACATGGAATAAATTATACATACATGTGTGGGTTTTTATTAGATTCCAGCATTATATAACTAGCCTTAGACATTAAGGTGTTCCACTCCAGCATCCATCACTGACACATCCTAAACCTGCTCACAGCCACGCAAGGAGAAGCCTGCCGTCCCAGTTTAGCAACGTAACCCCTTATGTGCTTATGGACTTATGTGCTCAAAAATATCCGCTCCTCCCTTTTATGTGCAACAGCATCAAACGTTGACATGTTAACAGGAACTGTCACTCAAAAACGCAGGAGGTGAGAGTGATGAGAAATGATGCTGTGAAAAACGAGGAAATGAGACTAGGGTTTAAAGAGAAAAGCCCTGTCTGTCATTCAGTAATCCCCTCCCACAAGCCATTCAGTAATATCCCTCCCACAAGTCATTCAGTAATAACCCTCCCACAAGTCATTCAGTAATAACCCTCCCACAAGTCATTCAGTAATAACCCTCCCACAAGTCATTCAGTAATAACCCTCCCACAAGTCATTCAGTAATACCCTCCCACAAGTCATTCAGTAATAACCCTCCCACAAGTAATAACCCTCCCACAAGTCATTCAGTAATAACCCTCCCACAAGTCATTCAGTAATAACCCTCCCACAAGTCATTCAGTAATAACCCTCCCAAAGCCATTCAGTAATAACCCTCCCACAAGCATAATAACCCTCCCACAAGTAATAACCCTCCCACAAGTCATTCAGTAATAACCCTCCCACAAGTCATTCAGTAATAACCCTCCCACAAGTCATTCAGTAATAACCCTCCCACAAGTCATTCAGTAATAACCCTCCCACAAGTCATTCAGTAATAACCCTCCCACAAGTCATTCAGTAATAACCCTCCCACAAGTCATTCAGTAATAACCCTCCCACAAGTCATTCAGTAATAACCCTCCCACAAGTCATTCAGTAATAACCCTCCCACAAGTAATAATAACCCTCCCACAAGTCATTCAGTAATAACCCTCCCACAAGTCATTCAGTAATAACCCTCCCACAAGTCATTCAGTAATAACCCTCCCACAAGTCATTCAGTAATAACCCTCCCACAAGTCATTCAGTAATAACCCTCCCACAAGTCATTCAGTAATAACCCTCCCACAAGTCATTCAGTAATAACCCTCCCACACTCTATTTGCTCCTTGTGTAGAAAACACTAAATCACAACATATAAACTTGTGATACATGACAAATCGTTTTAAAACTCCAGGTGATCCAGTCAGGTGACAGCAAGGTAGGACTGACGAGCAGAACAGATCGGACGCGACGCTGACGGTTCGGCAGCTGGGGCCCCTGGGGCCGGGCGAGAGCGCTCTCCGAGCCGCAGCCTCAGCCAGAGTGGAACACCTTCTCTAGCCCTAAAGAAAGTATTTGGTGTGAAGGCCGTCCTGGACGGGCGGGACAGGAATGAAAGGGGGAGGGTTCGGCTGCCCTAACTCGCGACCTTCGGGGGGGGGGGGGGCCAAACCTCAGGCCGAGCTCGCTCCGTGCACATCGCTGGCGCTCAGAAAACAACCTTTCGGATAGAAGAACTATTTTCTCCTGAGTTGTCTAAAACAGATCGGCTTAAAATCATCACTCTAAGTGCAAAAAAGTTACTTCGAGACCGCTCGGATCCGTAACCAGGGTTACTCATCAGAACAAAAGCATCATGGAGCAAAATAAGAAACAAAACAACCACAAATAACAATTATAATAATAATCACCATCGTCATCTTAATCACCATCATCATCATCATCGCATTACTATCAGCAAAGGAAATGTATGAACATTTAGGAACACAACGTCCTAAATTACATTGCGTTTCATTCAGATGTGGGTTTTTTTTCCAAAAAAGGAGGACACATTAAACGTCTGAAGTTGCACCCGTTCTCGTCTGTCTCTTCTGGTCCTGGTGTTTCATTCCAAGTCTCACAGCCAATAGGGCAGAGGATTCAATCTTCCCGAAAAAAAGAGGCGGAGTCAAGAAACCACAGCCACCTCTTCCGCCAGCGAACTTTTACCATCGCTAAATGAAGTGGAGCTCTGATTGGATGAATGACAAACAAAGAAGTCAGCTCCCTGGAAAGTCGTGCCTGTAGTCCGACCAATGGCGTCTCTCTGCTCCAAACGCTGTACAAAAATCAGGGCTCATCCTTCTGATGTAGCCGAGCACAGTTTGAGGTGAGGACCGAGTTCGTCCGAGTCGCCCTGTCGGCTACAAAAAATAAGAGAGGGATGGAAGAGAAATAAAAAAACGACAAAGCCGTTCTCCTTTCCTGTGAAAGACTGCTGAAGCTCTGTCGTCCTCAATCATGGAGAGTTGGTCAGTGGGATCATGGGTAATTGTGCATTTATTTTAAAAGGAGAGACAAAACCCTCTTAGCTTACAGACCTTTTGTGTGTCATACTTAAGTTCTACGGATTCAAGCGAGCTACATTGTAATCATGCGGCAGAACTGTGTGGGCAGTTGGTTTGTCCAAGGTCGGTAAAAATGACAGTTTTGTTGAGCGTGGAAGAACTGCAATGGGGTGTGACTCCGTCTCCAGACCCTTGACAGGCACCCCGCTCACACACGGAGGTCAGGGGTGTAGAAGTCTGTCAGGGGGGTGCCCTGTGACCCCCTAAAGAGACCACGATGACCAAAGTGAACCCAATCAGGGGGAAATTGAACCACAGTAGGCCTCGGTAGATAACCTTCCTCCTTTCCCACGCACGCACGCACACACACACGTTTGTCATTACGTTCCTCTCTGACGGGGCATGCACGAGAGAGCTTCACACAGATAAGGGTCACGAATAAACGAAAGCGTCCAGCTACGCGGCCAACGCGACTACACCAGGCGGGGCTCCAGTGCGGGCCTCGGGAGGACCTCTGCAGCTTTGGGACTTCCTGTAAGCTCCTCGCTGGGGGCTGCTGGGTGTTGGAGTCCTGTCCCCGGGGGAAGGCTAGGTGATGTGGCGGCCGCACGGCCCGGCTCCTCCCGTCTTTGTGAAGGGGGCGATCCCTCAGACCCTGCCCCCCACTGGGTGGCGCCCTTCCACCCCCTGACTGGCCCAAGGGGGTGTGCTGGGGTGGTGTGGGGTATGGTGCGGTAGGGAGGGCGGGGGCTGGAGGGGGCGGAGTGGGTTGACCGGGTGCGGAAATGAAGTCCAGGGCTCCAGCGGAGATGCGAGGGCGAGACACGAGGCGGCAAGGAAGTGGCTCCACAGCGCCCCTCACTGGCTGGGGTAGGAAGTGGTGGGAAGGTAGTGTCCGGGGGGATGTCGACCGTGACGGAGGGGCACCGAGCTGTGACGCTCCGCGGAGAGGCGCGTGGCGAGCAGGTCTGCGTCAGGGTCAGACTGCGAGCCGCCGAACAGGTCGCCTGAGAGAGAGCGAGGGAGACAGAGCACGAGACGTTTAGAACCCGGGCCCCAGCCTGCAGGGCGGCGCTGACTGGAACAGCTCCACCACACCTCAATCTATCCTCAAACCTTACGCCCCAGCCAGATCTCTCTGCTCCGCAATCTTCAGGTAAATGAATCTCCCAGCCACCCCCCACCCTCATTTCTCCCAATCAAAATTCCGGCCTGTTCTGGCCCCCCACGGTGGTGAAGGAAGTTCCCAGAGTGCTCAGGGCAGAAGAATCTTTGGCCTCGTTCTGACGCAGACTAAAGACCCCCCTCTTCAGACTGAGTCCTCAGTTCCCCTCCCCATCCCCTCATAGCACTCCCTCCTTTTCACACTCATTCAGTTTATGATGCTTTTATGGTCTTAGATTATATTTTTATGGCTTTATGTTTCGCTTCTTATGACTTGTTATGGATGTAATCTGCATATACTCAGAATTTGTATTTTGATTGTGGGTTTGCGTTTGGCAGTTCTTAAGTGATATTGCACTAATGTCTGTTCTGGTAATGCAGCTAGCCAGGTTTGGCACTTTAATAATATAGTAATATTAATCAGGGGAACTCCTGTTTCTGTTATAAGTGTCCCTGGTTATGGTTATACACTTTGTTGTACGTCGCTTGGATAAGAGCGTCTGCAAAATGCCTGTAATTTAATGTAATGTAATGTAATGTTATATTGTAACGCTGGATAAGAGCATCTGCTAAATTTAATGCAGTAACAAGATGTAAGATGTTGGGCAATAGGGCTGTGAGTTTAGATGCTGTGTGATAGCACTGTGAGTTAAGATGCTCGGTGTGATAGGGCTGTGAGTTAAGATGCTGTGTGTGGTAGGGCTGTGAGTTGAGATGCAGTGTGATAGGGCTGTGAGTTTAGATGCTCGGTGTGATAGGGCTGTGAGTTTAGATGCTGTGTGATAGGACTGTGAGTTAAGATGCTGTGTGTGGTAGGGCTGTGAGTTAAGATGCTGTGTGTGGTAGGGCTGTGACTTTAGATGCTGTGTGGTAGGGCTGTGTGTTAAGATGCTGTGTGTGGTAGGGCTGTGAGTTTAGATGCTGTGTGTGGTAGGGCTGTGAGTTTAGATGCTGTGTGTGGTAGGGCTGTGACTTTAGATGCTGTGTGGTAGGGCTGTGTGTTAAGATGCTGTGTGTGGTAGGGCTGTAAGTTAAGATGCTGTGTGTGGTAGGGCTGTGAGTTAAGATGCTGTGTGTGGTAGGGCTGTGAGTTTAGATGCTGTGTGTGGTAGGGCTGTGAGTTAAGATGCTCGGTGTGATAGGGCTGTGAGTTAAGATGCTGTGTGTGGTAGGGCTGTGAGTTTAGATGCTGTGTGTGGTAGGGCTGTGAGTTTAGATGCTGTGTGATAGGGCTGTGTGTTAAGATGCTCGGTGTGGTAGGGCTGTGTGTTAAGATGCTGTGTGTGGTAGGGCTGTGAGTTTAGATGTTATTTAAGATGCTGTGTGACAGGGCTGTGAGTTTAGATGCTGTGTGACAGGGCTGTGAGTTAAGACGCTGTGTGTGGTAGGGCTGTGAGTTAAGATGCTGTGTGATAGGGCTGTGTGTTAAGATGCTGTGTGTGGTAGGGCTGTGAGTTAAGATGCTGTGTGTGGTAGGGCTGTGAGTTTAGATGATGTGTGGTAGGGCTGTGAGTTTAGATGCTGTGTGACAGGGCTGTGAGTTTAGATGCTGTGTGTGGTATGGCTGTGAGTTTAGATGCTGTGTGTGGTAGGGCTGTGAGTTAAGATGCTGTGTGTGGTAGGGCTGTGACTTTAGATGCTGTGTGGTAGGGCTGTGTGTTAAGATGCTGTGTGTGGTAGGGCTGTAGTTAAGATGCTGTGTGTGGTAGGGCTGTGAGTTAAGATGCTGTGTGTGGTAGGGCTGTGAGTTAAGATGCTGTGTGTGGTAGGGCTGTGAGTTAAGATGATGTGTGGTAGGGCTGTGAGTTTAGATGCTGTGTGACAGGGCTGTGAGTTTAGATGCTGTGTGTGGTATGGCTGTGAGTTTAGATGCTGTGTGTGGTAGGGCTGTGAGTTAAGATGCTGTGTGTGGTAGGGCTGTGACTTTAGATGCTGTGTGGTAGGGCTGTGTGTTAAGATGCTGTGTGTGGTAGGACTGTAAGTTAAGATGCTGTGTGTGGTAGGGCTGTGAGTTAAGATGCTGTGTGTGGTAGGGCTGTGAGTTAAGATGCTGTGTGTGGCAGGGCTGTGAGTTAAGATGCTGTGTGTGGTAGGGCTGTGAGTTGAGATGCTGTGTGATAGGGCTGAGTTTAGATGCTGTGTGTGGTAGGGCTGTGAGTTAAGATGCTGTGTGTGATAGGGCTGTGAGTTGAGATGCTGTGTGTGATAAGGCTGTGAGTTTAGATGCTGTGTGTGGTAGGGCTGCGAGTTAAGATGATGTGTGGTAGGGCTGTGAGTTTAGATGCTGTGTGGTAGGGCTGTGAGTTTAGATGCTGTGTGTGATAAGGCTGTGAGTTTAGATGTTATTTAAGATGCTGTGTGACAGGGCTGTGAGTTTAGATGCTGTGTGGTAGGCCTGTGATTTAAGATGCTGTGTGACAGGGCTGTGAGTTTAGATGCTGTGTGGTAGGGCTGCGTGTTAAGATGCTGTGTGTGGTAGGGCTGTGAGTTAAGATGCTGTGTGGTAGGGCTGGCGTACCGTTGGCATTGTCCAGGCTTGCCTGAGTGCCTGTGATGTGGTGCCAGAAGGCACTGCGGGGGAGGATGGCCGTGGGGGTGCAAGGGTACGACCCCGCCTCCGAGCCTTTCGACAGCAACTGCGCAAGAGACCAGACATGGAGGAGGTTACCTTCATCATCTGCATCATCGTCATCATCATGCTCACTGAGACACCAAGTCTGTGTGTGTGTGTGTGTGTGTGTGTTTGTGTGTGGATCTCTATGTGTGTGTGTGTGTGTCTATGTGTGTGTGTGTGTGTGTGCGTGTGTGTGTGCATGCGCATGTGTGTGAGTGTGTGTGTGTGTGTGTGTGTGTGTGCGTGTGTGTGCGTGTGTGGGAGAGTGTGTCTGTATGTGTGTGAGTATGTGTGAGTGTATGTGTGTGAGTGTGTGTGTGTGTGTGTGTGTGTGTGTGTGTGTGTGTGTGTTTTTGTGTGGATCTGTATATGTGTGTGTGTGTGTGTGTATGCGTTCGTGTGTGTGTGTGTGTGTGTGTGTGTGTGTTCTCACCCTGCTGTTCTTCTCTAGCTCCAGCAGGGCTCTCTTGTGCTGCTCAGCTATGGCCAGTGTGGCAGAGTGCACCCTCTGATAGATCTGCTCTCCTTCCCGAGTCTGGAAGGTGTAGAGACCCTCCCCACTGTCACACATCCTGTAACAGACATACACACTGTTACACACACACATACACACACACACACACACATACATCCTTTAACAGACATACACACATTGTTACACACACACACACACACACATCCTGTAACAGGCATATACACTGTTACACACATGCATACACATGCACACACACACACACACTCACACACACACAAATCCTGTAACACATGCATGAACACGCACATGCTCACACACACAGTTACCACACACACACATCCTGTAACATGTTTGTACACACTGTTAAACATACACAGACTGTTATTGGTAGGCATTAATGTTCTGTTGACAGATTACTGTTAATACTGCCGAATAAAAGAGATAAATATCTGTCAACAGCCATGAGAAGTGCCACATGAATCCACATTAATATTAATCATTACGACTGAGATGACATAGACAGATGACTTAATTGAGATGACATAGACGCTGAAAGATGCTCGCAGATAGAATCACAAGCCATCAAACGCAGTTAACAAAACCATACGGCTGACAAGCTTGACGTTTCCTGCAGCCCTGTGGAGTGCTTCGGCAGTGTCCCATGACTGTAAACCACGACCAAGACACTGCAAGCGCAACACCAAAGGCTGTAATTTGGTTCTGTTCCAACCGGTAATACACCAGCACAGGCACCAGGGGGCAGCATATTCCACCTTTCGACCATCCCAGCCCGGCATATCTCTGCTGTTTGAGGTAAGTGGAGTGAGTCATAGTTTGAGGATGAATCCACAGGAGCAGATAAGAACTTGACCCTTTGATGAGCAGGTTTCAGAAAAATACATATATGTTTTTTTCAAAATTCCAAGTCTGTGTTCTAGAACGCCCCATTGATTCCAATTACCCAGAGTGACTGTTACATCAGCATTAGAATTAGAATGTTCCGTTAATCACACCGTTGCGATCTCACACCCTGAAGGGTTATATCCGTGTAATCGTGTAATCTGGCGAACTGATCTCTCCTCGAAGGCAGGACACACACAAGATCACACGCCGCACTGCACACTTGAGTGCGTCCCAGAGGGATTACTTACGCACAAACACACACACACACACACACACTCTCTCTGAGGGCTGCAGTACCAGCACCGGGAAAATGCATTACACCCCCACACACAGGTAATGCACCTCTGGAACTGATGAACACTGGAAGCATTGAGTTTCCCAATCAGCATCCACACTGAATGTCTCTGCTCTGTCCTCTCTTTCAGTTGTGGGGGGGGGGGGGCTACAATCCAGCCCTTCCTTTTAGCAGCACAGCAGCCCTCCCCCTCCCTCTCTTCTCTCTTTCCTTCTCTCCGTTTTTTACTCTCTCATTCTCTCCTTCTCTTTCTCTCTGTCCCCTCTCTCCCCCCTCTCTCAATTTCTCTCTCCCCTACCTCTCTCTCTTTCTCTCTCCCCCCTCTCTCCCTCTCTGTCCCTCTCTCTCTCCCTCTCTCTCCCCCCCCCTCCCCTCCTCTCTCTCTCCCCCCTCTCTCCCCTCTTCCTCTCTCCCCCCCTCTCTCTCTGAGGTCTACGCAGGTGTCTGGCCTGGTATAGGAGACACTGGCGGGTAGTGCAGGAGCAGGAGGGGGAAAAGTGGGGACACAGACACTGGGGAGCCTCCTGCACGGCTGGGTCCAGCCACTGCAGAGTGTGGAGGGGGTCCGCTCTGGGCTCTGCAGGCAGCCAGAGGTCATACAGGCTCTATGTCAAGGTGCTCAACACAGAGACAGGCCTGGGCAACAGGGCTGTCACCCCCCCGGAGGGCAGGCCTGGGGGGGGGGGGGGGGGGGCAGATGTGTGGCCTGCAAGGACTGACCTGTACTAACTGCCCTTGCCTGGGGCAGTTTGTACAGGTCAGTATGCTGGGGTATCTGCAGTGGAGAGTACTCCATGGGCTTGTGCCAATCACTGCCTTTGTCTCCCCGGTGAATCCCACAGTGGACAGGGGCTGCCCTTTCTGTGGTGTCTGAGAGACAATATTCCACTGTGTTAAAGACTGAGTCAGGGCTGGGCCTTTTTTAAGCGTGGTTAGCTCGCTGGTGGCTGCTCTCAGGGGTAGTATTCACAGTCCAGGAGTTTATTTTTGGCATTCACTGTAGCAGGAAAGTAAGAAAATTGGGCTGCATTGTTAATTTTCTTGCGGGGGCAGGCTAAGATGGCAGTGAAGTGGCTCAGCAGGCAGAAGGAAGCAGAGACTGGGTTAACAATCAACACCATTGAGACGTACAAATCTCTAGTCAGATAAAGACTTTCTATTGACTTTGAGTACTATAACAGGATGCAGGACCTTGGGGTTTTTCAGGATAGCTGGTGCCACGGGGAGGCTGTGTGTGTGTGTGTGTGTGTGTGTGTAGTCTGGAGGGAGGAGAATTAGTATTTAACAGCACACACAGATGACAGTGTGATGAATGGCCATATGTTAGCTTTCTAAAGGTTTGTGTTGCTTTTCATCTCTTCTCTGTTTGTTGTGTATTGTTTGGTTGCTCATTATGATGCAGAGTTTTCTTTATTGATGTTGCTTTTGCTGTTGCCAACTGGCAGTAAGTACTGGACAATAAAGTTTTGTTAAAACTCAAAACTCCCCCTCTCTCTCTTTCCCCCCCCTCCATCCCCTTCCTCTCTCTCCCTATTTCTCTCTCCCCCCTTCTCCTCTCCCTCTCTCTCTCCCCCCTCTCTCTTTCCCCTCCATCGACTTTCTCTCTCTCCCTCTTTCTTTCTCCCCCCTCTCTTTCCCTCTCTCTCCCCCCACCCCCCCTTAATCTCTATCCCCCGCTCTACCCTTCTCTCCTCCCCCCCCTCCCTCCTCCCCCTCCCCCTCTCCCCCTCCCTCCTCTCTCTCCCCCTCTCTCCCCTGCCCCCCTCCCCCCTCTCCCCTCTCCCGCCCCCCCCTCCCTCTCTCTCCCTCCTCCTCCCCCCCCTCCCCCCTCCCTCCCTCTCTTCCCCTCCCTATCCCCCCTCCTCTCTCATCCCTTTCCCCCATCTCTCTCCCTCCCTCCCTCCCTCTCCCTCTCCCCCCTCTCTCTCTCCCCCTGCCCCCCTCCCCCCTCCCCGTCCCTCCTCCCCCAATCCCCCCCCCTCTCCCCCCTCTCTCCCCCCCTCCCTCCTGCCCCCCTCTCCCCCTCTCCCTCCCCCCTCCTCCCTCTCCTCCTCCCTATCCCCCTCCCTCTCCCCCTCCCCTCTCCCTCCCCCTATCCTCCCCCCCCACCTTTTTCCCCCCCCTCCCTCTTCCTCTCCCCTATCCTCCCTCTCCCTCTCTCCCCCCCCCTCCTCTCCCCCCCCCCCTCTCCCCCTCCCTCTCCCCCCTCTCTCCCACCCCTCCCCCCCTCCCTCCCCCCCTCTCCCCCCCTCTCCTCTCCCCCTGCCCCCCCCCCCCTCCCCCTCCCCCCTCTCCTCTCCCCCCCCTCCCCCTCTCCCCTCCCCCCCCCTCCCCCCTCCCTCCCCCGTCCCCCTCCCCCTCTCTCTCACCTGCCGGCCTCGAAGGTGAAGCGGGTGGCATCGCGGCCGTACCGCCTCAGGGAGCAGAGGGGCCAGGTGACCAGCTTGGTGCGGGGGTTGTGGATGTCCCACAGGTAGATGTTCTCGTGGGTGATCTGCATCATGCACTCCCCGTAGATGTCCAGGTTGGGACAGGGCAGCAGGAACACATTGAAGCGCTCTGCAAGGGGAGAACGAAGAGCAGGACACAGCACTCAGAGCTGTTCACATCACAGAGGCAGGTGCATCTCACAAACTACGGGAGAGAATCACACAGGCCTCACAGACACATGTAATGATGTCACGCAGCTGTCCCTCAGTTCTCATTTCACAAAGCAGGAGCTGATTGGACAGCATGTGCCAGACACTCTCCAGTCTGTAGATAATCAGAGCACTGGGTACAAGTCAGTCAGGAAAATGGTGAGTGTTGTTGGGCTGAACGGCCTGTTCTCATCATTATGTCATGTTATATCTCAGATTGAGGAATTAGTGCCAGAAAACAAGGTCAAACTGACACACACACACACATGCACGTGCGCGCGCGCACACACACACACGCACACATGCATGCACAAGCACACGCACACACGCACCTGTGTGCTCACACTGCACCCCCGCTGCCAGCAGGTCCGGCTCCCCCAGGCTGATGTCATTGAGGCGGGTCCCCAGGCACTCGATTGACAGGGTCTTGAACCACTCCTCTGCCTCCAGCTCTGTGAGGAAACAGGAAGTAATTGAGAAACAGAGGCTCCTCCCACTGTATGACCTCAGTGTGTTTGTTAGTGGGACGCTTCCCCGTGTTGGACCAGGTATTACTGACCTGAAGCACCACACACCAAAAACCAAAAAATAGGTCAATCTCAACAAGTATTTTAGTCTTACATTTACATTTAAAATCGTATATTTCTACTACTTTTTTGGTATATAACAAAAATTTTATCAATGAGGTGAGTCAGTTGGACTTATTTCAAGATTTACTAAAAGGGTGAGAAAAATTAAATTGCCAAGCAAACAGTAACTTAAAACAAGCTAATATCTTCAACTTGAGAGAAAAAAATTGGAACTGAAATTAAAATTTAAGTCTCATTACAAGACTGAAATGCTTGTTGATACAGACTTTTATGCGTGCACACAAACTCACCTGTTCTTGCGTGTACAGAAATGTGACGCTGTTACTGAGAGGAGCAGGCAGGGGGCGTACCTGAGTCACAGGTGAAGGTGCGAGACGTGTCATCGGTGAACACAATGGCCACCGCCTGCCTCTTGGTGTCCCGGGGGAGCCTGGTCACGTTCTTTACATTACTGATCTCCGTCACCTGGGGGTGGGCACAGCCAGGTCATGAGAGTGTGCGTGTGTGTGTGTGTGTGTGCGGTGAGTGTGTGAGAGAGTGTGAATGTATGCATGTGTGTGCGTGTGAGTATGTGTATACCTGCTTGCGTGTGCATGTGTGTGTTTGCAATGGCTGTATCTCATATTTCCTCTCCTGTTTCTCTGACACAAGTGTAGATGTGAACCCGTAGCCCCCGCTCTGCCCCCCCCCCCCCCCAGTGCAGTGTACCTTGGGGCAGGCCCGGATGTAGGCCGACTTCTCGTCAGGGTACTTCTCCAGCCTGCGCGGCCCCTTGCTGGAGGACTTCTTAAACACCAGCCAGCAGCGGCGGTAGATCTGCAGCACAGGGACAGAACAGCCGTTAGCCCCTCAACACGCTAACCATGTACTGAACACGCAGCTACTCCCTCAACATGCTAACAATGTACTGAACACGCAGCTAATCCCTCAACATGCTAACAACGTACTGAACACGCAGCTACTGCCTCAACATGCTAACAACGTACTGAACACGCAGCTACTGCCTCAACATGCTAACAACGTACTGAACACGCAGCTACTCCCTCAACATGCTAACAATGTACTGAACACGCAGCTAATCCCTCAACATGCTAACAACGTACTGAACACGCAGCTACTCCCTCAACACGTTAATAACATACTGAACACGCAGCTACTCCCTCAACATGCTAACGTACTGAACACGCAGCTACTCCCTCAACACGCCAACAACGTACTGAGCTAATCCCTCAACACGCCAACAACGTACTGAACACTCAACTGCTCGCTAAACACACTAATAACATACTGAACACGCAGCTACTCCCTCAACATGCTAACAACATACTGAGCACGCAGCTACTGCCTCAACACGTTAATAACATACTGAACACTCAGCTGCCTGACACCACCGCCGTTAACATGGAGACATCGGCCAACTGTCAAACACTTCTTCCACTAGAAAGGAAGAGAGGGAGAAAGGGAGGGGGTGAGAGAGGGTGAGAGAGAGAGAGAGAGGGATGGGAGAGAGAGAGAGAAAGAGACAGAGAGGCAGAGAGTGAGGTAGGTAAATGCAGATAAGCTGCCTTGTGCTGACACCAGCTCGTCTGAGTCCGGCACACGAGACAGATTCATCCTGCGTGAGACAGCGCCTGGAGGAGAGCGCTAAGGACCAGTCCTGCACGAGCAGTGGGAGATCAGTCTCCGGAATGCCAGCGGACCTTCTGTTGCTGTGGAGACGCAGATGTTCCGGAACTCGACGTCGCTTGCCTGCTTGCTGTGCTTCTTCTTCTTCTTCTTCTTCTTCTTCTTCTTCTACTTCTTCATCTTTTTCCACCCCTTTCTTTTTCCACCAGTTTTTTTCTTCTCTCTCCTCTCCCCCCAGATGAAAGGACACCTGTTCTTTTTCCTATTTGCGTTCGCAAAATGCCCTTCAAGTGACAGCCCCGCCCCCTGTTGCCAGGGAAACCTACAGCTGAGACTGCACCAGCTCCAGTTGCGTGCCCCCTCCCCCCCCCCCCCCTTCCCTGCCTCGCCCCCTAACTGTGCGCCCCCCCCCCCCCCCTCCC
The DNA here is from genome assembly GCA_025169545.1 of Anguilla japonica. Classification (NCBI taxonomy): domain Eukaryota; kingdom Metazoa; phylum Chordata; class Actinopteri; order Anguilliformes; family Anguillidae; genus Anguilla; species Anguilla japonica. The sequence continues at coordinate 58,894,287 of CM045887.1, read as the reverse complement.
ACCCCCCCTCGTATGACAGAGCTCAAGGACAGGGAAGCCTTAGCCTCAGCGCACCTCGTCTGCCCAAAACTCCCAAAAACAAACTCCTGACCGGAAGGCTATAAAAAGACGGTTAAATTTGGAGGGAAGCTGGAAAAAGGAAAAAGAGAGAAAAGCTGGCGAGGTGACTTACGACTGCGCGTTCTGAGGATGATGAATGAATTACCGCGTCCTGTCCCCGAGAGGCTTCTCACTGCAGCGCTGACAGCCGCAGAATTAAGACCCTTCAGTTTATCTCCAGACACCCGAGCTGAACCCGGCACGCCAGTTTTTTATTTTTATTTTTATATTTCAGTATTTCGCTGACACTTAGAGCCAATCAAAATAAATAAAAAAATCCAGACCCGGGACTGTTTACGGAAAGGAAACAGCCCGTTGCGGCTTTGCCTCGCCAGAGCCACCCGCCACGGCGCGTGGTTAAGTCCACGCCACAGACGCAGGCAGATGAGGAAACGTAGCCCCTGTGCTTCTGGGGCGCTGCATAAACAGGAGGTTTCAGAACACACACGGAGGGGGAAAACAAAGCTGACGTTTTTTAATTAGAATTTCACTTTCAACCACCGAACCAGAAGGAAATAAAAAAATAACATAAAAAGAAAAGTGTGTGTTTTTTTTTTAGTTGCCGTGAGGCAGACTAATCCCTTGTCTTGCACGATTAAAGCTTGAGCATAACCAGGGGGGAACATACACACACACACTCACACACACACACACGCACACACACGCACACCCATACACACGCACACTCACACACACACACAGACACACACACAAACACAAGCACACGCACATGCACACACACGCACACGCACACTCGCACGCACGCACACACACGCACACGCACACTCGCACGCACGCACGTACGCACACACACACACACACACACACACACACACACACACACACACACACTCACACACGCGCACACCCATACACACGCACACATACACACACACACGCGCACACATACACACACATACACACACACAAACACAACACACACACGCACACACACACTCACACACACACACTCGCACGCACGCACGCACGCACACACGCACACACACACGCACACACTCACACACACACACACACACACACACACACACACACACTCACTCTCTCACACACACACACACACACACACACACACACACAGGGCTCGTGTTATTTGCTCCTGCAGAGTGCAGATTTGCCGCACCGTACCCTCCACAGACCCCCGCTGAACGACACCAGCCGCAATCAATTAGCTCCGTCGGTCATGCGCGTATGGGGTGGGTACTGGCAGGGCTGCAGAACCCCCCCCCCCCCCCCCTGCCCCCCCCCACCCCCCCAACCGCCACCTCCTGCCACTCTGCCACAGCTCTGTCCAAAAAACACAGCCCCGCCCGGCGCCACCTCATCCAGGCACCGGTCCCCTCCATCTGGTCCCCACGTTTCCCAGCACGCACTGGGGTAGGGGGGACGTCCTCCCGCAGGTGCGATCCAATTGGACGAGGAGAGGTCCCTGGGTAGATCTGTCGGTCTGCGGGCCAGACCCCTCTGCTTCCTCCTCCTCTCCTCCTCCTCCTCCTCCTCCCTCCTCTTCCTCTTTGATTCCTGCCAGAGCTGAATGCCCAGAGCTTTCAGGCCTGGGTGGACAAGCTCACTCTGAAGCCCGGTAATCAAGCCTCTCCGTGGTGGAGGGAGGGAGAGAGAGAGAGAGAGAGTGAGAGAGAGAGAGAGAGGAAGGGGGGAGAGAGAGAGAGAGAGGGAATTGGGGGTGAAATAGGAAAGAGACAAAGAGAAAGGAAGAGAGACAGAGAGAGATAGAGAGAAAGAGAGGGAGGGAGGGAAAGAGATTTGTGCTGAGCTAGTAGGGCCTTGCAATAAGAGCGTCCACCCCTGACTCTCAGCTCCTCACCCCCCCCAACACCCCAGCACCCCCCCCTCAGCCTCACCCCCCCCCCCCCCGCCCGCACCCTCAGGGCCCAGACAGGGGCTCAGGCAGTAAGTACAGGCATACGCAGTAATATCTCAGACTCCTTACCATCGCATTTATGTATTTGCTTTGCTTTCCAGGCAGATGTATATTACAGCACTGACAGTTTTATATTTATTTTGCGCACACCCACACAAACACACACACACACACACACAAGCACACGCACACACACACAAGCACACATACACACACACACACACACACACAAGCACACGCACACACACGCACACACACGCACACACACACACACACAAAGCACAGGCACACACACACGCACACATACGCACACACACACACAGACACACAGACACACACACACACACACACGCACACACACACACAAGCATACATACATGCACACACACACACACACACACACACACATATCTGTTCAGTATTTAATCAGCACTATTGACTCCCTCTCTTCCCTGCTCTGCCCTGTGATGCAGGAGCCCAGATTAAACAAATTGATTCTTTCAAATTGCTCATCTTCCCTTCCCTGAAAGTGATTATACTGTATTAGATCTCATATAGCATCTTCTCTCTCCCCCTCTCTCTCTCTGTCTCTCTCCCCCATTCTCTCTCTCTCACTCTCTCCCCCCACCCCCTCCCTCTCTCCCTGCCCCCTTCCTATCTCTCTCCCCCATTCTCTCTCTCCCTCTCCCCCTGCCCCTCCTCTCTCTCTCTCTCTCTCTCTCTCTCCCCCCACCCTCTCACTCTCTCTCTCGCCCTCCCTCTCACTCTCCCCCCTCCTGCCCCCCCTCTCTCCCGCACTCATCCTCTGCCACCGCCCCCCTTCGCATGGCGGCGTTCAGACCGGCGCATGGAGGCGTTCAGACCGGCGCATGGCGCTTTCAGACCGGCGCATGGCGGCTTTCAGACCGGCGCTTGGCGCTTTCAGACCGGCGCATGGCGGCTTTCAGACCGGCGCATGGCGCTTTCAGACCGGCGCTTGGCGCTTCCAGACCGGCGCATGGAGGCGTTCAGACCGGCGCATGGCGCTTTCAGACCGGCGCATGGAGGCGTTCAGACCGGCGCATGGAGGCGTTCAGACCGGCGCATGGCGCTTTCAGACCGGCGCATGGCGCTTTCAGACCGGCGCATGGCGCTTTCAGACCGGCGCATGGCGCTTTCAGACCGGCGCATGGCGCTTTCAGACGGGCGCATGGCGGCGTTTAGACCGGCGCATGGCGGCGTTTAGACCGGCGCATGGCGGCGTTCAGACCGGCGCATGGCGGCGTTCAGACCGGCGCATGGCGCTTTCAGACCGGCGCATGGCGCTTTCAGACCGGCGCATGGCGCTTTCAGACCGGCGCTTGGAGCTTCCAGACTGGCGCATGGCGGCTTTCAGACCGGCGCATGGCGCTTTCAGACCGGCGCATGGAGGCGTTCAGACCGGCGCATGGCGCTTTCAGACCGGCGCATGGAGGCGTTCAGACCGGCGCATGGAGGCGTTCAGACCGGCGCATGGCGCTTTCAGACCGGCGCATGGCGCTTTCAGACCGGCGCATGGCGCTTTCAGACCGGCGCATGGCGGCGTTCAGACCGGCGCATGGCGCTTTCAGACCGGCGCATGGCGGCGTTCAGACCGGCGCATGGCGGCGTTCAGACCGGCGCATGGCGCTTTCAGACCGGCGCATGGCGGCGTTCAGACCGGCGCATGGCGCTTTCAGACCGGCGCATGGCGCTTTCAGACCGGCGCATGGCGGCGTTCAGACCGGCGCATGGCGGCGTTCAGACCGGCGCATGGCGCTTTCAGACCGGCGCATGGCGGCGTTCAGACCGGCGCATGGCGGCGTTCAGACCGGCGCATGGCGCTTTCAGACCGGCGCATGGCGCTTTCAGACCGGCGCATGGCGCTTTCAGACCGGCGCATGGCGCTTTCAGACCGGCGCTTGGAGCTTCCAGACCGGCGCATGGCGGCTTTCAGACCGGCGCATGGCGCTTTCAGACCGGCGCATGGAGGCGTTCAGACCGGCGCATGGCGCTTTCAGACCGGCGCATGGAGGCGTTCAGACCGGCGCATGGCGCTTTCAGACCGGCGCATGGAGGCGTTCAGACCGGCGCATGGAGGCGTTCAGACCGGCGCATGGCGCTTTCAGACCGGCGCATGGCGCTTTCAGACCGGCGCATGGCGCTTTCAGACCGGCGCATGGCGGCGTTCAGACCGGCGCATGGCGCTTTCAGACCGGCGCATGGCGGCGTTCAGACCGGCGCATGGCGGCGTTCAGACCGGCGCATGGCGCTTTCAGACCGGCGCATGGCGCTTTCAGACCGGCGCATGGCGGCGTTCAGACCGGCGCATGGCGGCGTTCAGACCGGCGCATGGCGCTTTCAGACCGGCGCAGAATGGCGGCG
>CM045887.1:58862406-58884906 GCA_025169545.1 Anguilla japonica | reverse complement strand
CAGCTTTTTTAAAAGGGTATTTTAATGCATCGCCATGTAGAAATAACAGCACTTTTATACATAACCACCCCCCCCCCCCACCCCACCTTCAGAGCACCATAATCTCTCAGACACATAGGTTCACAGGTGTTTCTGATTAGTCAGGTGTGTCAATCGCTTCTTTCTTTAGTGCAAATACAAAAGAGCTTTCAGTGTCCAGTCTTAATTCTAGGCTTGTGAGCACTGTTTGGAACATTATAAAGAAGAAAGACAGCACTGATTCACTGGTGCTGGGAGCCCAGTGCACTGTGGGATAGGTCCTGTCAGGCAGTGGTCATCACCATTAGTGGAAACGCACTGCTGCATCATGGGAATGAGGTGTTTCCCGTGTTTGGCTGTTCTGCCCTACAGGTACCGTGATCCCCCTGTTTCTTTCCGAAGGCATGTCACGCTACAACACTAGGTGCTATCATCAGTTTCTCTTCAGCTTTGCAAACATTTATAACTAAATTATAAAATCGTTTGTATTTTAGCTTCCTTGTGCTGAGAACTCAATTTCCCACAGTCCCGTTTACTGCCGATAATCGGTAACTCCTTTTTGTCGCGCTCAAGGTGTGGCACCTGAGCAGCCATTAGAAACGCTCAGGCACACCTGCCTTCTGCTGCAAGGGGAGAGAGCGTCGGCCTGCGACGTGATTGGTCGGAAACCATTAATTACGCCGTGCGACCAATCAGGGGCACTAATGAGGGCAGGAGACCGTGCCTTCAAGGTCCTCTGGATTTCACCGTTCAGGGTGAACGGGATTGAATGGGCTTTATGTCACTCCAGACTCCTCCTCCAGCTCCTGTCCTTCACTGAGGCAGAGGACAAGGCCTGCCAGAGACTACGGAGAAGGAGGGAAGGTGAAAGAAAAGAGAACATGACAGAAAGAGAGAGATGGGGGAGGGTGAGAGGGACAGACATGGAGAGATAAGAGGCAGAGAGAGAAAAAAAGAGGTGGAATCTGAAAGAGAAAGGGAGAGAGGGAGAGAGGGAGGGAGGGAGGGAGAGAGAAGAGAGGTCTTCTCTGATAACCCTTGTTTAGCTTGTCGAGGCGATTGGTGGCAGTTGGAATTTTAATTTTGATATTCGAGAGGGAAAACAAGGGGAGTGTTGTGGGGAGGGGGGGCAGGTTTGGATTCATGTCAGCCTAATCGGTAGGCATCGCCGGTGGGCAGAGCACCTCCCAGGGGGGCCGTTCGCTGCTGCAAAACTCCACACCCCCCAACCGCCTTTACATTTCCACCCACCCCCAGGAGACGATCACAGAGCCCCAATCTCCCAGCTCCTCCCCTACCCTCTCCCCTACCCTCCCTCCTCCCTGACTGCCTGACTGCCTGTCTGTCTGTCTGTCTGTCTGTCTGTCTGTCTGACTGTCTGTCTGTCTGTCTGTCTGTCTGTCTGACTGACCTGCCTGTCTGTCTGTCTGTCTGTCTGTCTGTCTGTCTGACTGACTGCCTGTCTGTCTGCCTGTCTGACTGATTGCCTGCTGAAACCACCAAGTTTGGCAGTGTGACCCTGGGGGTGGTGGTGGTGGGTGTTTGGGGGGGAGGTAGTTGGGCGCCACGGCAACACGGCATCTTTCAAAGCCCGGGGAGTGAGTGAGGAAGAGAGATTCCATCGCCCGTGACGAGCCACCCCCACCCCCACCCGATCTGCAAGCTTCCACACTTCTCTTTCCTCTTTCCTTTCCTTTCCGCATCCTCCCGCTCTCATCTTGCCGACACGATTTTCCACACGTAGTTTCCCTGAAACGGCTCTGCTGGGAAGCACAGCAGGAGCAGGAGCAGGAGCAGAGGCCCTCGGGGTTTCGCACTGAGCGCGCTCCAACACTGCGGGAGGAAAGGAGCCATCTCCTCGGCTCGGCTCGTTGCGACTCTGTCTCCGCCTCCGTGCGGTGCAGTGCTGGGGCGGAGCGACAGAGGGTGCCGGGAGCAAGGGCACTGTAACGTTGATGGAGCTCAGCTTGTTACCCAGAGGTTGCAGGTTTACGTCCCAGATGGGCCATAGCCGTTTTACTCCCCGAGCAAGGTACTTGACGTGAATACTGGGTCAGTAAATATCCGGCCGTATAACTGGATTGTGTGTAAAAACGCATGCTGTACAAGGTGCCCCGGGTAACGTCACAGTTGATCATAAAAACGTGAATGTAAATGCACTGTATGCACTCTACGCACTGTTGCCAGTCACAGACACCAGAATCGGAACAGGAGGATGTGATCACAGGTGTGATGTGTGAACTGAAATGGACCCTGAATATCTTAAGACCGGAAGATCTACAGATAATTTCATAAAGAATAAAGAACTAACCCCCCCCCCCCCACCCCCACTCCCCCCAACACCCTACCCCAACACCATTTAATCGACAACAGTGGGTGGTAAGTGATCTCACTGATATCTCAGCAACAATGATACACAAGAACGACAGACATACAGCACAGACCAGAACAGCTCTGAAACAGCCGCACCACTGCAGACAAACACGGACCACACAGGCAGAAATTCCTGCAGCGCCACCTCAGTCTTTTTTTCCCACAATGCAACAGAACAGTGGTTTTCAAGGACTCTTTCTTCCAGCGGATTGCTGAACCAATTAAGATCCCGGTGGACCACCTAAACACTTAAAAACTGAAATAAAATATAATTACCATCTTTGAAAAACTCATGAAATGCGCAGGCCTACATTCAGCTCGCCGCTGGGATGTGTGTGCCCGAGCAAAACACAGCGATACCAACACAGCGGGAAAGCGGACCGCTTCATATTTACTGTGGCAATTTTCCATTAAACTGTAACTCCGTCTCCTGGCCACCAGGGGTCCCCGGCTACAGTTTGAGAACCAACGCAAAAAGAAAAAAAAAAAGCAAAGGATATGCGGCTTGGGTTGCATTCCTCAGCGAGACCAAAGTGGATTATCATCAACTCACTTCATTTCCCCTTCATAATAAAGGAGATCAACACGCGGGCAACAAATTATTGGAAAGGAGATTAAATGTACCTGGGATGCCTCCCGCTTCATTGTGGTACTCCGAGCGGGACCGAAAGCCGCTTAGAGTCACAGCGGTTTGAGCGTAGCTTCCAATCTGCTCTCGAGCCGAACATCGAACTGTCGCCCAAGACCCACCAGCGCGTGTGCACACAGGCTCCCCCTGGCTGCGCCCAGAGGTATACGCGCAACCAAATCCCTTCACCTGGCTATGGTGCATCACGCAAGCATTCGCTTAGTATGAAGGGTGGCTGTGTCACACAATGGCTAGGCAGCTGGCCTTAACTCCAAGGTTGCGGGTTTGAATCCCAAGTTGAGCACTGCTGTTGTACTCATTGGCAAGATAATTAACCAGAACTATCCAGCTATATAAAATATCCAGCTATATAGATATTGTATGCAATAAATAAATAAATGAACAAACAAATAAATAAATAAGTTGTGCAAGTTGCTCTAGAAAAGAGCGTCTGCCAAATAGCTTAAATTTAAACAGCAGTCGCGCTTCATGTTGTGCGACGGACTGAAAATATCGGCCCACTACCTGCATCTGTGATGCCATCAGTGCGGATGCAAATGACAACATTAATTTAAAACGCAGCTATCCAGCTGGATGCGGTGAGATGAACCTCCATGTGGCAGAATCATTTCCCCGACTGCCACAATGTCAAGCGGTGATCTATTTTTAAACAAAGTATCGTCTTTGTTTGTTCCCCGCGGTATAAGTACATTACACTTCTGGACTAGATTCACGCTGTAGAAAGTGTAAACTAATTAAATTTGCAATGCAAGACCTGTTTTTTTTTTTTTTTTAAAGACGTGAGTTGTAACATGTTTTACGTGCAATTCGCCACATTAATTTTGGAGTTTTCAACGAAAGAAAACAACAACAACGCTACTTCTGTCACCCATTCGTTCCAAGTTCTTTATTGTTTTCTTTTATGTGCGCCGGAGTTGCGCATAAAATCCATTTCCGCTGGAATTCGTGGGCTGGGTCGTTTGCGTGGAAAAGCGCCGCGGTGCTAAATTGAAATTTGAGAACGCCAAACGGAGGCCGTTGCCTAGGGGACGCGGGGCCTGCCAGCAATCAGCCGCCTCTGATTGAACACCGCTCAAGATGGCGTTCGGGGAAAACATTCTAGAATCCGGAATGTTAATTTTTAATGTTCCTGATTTTTCATGTGGAAAATGTTAAAAAAAACAAAAAACTATAAAATAAATTTAAAAAATCATTTGAATGACACTCGGCATTGCAGTCCCTCTAGAAAACAAATCAATTAACATACAGACAAAAAACAAAAACTAAAAAAAATTCAATAAACAAAAACCTGAATGAAAAGAAAAGGCCTGTAGGTACCTGGAAACAAAACTTTTAATATTGTTATTCAACATAACGAGACAGAAATAGTCCGACTACCTCACCAACACGGCCCCCTGACAGCTCCCTCACAAATCAGCGAGCGCAGTTGTTTTGCCGAGAACGTCTCACCCGAAAACGTGTGAATCCGGCATCTATAAATATAATGGTGATGAACTGCCAGAAGATGAGACATAGCACCAAGTGCATCGAGCAGGTGAGTCATAGCACCTTTTATTGGGGGTGTTGTGAGGTGGGGGGGGGGGGGGGGGGGGGGTTGTGGTGCATCCGCTTACTGAATCCAAATTAGAGATAAATTTGCCTTTGGACTTACTTACTTAGTCTTAGCTTAATAATACTAGACTTAGCTTAACTTAGCTTAATAGCCCTGAATGATAACATGAACAACTCTGCCTCCATCGCTCCCTGGTCTATTAACTTAAAGCAAAAAAAGTGTATATTTGCACACATATTCTTGTGGCATTTTGAATTACTCTTTTACATTTCAATGTATTTTCGGCCGGTTCCTGTGTCAGTTCTGCAGCGTATGGCAGGGCAGTGTGTGGGACTGCTCTTACACGGGGGGGAGAGAGAGGGCTGGTAATGTGTTCCTTTTCTGCTTTTCCGTTTTTCCGGTGCCAAAACGCGTGTGTAAGAGGGGTCGGCCACGGCTCCACGCCCTTCCCAAAATGCAGTGCGGTCCAGAGGGCAGCGGCGGAGGAGGAGGCAAACCGAGGAGAGGAGGGGGGGGGGGGCCGGGGGGGGGGCCGGGGGGGATGGGGATGAGGAGACGGACTAACTGAGCAATTAGATGTTACCCGGCGTGCCACTGAACCAAGACGCAGTCAGGAATCCAGTGTTAAGCAAGCGCTAATTAGGGTGATTGGGTTCTTGGTTTTTAATTGAACCTCGGGAGGGGAGGACAGAGAGAGAGAGAGACAGAGAGAGGAGACAGCGGGAGTTAATTAGCTTCCCCAAAATCTGGAGGGTCTGAGGAGGTGAGGTGGAAGCGCTCTGTGTTTTTTTTTGGGGGGGGGGGGGGGACCCTACGTCCTTCCATAGTAGAGTTCTGTCACCATTGAAGGACGGCGGCCATGTTTGCTAAGCAGGAGTTCAGTTGGCTGACGGGGCCAGACTCCACCGGCTATCCCAGGCACCAGGTGGGGAACTAGGTGGGGAGGGAGGGAGGGTGGGTGGGGGGGGGGGGGGCAGGATTTGGCAGGAGGCGCCAGGCGACAGACAGGTCACTGTTACACAGGCGCGGCGGCAGGCGCAGGATATGGCAGGAAGAGTAACCGCCTGTCCGGCTGGCACCGCGCCGACGGGGAAACCCTGGGGAGGGAGCCAGAGCTGTCAATCACCGCCCGGGACTCCGCCCCCATACCCCCCCCACACACACAGGAACCGTTTTCTTAAGAACCCCGTGCCAAAAGGCAGACGGAGATTACCCGGGAAAGAGAGCCATTTAGCGCTGTAGCATTAATAAAAAGACGAAGATGAAAATGAAAATCAGCCTGACGAGCTGCAGTGTGACTCACGCTCTCAGAAAGCTTCCTTCAGCCCGCGCTGCATCATTAGCTGCCCTTTTACTGGGGGGGGGCACCGCAGTGGGATATGAGCAGCTTCGACCCCCCCCCCCCAAAAGATGGGAGGGCTTACAGCCAGAAAATCCATTTTTGACGGTAAATTGACCTGCCCCGCTGACAAGGCGGCCAAAAAAACCAGCGCCAATTACGATCGCCCGGACAACCCCGTTTCCTGGAAACACCTGGCAGCCACGCCCACTCTCAGCAGGAGCGGCAGCGCCGGAGGGGGGGGGGGCCGAGTTCGACGGGTTCGACGTTCCAGACGCGAGGACCGCCGGCCAATCGGCTGGATCTCATCTGGGACACGCCGGGGCTTTTGAGAGGGCCTTTGTTTTGACCTTGTGACAGCGGAGCGATCGATGGAGCACAACAACATCGAATTAGCCGCGCCCGCCTCCCGCGGGGTCAGCCACCCCTCTGCGGGGCACCGCCAAATTAGCGCCCCCTGCCTGCCCAGCGGGCGCCTGCGGGCTACCAGCTGTCAGCAGTAAATGCGCCTCCCCCGTCCAGTAAAAGCCCCCCCCCCAGGCCCCCCCCCCCCCCCCCCAGGCCCCGGCCCGGTAACTCGATGTGTTTCGGCCTGCCTGCTGAGGGTGCCCGGGAGGGGGGGACCTCACGCGTTTCCAAATCGAATCAAATCAAATAAAAAGCCATTTTCTCCGCGGATATCGAAAGACGTTTGTCAGGACGTGCTTCAGAGAGCAGCCAGCTCTCCAGCGCTAAAGCCGCCATCACCGCGCGCGCCCGGGGCAACAGCGACGGAGTGGGGGGGGGGGGGGGGGGGGACTCCCCAGGTGAGCAAGCGGTGAAACAAAAAAAAGGCCTCAGAAGGAACAAGCATCACTGGCGGGAGCTCGTCCTCCTCCTCCTCTGGCGGGACGCGGGGCTCCCACTGAGCAACAGGGCGAAAGAGGAGAGAGAGAGAGGGAGGGAAAAAGAGGAGAGGAGGATGTGACACTTCTGCCCTCACGGACGTCGCCGCGGTACAGCTGATGTGAGCTCGGGAGCTCCGAATCGACGCTCGGGCCCAGGAGACTGCCGCTCTTGCGGAGGGAACGGGAGGGGAGGGAAGAGGAGGAGAGGGGGGAGCTCCGAATCGTCGCTCGGTCGGGAACGGGGGGGGGGGGGGGGGGGGGGGGGGGGGGGGGGGGGGGGGGGGAGAGGGGGAGCTCCGAATCATCGCTCGGCCCCAGCAGACCGGGGCTCACTGAGAGACGACATGAGCTCTGAGCACACAGGCGCAGTCTTAAACAAGCAGGGGAACCGCTCCAGCACCAGGAGCTACATGCGCTCAACACGGGACAGGGGCATGCTGCCTCAGGAGGAGAGAGAGGAGGGAGGGAAAGAGAGAGAGAGAGAGAGAGAGAGAGAGAGAGAGATAGAAAGCGAGGGAGAGAAAGAGAGAGAGGAAGAGAGAGAGAGAGAGAGAGAGAGGAGAGAGAGAGAGAGAGGAGAGAGAGAGAGAGAGAGAGAGAGAGAGAGAGAGAGAGAAACAGGAGGAGGGAGTGTGTATAAATCACACTCAGGTGCTCCGCCTCATTTACTCCCCAGGGACACGGGCGCCACAACCCTGGCGCTGCCACGGCAACCACGGAAGCGCTGACTGCGCACGAGCCCCGCGTCAGAGAAAGGGCCGGAACCCGGACCGCAGCGCTCACCTCCGGATCAGGGGTACACAAATCCCCAAATAACTACAGCTGGCGTCCGGCGCGGGGAGGAAGTGACATCAGAGACGAGAGAACCTGCACGGGGCCTGCGAGGGAGGGGTTACGGGATGTCCTACACGGCAGGGTAGCAGCGGGAAAATTAGGGAGCTACTGTACCAGGACCCGGGGGGGGGGGAGGAGGGGGGGTGCGCTAACAGTACAAGATAAGCCGTACAAATCTGCTGCCTCAAAGAGGATTCACACGCAGAGCTGACAGTAAGTCTGTGTGTATGACGGAGGACTGCTGCACCGTGCTGCCAGTAAGCCCGGATTTCTCCACCCGACCGCGGCGGGCCCATCATTCCATCGTCGCGGGAACGGTTGCCAAGGCCACCGGCGGTACCGCCCTCCCAACTTCCTGCATGCGGTCATTTCCTGCCAGTGAACACTTTGGGGCCCGACACATCTGCATTCACTGGAAGGGCGAAAAAAAGCCCGGAACATTCCGGAACATCTCCACTCAGTAGTCCGGAACTCATTAGTGCCAAGCCCTAAAGTGTTTCCTAAAACCTTCTAGACCCCCCCCCCCCCCACCAATCCCCCCCTCCCTTTGCCGGGTGCACTCTGCAGCCACACAGAGAAGCCAAAGAGGCTGACATGATGAATGTGCTCAGAGCAGAGAGAGCTAAATTAGAGTGCTTTATAATTATGACCCATATTTATAACCTGAATCAGGGATGACTAATGCTGGGCCTTATTAGGCCACAGCGCTAAGCGATGGTCTCTCAACGACGGAATCCGCCACAGGAAGTGATATTCCTAATATCCAGGCCATAATTCCATTACGGCAATGGCCCTGCCAAAAAAAAAAAAAGAAAGAGGTACAATCCTCAGGGGTTTATATGTGCGTCTGTCAGTTTCAGCCAATCAGGCGACTCTATTCTGTAGGAGGCGGCTGAGCTGTGGCAGAGAGAATACGCTAGGGGTTGCCAGATGCCACTCGCGCAGGTCAGGTTCCTGGTCCCAACCGTCCGGTCTGAGTAAGCGGTTGAAAAGGTCTACTGTTAGTTTGGCCCGGTCCACGAAAAGTTTCGACAGCGATGGTGATAGCCACCCCCCCCCCCCTCGAAGTCCGCCATCAGCTCTAACAGCTCCCGACCTCTTTAGCGACGAAGCTTCCAGCTGTGCACGTTGTCCGCTTTTCACAAATTCTAATCCAGGAACACGCACATCACACACACCCCACGCTGCTAACGCACCTCGCCGGAGAACCCTGGAGCGCGGCTGCGATCTCTCAAAGCCGCCTCGTCCGAGCGCAGCTGCTTCGCTAGCTGGTGAGCGCAGCTCGTTAGCCGGCCGACGAGAACGGCGACTCAGCGGGAAATTAAACGCGGCTAAACAGTTTACTTCAAAAAAACAGCTTACCGCGAAAACCGGGCCTAGCCATCTGCTCCGTCCGCGCTGCTCAATCAAAACACCGCTTCGCTCTTTTCCAACTGATCGAAAAATAAAAATTGGGTTGAGGACACGCGCGCGCACGCATTTGCAGTCGGGCGAAATCCGCCGTGACAGCCGGCCTTTACAGAACCAGAAATCCCTGCCCCGTGATTGGTCGGGCCCCACACCCCCCCCGAAGCCCACGTCCTGTGCAGGCGCGCCCCCAGCTCCACTCACCCCCAGCTTCCTGCTCCGCATGCGGACGTAGCCCTGCTTCACGATGTCGTTGAAGTTGGAGGCCATCGCTGTGAGAGCTGGGCGGGGCCGGCGGGGGTTAGCATCCAGACCTTCCTTTCGGCGGCACGGCGACCCTGCCCCTCCCTCCCTCCCTCCCTCCTTCACCCCCCTCCCTCCTTCCCTCTATCTATCCCTCTCGAACTCTTCTTCTTTTCTCTCGCTGTCTCTCTCTTGCTCTCTGTGTTTCTCTCTCTCACGCTCCCTCTAAACCTCTTCTTTTCTCTGCCTGTATCCCTCGCTCTCTCGATCCCCTCTTTCTTTCTCCCTCGCTCTCTCCCTCTCTCTCTCTCTTTCTCTCTCACTCCTTCTATCCCGTCCTCCGCCCGCTCCTTTTGAAGTTTCTTCTCACTCCCTCTCCCCTAGGTCTCCTCTCCTCCTCTTCGCATCTCTCTCTTCACAATCCCTGAAAGAAAAGAAAAGAAAAAAAAAAAAAAAAAACAAAAAAAAACAAAGAAAAAAAGAATCAATTATTGATGAAGAGACGCCCCGGGTGAGAATGGCCCGGGCCAGGTGCACACGGTCGCATCGCTTTGCATAATTCATCCACTGAGCAGAAAACTTCAACCGGCGCAGTTAGCAGGAGCCGTAAGCGAGACATCAACCCGTCCACACTGCGGGACTACACACGCGGGATTCAAACCCAGCTCCTCCTGGTTCTTCCGTTCGGGTCACCAGAAAAAAACAACAAATCATTATGGGAATTAACAAAAGACGTGCAACAACTCCGTAATCCGCAAAAATAAATAAAATAAAATCCTGAATGGTTCGACAGTTTCTCAGCTGGCCTGGGTGGTGTGGAAACCCAGTTGTTATGGAAACGCATTATTGTATGCCTTGTGTGAGAATCATTTGTACAGTGGTTTATTGAGCTGGAGTTTGGGGTCAAAGGCCGTGAGGTTTCTTGCTCAAGGAATTTTACCTCAAATTGTTCTTTTAGGTTTTCTAAACATGACTGTCTGGACACTTGTCCAATGGCCCTAAAATGGCGCTGCACAGTGTTGAATAGTACACACAGACAACATGTATGCACACACGCACACACACACACACACACACACACACACAGTGCTCCTTCAAACACTTGTGAGACAGTAAGTTAAAAGAAACTCAACTTATAGGTTACAAAGGTTGGGTGAACCACCTAGAGAAAAGCCAAGAACGCAGTAAAATTTACAGTAGCTGCCACCAGTGTCAATTAAACCACCCCCCCCCCCACCCACACACACACACACACACACACACACACACACACAGCGCATACACTGAGCAAACACACAGGCATGCTTGCGCACGCACACACACACACACACACACACACACACACACATACACGCACACACACACACACACATACGCACAGCTGGGTATGCTGAAGTGTCCTTGAGCAAGACACCTAACCCCTACACACATCAACTGTAAAGCGCTATATAAATGCAGTCCATTTACCATTCACAGAGCACACACACACACACACAGAGCACACAAACGTCTTTTTCGGGACCCGACCACAATGACATCATCACGGTGCTGCCGGAGGCAAACCCGGACACAGTCCCAGGACACCCCGGCTGTAAATCTCCCTGGCAACCAGCAGGGCATTAAACTTTAACGGAGCTCCTAATTAAAGCGACGGAACAGAAGTGGGAACACCTAAAAGCGCTGTTTGTTTTAGCCGCAGCGAGGAGAGCGAGGAGAGCGCGGAGGCTCGGCCCAGAGCAAACACACGCTCCGGGCCCTGGGAAAGGTGCCGGAGGAGGAGAGAAGGAGAGATGTACAGATGAGGGAAAAAAAGGAAAAAATAAAGAAAAGAGAGGAGGAGAAAAGACAGGGACAGGTCATGATGTATTAGCCCTGCTGGTTCAACAAAGAGAGGGGAAAGAAAGGGGTTTAACCCTTTAAAGGTGTGAGGTCACAAATACGTGATCAGAATGTTCCTGAACTGAACATTCTAAAGCTGATGCAACAATCACTACTGCCGACTGAAAGCAGTGGAGTTCTAGAACACTGACTTGGAATTTGAGAAAACATTCCAAAAAACCTTCAATGGGTTCAATGGGTTAAACTAGTGTTCCAGAAACACTGTTGCATCCACTTCAGCAGCCGTGTGCAGTTCAGCATCAGAATCGCGGGTTTTTAAAAAGCGCAGATCGGAGGTCATTATTCCTCCGTCTTCACTCCGGAGTCCGCCGCTGCAGACTGGCCCCACGGAGCCGGGGCCCGACGCCAGCCGGGTTCCTGGGCGTGTCAGGTGTGTTGCCGGCGGAGACAGCCTGGCGCCCGTCGGCGCGGTAACAGGAGGCGGTTTACGGCCGGGCTGCGCGGCGGTGGCGGCGGCTCGGCAGCTGGCCCGGCGCCCTCGTTACGCCGCGTGCGCCACCGGAGGAGTCTGGGGCCGCCGCGGCTAAACTGGCTCAATCAAAACAATGATTAGCCGAATCAATCAGGACTCCCGTCCTGCCAAGTCAGGCGGAAACGACAGGCCCTGCCCCCCCCCTCCCGCGGACGGTTAGGCCGTGTGCCCCGCGCCCGGGACGCCCGGCCTGGGGGGGGGGGGGGGGTGGGACACACACACACAGCGTGTGACCGCGTGGGACAGCAAATACAAGGTCACGGTGAGAGGGGGCATGGCAGAGTTTAAAGACAAACAATAAACAGGAAGCAGAGAAGGAAGTGGTGGGTGTCATCACCGGCATAGAGACCAAATGTAGATGGTTTCTATGGCGATGTGGTTGTGTGCCATTTTACAGAACGTGTCGCAGAAAGAGAGAGAGAGAGACCTCTGACCTTCGATAGCCCTCTATTTTAACACTTAAAGAAGACTGTTTTTTAGTATGTATAAGAGAACGATGGAGAGAAAGGAAGACAGTGAGAGAGAGAAAGACAGACAGAGAAGAGAGGGAAGAGGAAAGGACATGGAGAGAAAAGAAGAGATTGAGGGAGATCGAGAGAGAGGGGGGAGAGAGACAGAGAGAGAAAAGAAGAGATAGAGAGAATGAAAAGTGCAAGAGAGAAATGGAGAGACAAAGAGATGAAAAAGAATTAGAGATCTAGAGATCAAGAGAGGGAGAGACAAAAACAGAAAAGGAGAAGAGATCGAGAGAGGGAGGGGCAGGGTTGCCGTCACGCTGAAAGCCTAGATTCAGTAGTTTCACGTTTTATTCTGTTAATGTGAAGCCTCGATATCACTGGCATGTGCAGCTAAATGTAAAAAAAAAAACCCATCAGACCAGCCGTCCACTGTCACACACACACAAAAAAAAAAAGATCAGGAAGGCCAATACAGGTCAAAAGACACACTCTCCACACATGGGAAAAGTGTATTGTTGCATAAGGCAGGGACCTTATCATGCGGCGCCACGCTCACACACACAAGCGTGTGATTATCCCCAGGCCCCCCACTACTATCGGTTTTGAACAGTACGGTATGGGGGGAGAGGGGGGGTCAGTTCGTGACACAGTGGAAAAACTATTAAAAATGATTTCCACCCCCCTCCCCCCACCCCCCACCCCCCGCTTCAGGCAGGCGCGGTTTCTGGATAAAATTATCGCCTTGTTCATCGCTGCGGCTCCCGGCCTTCCGAGTCTCCCAGCCGGAACGCCACAACATCGGAATGCCTGTCGGGAAAGTCGGGAGCGATTACATCATCGCCCCCATGCGGGGAGCGCCACCGTGGAGCGGAGGGAGGGAGGTAAAAAAAAAAAAAAAAAAACTGAAAGAAAGAGCGGATGAGAGACAGAGCAGAGAGAGAAAGAAAGAAAGGGGGAAAAAAAGAGTGTGAAAGTATGAATAAGACAGCCAGGGCGTGAGAGGAAGATGCGAAATGAGAGAGTTGGGTGGTAATTACAGCAGCTAATTCACATTGTACCGTGCTCTAATGCAGCCGCTTTGTATGTATATTGCTTTGCCATTATGAATGTATGCTTCATGCTGTCAATAGGACAAACTGACATTGAAAAATTGATTGTGTGGGTGAATGAGGGGGAGAGAGAAAGAGAGAGTTTAACAGTGAGGGAGACTGAGGAGGATTATTCTTATTGGTAAATGGTAAATGGACTGCATTTATATAGCGCTTTTATCCAAAGCGCTTTACAATTGATGCCTCTCATTTGCCAGAGCAGTTAGGGGTTAGGTGTCTTGCTCAAGGACACTTCGACACGCCCAGGGCGGGGTTTGAACCAGCAACCCTCCGACTGCCAGACAATTGGTCTTACCTCCTGAGCTAGGTTGCCCCTTTTTATTACTATTTATTATTATTTATAGGGTTGTGTTGTTGTTGTTATCACAAATACAGCAATTTTTCTGTTCAATTCATGTCCATGTTCTAACATATTTCTGTATTTCCGTATGTAAGCTTTGGCAGTACTTACAAATGTATTTCATGCCAATAAAGCATTCTGAAGTTTAATTTGAAATTTGAGAGAGCGAATGAGAAGGCGCTTGTGAACAAAGGTAGAAACCTCTTTAGTTCACTGGGGGAAGCTGAGAATGGATCAATAGTGAGTGAGAAGACTGTGGTGTGGAGAGGACAAATCAAACGATAAAACCAAAACACCGGGATTGATTTTCATTCCCCTAAGACTGAAACCCCGCGGTCGAATGCCTGTACTCACGCGCACCGATTGACCGTTTTTGCATCGCTATTGTTTTTTTTTTTTCTTCTTTCCGCTCAAGCCCACGAGCTCGACAATCATTGAAGTGTTTTCTCAAGGAGGGGAGAGAGTCCTCCGTTAGACACGTACACGCGATAACGTTCGCGACGCGCGTCTGCCCTCCCCCGGAAGCGACCTTCTGAGACGGAGAGGCTGAAGGACTTTTGTGTCGCCGTCTCGACTGGCACTGTGGGCCGGAGCTTCGATCGCGGGGTCGGCCAAAATCTGAATTGCTGCTCTGTCTCTCGGGTCCCCTGGTTTCATCACCTCTGTTTATCCGCTGCTGGCTAGCTGCTGGGCCGCAGGTGCGGGGGCTAACGAGAGCCCAAACAGACAAGACACTAAGCAACTCCTTCGAAGAGCCGAGTTTTATTTAGCGCGGTACTCTGTCGGGGGCGGAGGATCTGAAACGAAAACAGGGTTTGTGCGAAGTGCACGGGATGAGCTGCTGTTAGTACACTCAGGAAATATCCGCGCTCGATGTTTTTAGCTCTGCCGAGGATAAAATACTAAAGTGTTTCGACACCTCGCTTTCATCAGCGAAATGCTGTTATATCCCGTGTGTTACCAGCCCATAACACTATTTCAGTGATGAAAGAAATGTGCTGAAACGTTTAAAAGTCGTAGCTACGTCGTAGCTTAACTGAAAGTGTTGAGCGCATATCTTTTCTTGATGCAGTTACCCGAAGTCCTTAGATCTACATCCCTCTGTTTTAACCCTAAGGCTCAAATAAGAGTGCAATTCGCTTATATTTAAAATGAAATGACGGTTCACGAAGCAGCGGAAGTTCTGCGGTTTTAAATATTCAGGTTTTTTTAAAACCCCTGGCTGGATCTCATTAAGGCGGTCCTCTTGATCTCCCGTTGCGGTCAGACCACGAAAGGAACACGTCCTGCCCTGGGACAGGAGCGTCAGGCCAGCGACAGCCTAATTACATCATTATAAAAGGACAGCTGGGCATGCCCACTCATTTTGTTTGCCAACAAACGGCTTCCTGTCTGTAACTAAAAAATGCACCTCTTTAAAAAAAAAAAAAAAACCCGGAGAGCAGGCAACTCGGCCTTGTTTTTTTTCTTTTTCTTTGAACAGCTGGAGGGAAAGCAGAGAGGGTTACAGATGGAGATGCAATCACAGCACAGAAAGTGCCGTGGCAGAGATTCGAACCTCTGGTCGCGCACGGGGCGGGGTCGCACATTGGGTTGAGAGCTGGCTGCCCTTCAGAGTCAGACTGCGCCCCACAGACTGCCTTTTTTTTTTGGTTTGACACGAGACTGTTACGCCCCTCCGCGACACCCCAGGAGGTGCGCAGTTCAGGAGCGCTTTCTCACAAACGGGTACCGCTGCAACCCCAAAACAGACAGCATTAAAAATGCGTCACTGACACAGAACGAAACAGAAACGCGCCGCACCGTCACGGTTACGCAAAAAAGCAAGAAGAGCGGCTAAATCTCGCCGGTCCCATAACGCTGATGAATGTGGACGAGACGGTGTTTACAGCGCGAGCCTCCGTCACCCAGACCCCAGCGTGGCATCAGCCCAGCTCATGTTCATTAGGAGCCAATCACTCAATCATCCACACATTTGCTTTGCGGGTTTTTTAACGCTTGTCCTGGGTAGATTCTGTGGGCCACAGTGCTACAATGCAGGGGAACTTGCCACCTGTGGTGGGTTAGAGACCCAACTACTTTATCACAATATCACTACACCTGTCTGCTTCAACTGATGCACCTACCCCTTCCGACCCCCTCCCCCTGGTGGTTACACTGAGTATTGTTCGTAGAAGTGACAATCAAGAATGCCAGCGGCATCCAGTAACATTAGATTGAGCCTTCTCTGTAATTCTTTGATGTAGCCTGTGCGTCAGAGGGCCAATCTGATTCAGGATCAATTCCATTTCAGATCAGGAAATGAGGGATAATTAAATTCATGCAAAATTGCAAAATGCACATAAGGTTTGTGCTGAATTTAAAGTCATTTCCTGGGCTGACCGAACTGAAATTGAATTGACGGTACCCGCGTTTGGCTTTCCGTGCCAACTTCTGCTCTCAGTTATTAACCGAACCCGATCAACTTATTTGAACTCGCGTTCGAGGTGAAAGCTGCAGACAGGCCTGTCACTGGCGATGATGTCATTCCCGGGGCTCCATATATTCCTGAGTAAACCAGCATGAGGGTCTGCAGAATGGCCCCCCAGGAACACCCACCCCCCCCCACACACACGCACACGTACGCATACCTATACGCACGCACACACACACACACACAAACATGCACGCACACACACACACATACACGCACACACATGCACACACTCTAAGGGCATCAGAACCTTTCAGTAAGGACTCCACTGCGCTCTCAGAAAAAAAGATAAACAGAAAAGTTCCTGAAAAGTTACAAAGCTTGTCACTGGGGTGGTACCCTATGGGTACACAAAATTGTACACCATGCCAACAATACACAATTAATTTGTACCTTTTTTGGTTGTAAAATATTAATACCTAAAGAGAACACTATTGTAATTCCAGGGTAAAGAACAAAAAATGTTCCTCCGCTGTACTTTTACTTGAGTGTGTGTGCATGTGCGTTTGTGCCTCTGTCAGCATCCTGTGTGTGTGTGTGTCCGAGTGCATCTGTGTCAGTATCCTGTGTGTGTCTGCACGCGTGTTTGTGTGTGCGAGTGTGTGTGTGTGTGCGCGTGTGTGTGTGTGTGTGTGCGCGTGTGCACGCGCTCATGAGAGTATGCGTGCACTTCCTGCATTCCTCCCCATGCTGTGCTCGCCGCAGCCAATCACATCCAGCGGTTTTCCCCATGCCCCTGCCACGCGAGCGACAGCGGCGTAGCGCTTGGCATCTGTCGCGCTCTAATTGGCCGTCTGCACACCCAGCAACCGCCAGCACCGCCAGCCTGTGGGGGAGCGCGTCGGGGGGCTCAAGGAAGGGCAGTTCCACGGGCGCTACCGCATTCCAGCGAAACTGCCTGCACTGTTGCAGAGGGGGGAGTGTGCGTTGGGGGAGGCGGCAGGGCGTGGGGAGGGTGGGGAGGGAGGTGGGGAGTGTGCGCTGGGGGTGGTGGCGTGGCATGGGGGGGGGGAGGGAGGTGGGGAGTGTGCGCTGGGGGTGGTGGCGTGGCATGGGGGGGGGGAGGGAGGTGGGGAGTGTGCGCTGGGGGTGGTGGCGTGGCATGGGGGGGGGAGGGAGGTGGGGAGTGTGCGCTGGGGGTGGTGGCGTGGCATGGGGGGGGGGGGGAGGTGGGGAGTGTGCGCTGGGGGTGGTGGCGTGGCATGGGGGGGGGGGAGGGAGGGAGGTGGGGAGTGTGCGCTGGGGGTGGTGGCGTGGCATGGGGGGGGGGGGGAGGGAGGTGGGGAGTGTGCGCTGGGGGTGGTGGCGTGGCATGGGGGGGGGGGGGAGGGAGGTGGGGAGTGTGCGCTGGGGGAGGCAGCATGGCGTGGGGGGGGGGGGGGGAGATGGGGAGTGTGCGCTGGGGGTGGTGGCGTGGGCATGGGGGGGGAGAGAGGGAGGTGGGGAGTGTGCGCTGGGGGAGGCAGCATGGCGTGGGGAGGGTGGGGTGTTGAGAAAATTAACTGGAGGAGCTGAAACAGCCGCCCTGTCGAAGAGACCTGGCTGTCTTTCACACACCCTTGCCGCCTTTTTTCTCTCTTTCCTTCCATGTCCTTTTCCTTTTGATTAGCTTTCCTCCTCCTCCACCTCTTCCTCCTCCCTCATTCCTTCCTGCCCCCTCTGCCCTCCTCCCTTCCTCTCTTTCATCCTCCTTTATTAAGTCCTTCCTGCAGCCAGAGAGGCTGGCTGACCTCATCCAGTCCTCTTCAGTAGGGAACCAATCACAGCCCGGACTCCCGAACGAGGGACTGAGGGTTCACCTGCACACGCCCCCTCCTGGCCTGTTGCTGGGGGGGGGGGGGGGGGGTGTGGGGGGGGGGGGGTTTGGGCATGTCAGAGGCCTCCTCAGGGACTCCCCCGGTGTGAGCTCAGAGCGGGTAAACAAACGGTCCGTCTCAAAATGATGGCACGACGACGGGGGCGAGATCCGGGCGACATTTCCACCCCGTTCAGCGGGCGATGGAAGGAGACAAGGGGGGCCGATCGTGAGTTTCGGGTCAATTTCGCGAGTCACTTCACACTCCAATTCCCCAGGAGTAATTACCCGGCTGAAAACGAAGGGCAGCTCCAAACATCGACAAAACAATTCACCTCAGGGGCCGGTGGACACAAGCGGAGATAGAGCAGCGCGTGTGTGTGTGTGTGTGTGTGTGTGCCCGTGTGTGGAGTGTGTGTGTGTGCGTGTGGCGTATGTGTATGTGCGTGTGTGTGTGTGTGTGTGTGCACACACATGCATGTGTGAGGGCAAGCATAGAAAGAGAGATATATTCTGCTCTGTGCGTTTTTTACTGGTCAGTGAAATTTGACAGCCCGGGTCAGCAGCAGTAACAGGTGAGGAGCAGAAGGTTAAATTAATATTTCTGAATATCCGAGGGTTAATAATGCTTTTTGTTTAGTTTTTTTATCATGAAGAGCCCTTAATGAAGTACCAGGCCTCACTGAGCTCCCACTCTTGCATCCTGATGCAATTAACAGGGTTAAATTAACGACCCCCATGACCGTGTCAGCAACATCAGCTTCACGACCCCCCCGTCCCCAGAGTATAACCCCCCCCCCCCCCATTCCTCCAGCTTCCTAAATAATCCCTCTCAGCCAATTAAAGCCTGCGGAGCAGCAAGGATCCCCTGGGGAGGGGAAACAGACCCGCCCCCTTATCACAGGGGTCCCCAGGGAACTCCCTCCCTCCCTCCTTCTATCCCTCCCTCTCTTTCTCCTTCTCTCCTCGTGTCACTCGCACTTCTTCCTCTCTTCACCATCCATCTTTCCGTCCCTGCTCCTCCCCAAATTCCCTCAGTCCTCCCCTGGCAGACGTCCGACAGGAGTTTTCACTGACCAGTGCGCTGTCCGCTTTCTGTCACATCGCTGATCGAAGAGACGGAATTCTGTCACTATCATTCACGCTGACTGGCGGACAGAGATCAAGAGAAAGGTCAAAGGTCAAGAGCATCAGCTGACAGACCAGCTGGCTTTTTTTGTCATTAAATACTAGTTACTTAATAAGATTCCTGTATCCAGGGCGTACACATTACAAATGTATACAGCTGGACATTTACTGATGATATCATGTACTGTACCTTAAGTGTCAAACCCGGGATTTTACCTGCACTGCTCAATCGCTACTTTCGCCTGAAAATGCTGCCTGTACTATCCAAACAAATCAGCACTGGCCTGTATCAGTTTCACGTAGCACAGGCTGGATGATGAGCAAGGTGATATTAATGCAGTCTACGCCTCCTGTAGATGAGTTCCGTCAGTAAGGAGTCATTCTCGTCACCGATTGGCTGTCCAGCCTGACTGGAAGACCAATCCCGGAGCTGCATTTAGAGCTGAAGCTGCATGTCGCCGCCCTGCTGACTGAAACCAGGCTGGGTCAGACCTCAGAGCCGGGCGCGGAGCCGCGAGGTCCAGAGAGGGCTCCAAAAACAAACGGAATAAGGAATTCCACGCGGGTGAAGTGAGCAGCCCTTGGGCTGTCAGGCTGATCCCCCCCCCCCCCCCCGCCCCCGTCCCCCCCAGGCTGGGTGGGTGGAAACACAGGCCGTCATGCTGAAGCGAGCTAACCCGCTTTTCCCAGGGAAATCTTCACATCTTCATTCCCAGCTTTCAAGTCCTTCTGCTTTCCCATGAATAAAATTTTATTTTATTTTTTATTTTTTTTAAATGCGTGCCAGCTTTGATATTCGCACTTGAAAAGGGAAAAAGAAACAAAAGACTCGGGCTCAGGAAGGCTCTTCTGAAGGACAAAAAAAAAAAAAAAAAAAAAAAAGCGAATGAATAAATTTGAAATAAATTTCGGGAGCTGGGAGAGGCGTGCTATCTGCGCTGCACCCTCCCCTCCTTTGAAGATTCCGGACCCCCCCCCCCCCCTTCTTCAACAGGCCGTTACTCGCTGCTGGTCAAGGACGCCTCATGGATTTTCCGTGGGCCACATTTCTATGGAATTGACAGGATCTCAGGATTGATATGAGAGACAGTCAGGGGGAGAGAGAGAGAGAGAGGGGGAGAGGAAGAGAGAGAGAGAGGCAGAGACAGAGAGAGCAAGCACTAGGGAAAGGGATGGAAGGAGTTAGAATGAAAGAAGAGAGAGAGAGACAAGCACCTCAGATGGTTCTTTGACTTGCCAATTGAATTTCTCATTTCTTTCTTTCAGACCCTGCTGGGTGCAGTGAGAAAGCAGAGGTGTCTGCCAGCCTGTTCGCTAGCCGCCAGAAACGGTGTGTGTGTGTGTGTGTGTTCACGTGTGTGTGTATGTGTGAGTGTGAGTAAGTGAGTGAGCATGTGTGTGTAAGTGAATGAATGTATGTGAGTGAGTGAGTGTGTGTGTGTCTATGTGTGTTTGTGTGTGTGTGTGTGTGTGTGTGAGAGCGTGCATGTGTGTAAGTGTGCATGTGTCTATGTGTGCGTCCTTTTGCGTGTGTGTGAGTGTGTATGTGTGTGTGTGTGTGTGTTTGTGTATATGTCTGTCTGTGAGTGCGTGCGTGTGAGTGTGTGTGTCTGCGTGTGTGTGTGTGTGTGTATGTACGTGTGTGTGTGTGAGTGTTTGTGTATATGTCTGTCTGTGAGTGTGTCTGTGTGTGTGTCCGTGTGTGTGTGTGTGTCTGTGTGTGTGTGTGTGTGTGTGTGTGTGTATGTACGTGTGTGTGTGAGTGTTTGTGTATATGTCTGTCTGTGAGTGTGTCTGTGTGTGTGTGTGTGTGTGTGTCCGTACGTGTGTGTGTGTCTGTGTGTGTGTGTGTGTGTGTGTGTGTGTGTGTGTGTGAGTGTGTGAGTGTGTGAGTGTGTATGTGTGTGTGTATACTGCTTTTCCTATCAGCTACTCGCTATTCATGGTCCAGAGCTAAAAGGAAACGCCGCATAAAAAGTTCCCCGAAGTCAAATCCAATTTTCCGCGGAATTAGGCTCCTTTGTTGATGAAAGACGACCCTCCGCGTGACCCCCCCCCCCCCCCACCCCCCCCCCACTCCCGGCCGAACGCACCGCCACTTAGCGGCTCTCCGCCGCGCTGATTAGACGCCATTTAACCCGCCATTCTGCCCCGACTGTGAGCTACGCCAGGAAAACCTCAGGTTGTGCCGCTTTCATAAAGGACACAATTACGTTTCTCAAAAGGGGAGAGGCAGAAGAGAGGCGGTGGGCGGGGGGGGGGGGGGGGGGAGGGCAAATAAACTATTTTTATTTATCTGCGTTTTTCCTTTTGATTTGCGAGGGGGCCGCGGCACTGAAAAGGGCTTCAGATCCCACGGGGGGGGACGCCGGTTCCCGAATCCGCAGAGCGAAGGAAGCGGACGTGCTTTAAAAGGCGAGTCTCACTGCTTTCGCTTTTTTTTTTTTTATTGTTTGCTTAATTGCCAGGAAAAAGCGACTCTGCCGGGCTGTAAAACCTGAAAGTGCGATAATGGTTTTTCTTTTTTAAAATAACGAATGACGGACCGCGTCCGTGAAGAATGACTGGCGTCTCGGTTCGGCGCTCTGATTGAGCCATCTGGGGAAAAGCGTTCGCTCTTTCCCGAGCCGCGCTGCTTCCCGCACAAAAGCGCCGAGAGATTTTTATTTCGCCTTCTCCCCCCGAAAGGCCTAAGAAAGTCCTTTTTCTGAAACAAGTTCAGCGAGGAGCCAGGTGATTGGCCAGAACACTGGCAAGAGCGGCAGAAATGGGACCGATTAGCCGCCGCACCGGCATTGGAGGGAAGTTACGGGATTTCTGACTGGCTGCTTCTGGAATGGCGTGGAAGTTACGGGACGTCCGATTGGACGCTTTCGTGACACTCCGCTCAATCGGCACGATCCCTTGGTAAATAGCCGCCTTTTCATTTTCTGCCTGTGAAAATGTATCCAGACTCACTGTCACCACCACAAAATACCGGCGCTACACCAAAGAAGTACGACTGTAGGCTTTAGAGGTATGATTTAAAAAAAGTGGGTACAAAAAGTGCACATTGTTCAACCCTGGCACAGCTTGTGCTGTGATACATGATACAGTCACATGGCACGTATTCAGAGCCCTGTTTACAGTGGTGTATATCAATGGGCCAAAAGAAACAAGAGCTGTTGTACTGAGGCGCTGTCCCAGAGCCAAAATGGCCTCACTGCTAATCCTTCAGACTGCAGATAAGTGCGCTGAGAGGGGTATCTCCTTTCATGCCGCCATTGTGTTTCACTGATGTCCCACAGCCTCCGGTTCACCTGTCTGTGACCCCCGCCTCGCCCGGGGCCCGGGGTCCCCGCAGGGGTCGCACAGTCCACCCACAGCCCTGGGACAGGGGCAGACGAGGCGCCTCGTCTGCCAGCCTCTGCACACACACACGCACACACACACGCACTCACACACACACACACACACACACACACTCACACACACACACACACACACACACACACTCACGCACACACACACTCACACACACACAC
>CM045887.1:58857406-58859906 GCA_025169545.1 Anguilla japonica | reverse complement strand
GTATGACTGTGCGTGTGTTTGTGTGTGTGTGGTGTGCGTGCGGTGTGTGTGTGTGTTTGTGCATGGTGTGTGTGGTGCTGTGTGTTTAGGCGTGACCTGTGTGAGCGCTTGTGTGTTTTGTGGGGTCTGGAGGAGTAAATCTGTAATCATAAAGTCCAC
This sequence comes from Anguilla japonica, assembly GCA_025169545.1. NCBI lineage: Eukaryota > Metazoa > Chordata > Actinopteri > Anguilliformes > Anguillidae > Anguilla > Anguilla japonica. The sequence goes on along the minus strand of CM045887.1, from coordinate 58,859,747 downwards.
GTCTCTAAACAGGGACTAGTAGTCAAAGTCTTTCATTCGGCAATTTGAGCAAACCTCGCAAGCCCATGGGGGCTGTTGTCAGGGCGATGGCCTCATGCAAACAGCTCTCTGAGGGATTGGGGGCGCGACCCCGTAAGTTAACCTCCGAGATAGAGGGAGAGAGAGACGAAGTAGGGATGGACCCAAAACTACCGCATCATCAAAACGAGCGTCTTCACGCTCGCATAAATTCACCAAGATCCTGGTGTTCATTAAAATCACAGATGGAACCTTTTACTGCCAACTTGTCTTCATCCATCTTATAAAAAAAAAAAAAAACAGTTTGGGATGATCATTGTCCACATAATCAACACTAAATTGCTGGCTCCTTGGTTAGACTTATGGTATTTACACATATCCTGCATACTCAAACAAATGAATGAATGAATGAATGAATGAATGAACAAACGAATGAAAGAATGAACGAATGAACACATAATACTTTTGTATGTATTGCGTGGCTGGTCGGCTTGTCAGTGTCAAAAAATGGAGTTAACCCACGTGCATTATGACACCATTCTCCTCTTAATAATGGTTAGACTCCAAAATGAAATAAGTGGCAGAGAGCTTTCCATTTTGCTATTCGGTTCAGTTTACCATCTCAAGCACTTGAAGTGACTTGAAATTGCACAATGCAAATCACAAGTTTCTTTAATATCAAAGTGAAAGAAAGGGCATGTGTGTGAGCGTGCATGCGTGAGTGTGCGTGTGTGTGTACGTGTACGCAAACGTGCGTCTGCAAGAGTGCTCATGGGAGATTGCGTGTGCATGAAAGAGAGAGAGAGAGAGAGCGAGAGAGGGAGAGATAAGTGTCCGTGCGCACGAGTGTGTGTACGCTGGAAGGAAGAAGTGGATCGCACGCAAGTTTTTATCTCCGAAGTGGCGTCTAATTCTTTACAAAGTCCAGAGCCTATCTCCAGACATAATCCCCCGGGCCTTTACTGTGAGCCTGCCCAGATGCACATCCCACGACTGGGGGGGGGGGGGGGGGGGGGGGGAGCGCATCCTCTGCAGCCCCCCTGTCCCACCACAGCATTCTTCAACGGAGCCATTCACCCACATCCCTCTCGGCCAATAGGAACGGAGTTGCTCTCTAAGCACCAATCAGGAGAAAGCACAATCTAGTTCAGGGTTTGGCAATTCCAGTCCGATGCAGGTTTTAATTTCCACCGATTGCTCAGGCTAAATGAGCTAACGGGCTGTGTACAGCAACACTGGCTCACTCAAGAGATTAGGCCACAGTTTCATTTAGGGACACAAGAACATTCATGCGCTTATCAAGAAATGCAGTTAAAATGTCAGATGGAGTAAATGTTAATTGTAAAGGGGTAATTATATAATAAAGATTACAAGCTGGCATGAAATCAAGAAACAGTTACAGCCATCCTTGCCAATCCAGAGAAAGCACAAAGCACAGTGTTCCCTGTACACCAGTCAGGGGAGAGAACACTCCAGAATGTTCCCTGTACACCAGTCAGGGGAGAGAACACTCCAGAATGTTCCCTGTACACCAATCAGGAGAGAGAACACTCCAGAATGTTCACCCTGTACACCAATCAGGAGAGAGAACACTCCAGAATGTTCCCTGTACACCAATCAGGAGAGAGCACAGAGCCGGACACTCTCATCTACATGTGGCATGACAATAACGCAAATAAACAAATGCAATGTTTTATTCATAACATCTTTAAGGCAATTTAAAATTACAGTGTTGCTATTGAACAAAGCGCATCTGGAAGATATTTTCTTTCCGTGTTTTTACTTTGTACATCCTAACCTTGAATGCTGCTTGGAAATGTTTTAGGAGATGTTTCACGTATTGGCCTCCCCTGTGATTTTAATTGCTTCAGCACACTGTGGAATTCTAACAAAGGAGACCTATGGTCTTAAGTGGCAGGTAGCAGTTCTTTGAACAAATATAGCTGTTCATATATATGGGTGAGTGAGTGAGTGAATGTGTGTGTGTGTCTGTGTGTGTGCTCAAACTGAGATGCAGGAGACCCCTGACTAATTATCATGAGCATGGAATAAAATTCCAATAGCAACATAGGTCCCTCATGTTACAGCAGACTTGGACCAGAGGTCCCATTTCTGACCACCGCCCCCCCCCCCCCCCCCCCCCCCCCCCCCAAAAAAAGTAGGCAGAAAATTAAAGCAGACTGCTGCCTTTCCAAGGGTCCCCTTCTCCAGCCTACACCTGAAAAAAAAAAAAACTGCTTCAAGAGAGGTCGGGTGGAAAACGTGGTGGTGCTGTGCGTTGGATAAAAAACCGATGGCAGCATATTAGCCTCTACCACGAGAA
>CM045887.1:58834906-58849906 GCA_025169545.1 Anguilla japonica | reverse complement strand
GTGTCCTCTGGGCTGGCGACGGGGACAAAATGGGACGAGGGAGAGGCGCAGCTCCCCCAAATTGGGAAAGGGGAGGGGGGGCGGTCCTGACTGACACCCTCGTTTTGACCTTGACTAAGACACCCCGCTGATTGCTCATTGGTTAAAAGCCCAGCCGCATGCTGTTGCCTAGGGCACGATCACAGCAGAACATAATGTAATGCAAATTCTGCACAGACATTAGGAAGTACTTCCCCCCCCCCACACAGAGAGTAGTCACTGTGTGGAACAGCTTGCCAGGTCATGCAGTAGAGGCAGACACTCTAAGACCAGGCGTGACACGGTGCTGGATACCATCTAGTTTGTTGAAAAACTATGAGCACTAAGTACCCATTAGATGTAGGAAAATGATGAGCATTGTTGAGTTTAATGGCCTATTCTTGTCTCGATGCGTTGTGATGCGTTAAGTGACATTGTGGGGAAAATTAGTTATGCCACAAAATATTTAATTACCTCATTAGCCATCATTAGCTTCCAAAATAATTTCGTAGCACCTTCCATTGACCTCAAAAGGTGCCACAGTGAAGGGGAGGGTAAAAAAAACAGTTGCAACTAAATTGGGGATTAAGCGGATGGGCAGACTTGGCGAGACTGCCAGTAGGAAAATGTGCTGCTGCCTCCTGCACCAACGTGCAAAGAGTATTGATGGGACATTAAGTCCCAAATCACCTGAGCCTCACATCCAAAAGATGGCACCTCCCGTAGGTCAGTATCCCCCTCACTGAGCGGGATATACTCCGGTTCATTCACAGTTTCTAATTTCGCCAGAGAGAAGAGTGCCCCCTACTGGTCATGTGTCCACGAAAACAAACTCCAGCAGCAGCTGCCTGACTTTCTCACGTCTCCAGTGACAAGGAATCAGCCCAGTCAACACCAACGCCCTCCCCCCTATTCCACAGATGAAAGACAGGGGTTTAATTCAGTACTAGGGCTGTATCAGGGATTTAAGATCCATTCTGCTCATCTACAGTACTTTGCTGACAGGGAGATCAGTGCCTGGATTTCCACAGGGGTTTGGAGTCATTACTCTCACAACACACTCTGATAGAAAAGCAGGATAGGAGTTCAGTGCTTAAACATGACAATTTTAAGGACTCAGGAACACCTTAGACTTTTAAGAAAATTACTATTTAAAAAAAAATAAAATAAAATAAACAAAAAAGCCAGAACAGATGGTGTTATCGTAATTACGACATTCTTACCTTTTAATTTGACATTTGGAATTTTCCAGAATGCGTGCTGAAATTACAGGTTAATGTGCATGATCATCAGCTCTCAGCACACGGGCTCCAGCACGGTCTTATTTTGGGGGGGGGGGGGGGGGGGGGGGGGGGGGGGGGGGGGGGGATTTAAAACCAGCTCCAGTACAAGAGGATGACAGGTGAGAGCGGATACAAGCAAGCACGTTACATACACTGAGAAAGCAGACAGTGTGGCACGTTATACACACTTCAGGATGATGGAGGATAAACTACAGAACGCTTTCCCATAATGCCCTCCTCCTTGGTAAAAGGTGGCTGGACAGCACCAGTACACATACAAACACAAACATAAACACACACACACACACATGCACACACACACACACACACACACACACACACCCACACATACAAACACAAACACACACACCCACTCAAATATACACCACACACACACACAGACACACACACACACAGGTGTGCACACACACAGGGGGGAGGTCCGGGCGATATAAATCACCAAAAAGAAGGGAGGAGAGAACAGAGAGTGTGGTGTGAAAACAGGGCCCGCTGAGTCCACTTAGCACAGGCACAATATGTTCTGCTGCTCTGTCACAGTGGGCGGCCCCCGCCCCCCCGCCCCCCCCCCCCTGCCCCCCTGCCCCCCCGCCGCTGTTTTCGGGCAGCGCGGCCATCGCGGGCCAATTCATCACCCCCCCAAGCCCCCCCATACACCCCCCCCCCCCCCCCCCCATGACGTCAATTATACTGCACACCCCCCCCCCCCCCCGGAACCTTCCGCAATCACGGGCCTTGGCCGCGGCGGTCTGGGGTCCAGTGGCGGTCCTCCCGCCGGCCCCCCCGCCGGCCCATAAGTCTCGCCCCCCGGCGACCGCCGCGCGGCCGTATCGTCACGCTCGGAAAAACAAGGCCCGCGGCGACCAGCGGGGGGGGCCGAGGGGGCGGGGCTTCTCCACGGCCGCTCTTCCAGTGGGGAGCCGGCGGTTATTATGAGTGACAGGGGGGCTTCAGGCCATTAAAGCGAGCGGAGGGAGGTACAGCGTTACCTGCGGAGGACGAGCAGGGCCTGATCAAACGGACGCAGAGAGCCTCAACGGCAACGGCGAACCCCCCAGCGCTGAGACAAGCGACCCATAAAGGATTTACAGCGCTCACCTGCTGAGAACTCAACCGGGCGGGGGGGGGGCGAGGGGGGGGCAGGGGCAGGGGCAGGGGCGGGGGGGGGGGGGTCCACAGGGGAATTAGAGGCTGTCAGACGCTGTTCGCGTCAGGGAGGTTTTCGATACCCCGTCGCCTCCCCTCCCTCTCTTCCACTCGTTTGAGCTGGGGGATAAAGACCGTCGTTTTTTTTCAGGTGAACGACGAGACAAGAGACGCCATGGCGACGGTCGCCGGGCGGCGGAGGTCTCTGGGGGCGAGGGACGGGCACGCGAGGCGCTGGGGGGCCGGTGACACGCGGCTCGGCTGAGCACGGACACACACGCGCACACGCGTGTGTCCAGTCACACGCACACAAACACACCCCGAAGAGAAACAGATACACTGTCAGAGACTTCCTGCACTGATCTGCATAAGGCACAGCATACCTGTGCCTGTGTGTGTACGTACATATATATATACTGTATTTCACTAAAAAATATATATATTTTAGATATCATTGTTTTTTGCTCATATATAATGAACTATATTCAGTCGTAAATAATGGAAACATGCTGCGTTTCTGCTTTCTTGACAACGGAGGCCTTCCCTGAGTCGGTGAAGAGCGCAGACTTCATCGAGGCCGACTTATTCCAAAAGCGGCTGAAACTTAAACAAATAAGCGGAGCACGAAATCCAAACCCCGAGAGAACGGAGAGAGGAAAGCAAAAGAGAAAGAAGAAAAGAGAAAGCGAGAGAGAGAGAGAGAGAGAGAGAGAAAGAATGAGAGCAAAAGAGAGTAAGTCTGCTCCTAGCCCAATTACAGCCAGCAGAATGCAGTGGAGGAGTCTCTGTGCTGACCACACAGTAGCATCAACAGGAAGGGGGCCAGGGGAGGGGAGGGGAGGGGCTGGGGAGGGGAGGGGAGGGGAGGGGGGGGTTGTGGGAGGAGGGGGGGCGGGGCCTGTTTAGGATCTCACAGCCAGGCTCCTCACCTCTCTCTGTCGCGCTGGCCCAACGCACCATCGGCAGCGGGAGGGTCTGTCATTTTCAGAGCGGGGGGGGGGGGGGGGGGAGCGCGGCAGTCAGCTCCCAGTGCTAATTACAGGCCGCTCCTCACGGAGGGAGAGACAGGGCCCGTCTTACCCCCCCCCCGCCCGAACGCCCCCCCCCAACCCGCCCGCCTGCTCCCCGCCCGCCCGCCAAGCTGCCAGCCAACCAGAACCAGAACCAGAGAACTCCCACAATGCATTTCAACCCGGCTCGCTGCGTCTCTGTGATTGGGGGGGTGGGGGGGGAGGCGTTCCGACCGTCGGCCCTGCTGCGTTCCGTTTCCGGAACTTTACGGGAATGTTGTGACATGGGAATGTATGCTCCAGCCAGAGTACATCCACACACACCTAAAGTCAGGGGTGATCCAGAATGTGATCTGCGTGCCAGCGAGAGAGAGAGAGAGAGAGAGAGAGAGAGAAAGAGAGGGAGGGAGAGTGAGAGAGAGAGAGGGAGAGTGTGAAAGAGAGAGAGAGAGAGGAGAGAGAGAGAGGAGAGAGAGAGAGAGAGAGAGGGAGAGAGAGAGAGAGAGGAGAGAGTGTGAAAGAGAGAGAGATGTGTACTTCCTTCTAAAATGCCATAAATATGATACAATTATGTAAAATTCTTTTAAGAAATTTTTAAAAAACATATCTCAAACTTCCTGAATCTTGAGGAGAGCAACAAATTGCCAGTAGTCCAGGGGGAGGGACCGACAGCACATATTGCAGCAAATTATGTGTTTCATACCCTCAGAGACAGTGAGTGATAGAACGAACTTCATCACACAATACGACAGTTTTTTTTTTAGAGGAATAGAGAAGAATCTCTGGTTTATTTTCTGTGAAAGATTCGGGCCTCTAGTGCAGCCTCCTTCTCTGCTCCAGTTAGAGTTTCTCAGACTCAGATTTTGGTCTCCTTCTTTGTGGACATTAACACTGAACAGACGGGCAGCACACACATTTTGTGGTCGCTGTTTAACATTTTTCTCTCTCTCTCTCTCTTTCTCTCTCTCTTTCTGTCCCCCTCTCAGTACTGCCACTGTCTGAAATGCCATCCCAACCCCTGCTCAGTTTCAGAGACAACTGTTTTGTGGAAGTGGACGTATCCGCCATTTTGTACCCAGCGGTCAGCACTGTTGGCAACTGTCGCTACCCCAGCGCCGAGCCCAACGGCCACGTCGATGTCCAGTGCTGAGGCATGTCGTGAGTGTCATGAGTCAGTGAGCCACGGGACACCACTGTCCAATCACAGCCTCCGCGCCCTTGCCCTGCCCTGGCCCTATCTGTACAACATTACAAAATCACCACGGACCAAAAGGCAGCAGTGGGACTCTGGGAGGGGTGGATTCTTTTGCCCTGGGTGAGGGTGAGGGGGGGGGGGTAGGAAGGGGGAAACAGGGCCCCAGTCTGCTTCTGTCTGAGAAGAGGCCACTCAAATCAGGTGAATGTGTTATTTTCTGGGATAAAAATAGAATTTATGTCCTGAAACATTACCTGTTTTTTTTTTTTCTAGGGCTGTAGATGAACTGTTGGTATAAATGAGTTTGGTGTATAGATGAGTTGTGGGTACAGATGTGCTGTGACTATAGATGAGTTTTCGGTATAAATGAGTGGGCAGAGATGAGTAGTGGTTATAGATGAACTGCCAGAGATGAGTTGTGTGTACAGATTAGCTGTGTGTATAGATGAGTTGTGTGTATAGATGAGCAGTGTGTATAGATGAGTTGTGTGTATAGATGAGCAGTGTGTATAAATGAGTTGTGTGTATAGCTATGCTGTGTGTATATATGAGCAGTGTGTATATATGAGTTGTGTGTCCAGATGAGTTGTGTGTATAGCTATGCTGTGTGTATAGAGGAGTTGTGTGTATAGATGAGCAGTGTGTATAGATGAGTGTGTATAGATGAGCAGTGTGTATAAATGAGTTGTGTGTATAGATGAGCAGTGTGTATAGATGAGTTGTGTGTATAGATGAGCAGTGTGTATAAATGAGTTGTGTGTATAGCTATGCTGTGTGTATAGATGAGCAGTGTGTATAAATGAGTTGTGTGTATAGCTATGCTGTGTGTATAGATGGGCAGTGTGTATAAATGAGTTGTGTGTATAGCTATGCTGTGTGTATAGATGGGCAGTGTGTATAAATGAGTTGTGTGTATAGCTATGCTGTGTGTACAGAGGAGTAGTGTGTATAAATGAGTTGTGTGTATAGCTATGCTGTGTGTATAGATGAGCAGTGTGTATAGATGAGTTGTGTGTATAGATGAGCAGTGTGTATAAATGAGTTGTGTGTATAGCTATGCTGTGTGTATAGAGGAGTAGTGTGTATAAATGAGTTGTGTGTATAGCTATGCTGTGTGTATAGTAGGAGTAGTGTATATAGATGAGCAGGGAGGACTGAAGCGTCTGGATGGCCAGAGTTGACTCCTGCACCAGCTGGACTTAATGGAGGGTTGGCCAGCCTGTAATGACGGCTGTCTGGAGTGGAAGCGCAGGGGGCATGCGCAGGCAGACTGAGCGCACTTTCAGCACAGCGTCATTAAACTGCTGACAGAGAGAGCCCTAAACCTGTGCTGAGTGGCACTGCCGGTTTCCCACAGTTCAACCCTGTCAACCAATGGGAGACGGGCGAGAGAAGACATGTTTCTCATCTTCCTGCAGGAGGACCAGGAGGGGGGAGCTAAGGCTCCAGGAGGGGGGAGAGGAAGCAGGAGAGGAGCTGGGGGATGGGGGGTGGGGGGGGGAGGGGGGGGGGGGGGTGGTTGCCAGGTGTGAAATGCCACTCCCCATCATGGCAGAGCTCTTACACGACATGCTTAACCTCAGGCTCCACGGCCCACACCGTACAAACTCACTCTGAAATGTTAATGAATTAAATATCTCTGGTGCGCAAGCAGACATCTCGCAACCCGCCCCCCCCCAAGCCCCCCGCCCCCCCATAATAAATGTTGCATGCAGCCTAAAACTCTGCCTCAGATTCACCATTGGGAGATGACAGCATTCTTGTCATTGCTATGTAATGGCCCCTCTCTCACCCCACCCCACCCTTCTATCAACTGCCCACCCAACCCCCCCCCCCTCCCCTCCCCTCCCCCCTGTTCCCATAACATCTGCATTAAAAAGCAGAGAAGTCATAAAGTCTACTCTGAGCAAAGATAAACTGACAGGCAATTTGAGCAGTTTGCCAGAACTGGATGGAATAATTCATTCGAAAGACGTGCAAAGAGGATAGCCTTCATCACAAAAACCACCCCCCCCCCCCCCCCCCCCCCCCCCCCCCCAGAGACTCTCACCCATCCCCTTGCCTCAGTGGGACAACTGTTAGTTTTTCCCTCATCGCAGACTGATGAAGCCATTATCTAATTTAGTGCAGGACAGTGGTGCTTGGTCTACAGCCCCCTGGCCCCCCCCCTTTTCCCCCATCTCTCTCTGTCTCATACAGACATGTACACGCAGAGACATACACACACACACAAAGATACACACACGTATGCACACGCACACACACACACACACACACACTACTGAGCAAACAATAATAACGGCTCTGAATCATTCATGAAATGCCAATAATTCTTCCCCCCAAGGGGCCCAGCTATGATGTAAACATACCCTGAAAAAAGGCAGGACAGTGTTATGACAAATGGCTGAATATGCAGCACACAAAAAAAATATTTCACCTGCAAACCCCGGGACAGCACTCGGGGTAGCTTCTACGGTGTTAGATTTCCATAACAATACCGCACATCATCCATGTGATATTATTTCCATTTTTTTCCCTACCGTCGGTATGAAAGGCCCAAGAACATTCAAAGAATATGCATATGTAGGTTTCAAAAGCACACGTTCGATTTCACAAAGAGCAACTGGCCGATGCGTTTGCCACATTTACATTTAACGCACTGCAATGCCCCTCGAGACAAGGCAGTTACACAATTAAAAGCACAGCAACATCACAATCCCGGAAGTTTTCCTAGACATCGCTCTCAACCGAAAGGATTTTGCACCGAGCTTAACATATTTGTCAGTCTAATTTATTATTCCCTTGGAAGGACTGTTTATAGCGAAGGAGATAAGCTCAGACAGCGTTTCATTATTCGGCTGAAACATGGTCATTTATCTGCGAAAAACAAAGGCCGGTATTTCATTTTAATGATTTGTCAAGGAAGACACGGCAAGCGCAATTATTCTAGGTAGCTACTTTGTTTCGGAAGTGAACGGTAGAAAAATATGGTCCTGGCCAAATGAGGTATAAATGTTCCGGTAAATTGAAGGAGCCCAGTAAAAAATGGGCTTGACTGGTAATTTGAAGTCTTCTTTGTTTTGTTTCGACGGGGTGGGCGAGCGTATAATAGGCTATATGTGAAAGTTTGCCATCTTCATAGAATGTAGCCTATATTGATGATGAAATTCTAAAACGCTTTCGACTGGAAGTAAACAGTAGGCGTCTTTGTTAAATAAATTAACGAAATTTCGTCCAGGCATTCGCGAGGTTCAGAGTTTCAATTCTGTTCACAGGAGTACCAGTGAATCGCAATTCCACAATGAACATAAACTGTACTCACATTTAAGATTTATTTTGGAACACAATTCAATTCAAGGCATGTTGCAGTTAAAGACCCTGCATCCATGTTACCGTGCCCCTATTATGGTCTAATTACACCTTTAAATTTGCTTCTTTATCGCGATCCAACAGACTCTGCTACTGTTGTCTACCAGCTGCTACCTGTCAGTGCGACAGCAATTTTCTCGTCAGATGAGCTTTCTACATGATAAAAGCTCGGGGGAATGCGCCCTTTAGATGAAAGCGTGCTCTCTGCCCTAATTGCAGAGCGAAACGCATCTTTAGCAAACAGGAAAGCATTATGAGGTTATTCCCCCTCACACACAAACCACACAAACACGCGGGCACCGTGCAAGCGCGCGCATGGTTCGCAGCAATACGGCGATATAGAGTGTTCATTATTTAGGCTACTTTAGACCCCGGTCTGCTGAAGTAGACTCGTTTGAGGTCCTCGGGCAACACACGTCAAATGGCACTAGCTTTACTCAACGCCACTCAAGCCCACACAATAATGCATTTACAGAAAAATGCATAAAATTGTCATTTTGGTTTGAAATTTGTTGTCTATACTTCATATAGAAAATGGGCATTTAACAAAAATGAATGTGTAGTATTTCAAATATAACTCATATGCTAGCTATTTTATATAAATTCCGTAGCAGCCACTTCCCTTCACAATGAAAACCAAAAGTAATGCAATTATGGTAAATACATATGTGTGGTTGCAGCAAACACAGACGTCTCAATAGGCTACATTGCACAAAAATGGCAATTTCCATGCAAGCAAGGAATTGCATTAGAACAGTTTAAAATTGACATCTACGATGCTACAACGTGTATCTAATTAGTTGTTATCCGACTTGGCACCGCATTCTGCCACATATGATATGAGCACATTATGCTGTAGCCTATATATGCCACACATTTTCACTGGGTAAAATAAATTAGAAGACACACAACCTAAACGCCATGGCAACATTAATCAACAAACGTGCACACGTTTGTATCTCGTAGAACAAAATCCTATTTTATATTTCAGACTTCCAGGAGACCGACTCCTTACCTGGATGACGAACGTTTGCGGAGCGCGCGGGCGCTGTCTGATCCCCAAAGGTACCGCTCCTACCTCAGAGCTACGTTCCGTTTTTGACCTTCAAATAGGATAGGCAACTGCGGCTATCGGGTTGAAAATAAGACGCAGGTCTCTAAATAATAATCCCATGGATGTCCATCCGGCTCTTTGTTTGCTACGTGGAGCTGCGGATAGTTTTCGGAGAGCGTGAAGGCAGTGCCGTGCCTTTGTGAGCCTGACTGTAGGCTCCAGTCCAGCCTTCGAGCTGTGTTCAGAGAAGGCTCCACAGAACAAACTGTAATTTACCGAGACACGTTTCAGTAGTCTCCTCTCTACCGTAAAGCGCAGAAGAGCGGCACTGTTTACATTTATTCATTTTTTTCACTTTTTTTATTCATTCTTTGCCCAGAGGTTTCATTCATATTAAGCCCATCTCCTCATGTGTATAATATGTAGGTACCCCAAAATTTTTATTTGGGCGATCAAAACTATGGTAAAACGCAGTAAGATGAAACAGTAAGAAACCTCGCATTGTTTGTTCTTCTCAAAAATAGTTTAATTAAAATGTTATGTTAAATGTGCATAATTGTCACTTCGGCCGACATGACAGTGACTAATTTGTCTATCATGCATTCAGTAAAACACTAATCTATGATAGCAGCGTTGTATGCTACACGTTTCTATAGTGTAGGCTAATTACTCAGACTTGATAACTTGCAAAAATATTTTTTATTGTAAAATAGCATAATGCAACGAAAATGTAGCAGTAATTCCACTAGTGGGCAAATAATGTGACTCGTTATATTTTTTACTTACAAGTTAACATTCATGAGACTTTCATTGTTGTATTTATAATTTAAACCTCGTGAACTCTGAAGACGAAGATTTACGGTAAGACTCTGTTTGGAAAACCAAGCCATTGGACTCCTCCCTCTCCGTGTAATCTCCAGCAGGAAGGTTTGCGATAAAGACCTGCAGCTATTCGCATAATCCCTTTAAACGCACCCTGTGAGGCTCCAGTCTGTTAAAACAGCGCGAGCAGGCTTGTCGCCTCATGTCCAATGGGCACGAGCCCAACGGCCGCCCGCAGCGGGAGCACAGGAGCGGCTACCGCAGTTCTGCTAACCTGCTAATTCAAACAGCCGCCAGCCAGAAAACTCAGATTAAGAAAAGAAACAACTGTAACGAATACATTAGTAGGGCTAAACAGGAGGTAAATACAGATAAAGCACTTCACTCTCCACGAAAATTAGGCCTACGTGCTGGCCTGCGATGGAAATAGTGTGCGCACTTCTTGGCTTAAAGCGGTAACGGTCTGTTCATCAATCACACTCTGAAGTGAAATCACACCTGGGGAAATCACACCTGACCCCTGCGCTACACAACACACTAGGGGTCATTGTCTTCAGCTCTGTAGGCTACACAGCGGGCTAAGAAAAGCTACTTAGAGTTGGGACGGGGTCACCTTGGCCATCGTACGGTCCCACTGCACACCGCAGGAAATGATATTTCATCAGCTGAGAGGCACAAAGGTGCTTGTAAACGCTGATTGGTGGGTCACAACAAGGTTCCACCTGCTCTAGGGCATAGTGCTTGTCATCAGTCACAGTGGAGGACAAGCACTTTCTCCGCAGAACAAGGTTAAAATATCAGAAAAGTGAAAAATTATGAAAACCGTGATGGAGAACACAGACTCAGGGGTACATAGAAGGACATGCCCCATTACCCCCACCCAGCTTTGTCGTTACAACAATGTCACATCTCCGAACAGCAGTCAAGACACAAATTCTGGATTAGTATCCCAACATTAAATGGAACAACATTTTTACTATTTCTCCAGATAAGAAAGATGTATGTATTTGTCGACAGCTTGCATTTCTCCCTGCAGTCCCATCAGCTGAGCTGCACAGCCATCGCATCACCTGACTGCATTTGCTGCTTAGCAACCGGCTTAGACAGACTGCAGGACCCTAAAATACCAGAGGAGTCGCCCTTGCGCAGTAAGGCAGGGTAAATACTGGCTTCTGAAACCAGGGCCCTGTCCAAATCAGCCTACTAACTATTGTGTCCTCAACTTATGCGGTGTCTACTAAGCTCACTGCATACTGTTTAGTTCACATTTTAGTATGCAATGGGCAGCATGCACAAAATATCCTCCATGTTATTTTCCAGCTGTACTGTGGAAGTGTTGTCAGACGTTCCATCCCTTGCGGCCATGCTCATGTGTCGTGCTGAAGGAAAAAGTCCGCGAAGGTGCGCCTCGATTTTAAAGCGAAGCTGCTCGTCATATTTATGGGACCGAAAAAATGGTCGTTTGCTTCCTGGAAAGTATGCTACCGATTACAGTCAGAAAAACCCTGGAAATAAGTAGATCATCCTGGGATTTTAAGTACCCTACATTTAGAGGAAATTTCGCATACTTTACAACTTTCTCATCCAGTGTACTCAATAACTATACTCAATAGTAGCAAGTGCTCTGACTCAGTCATAGCCCCGGCCTCCATGAGCAACGATATAGCCAATGATGCACCATCCTACTGTGCTAATGCACTCTGATCGTACTTTAGCCAATTTGGGCTGTTATAGTTGAATTAACACTGACCATTTTAATATGTTGAGTCAGCATAACCCATTAGGTCATACCTATTGTACTTGTTCTGGTTTCGTATTCAACTAGAAATGGTGAAGTTTTTATGAAACGAACATACAGTGCAGTCCTGTAAGTATTTGGACAGTGATACAATTTTTGGTGTTGCCAAATACTTAAGGACTACACTGTAAATATGATTTATCAAGATCTGTCCCTCTCTTGTTTTGAATTTCTGTGCACCTTAATCAAGGATGAAGAATGACCAAAACGTTGCCTTTCTTAAAATAAGTCAATATTTATGCACAGTAAAATGCCCAGTGTTAATCAGTTCTGACAGAGTACAAACAGTCAAATTGGGACATGTACTGAATGTTTTACTGCGTAGGTAATAAGAATGCATTACCTTTTCACCCATAATTTTATTTTGTTCTGCTAATAGGCTATGCCTTATTACTATGGGTGTGTGCTTTCCTCCTTTGTTTGACGTAGGAATTTCCACTGAATTATTCTGGTGATAGAAAAATATATTTGTAATTCATCCATTACTTAGCCAATCAAGTGCAACAATGTGCTAGATCCCAATGGCTACAGTTCTAATTCTGAGACTTATTTTGCCTCTTTAGTCTTAGCACAACCAAAAAAAAAAAAAAAAAAAAAAAAAAAAACCAAGGCTGTTGGGTTGCCATGGCAATGGTGCTTGTTGACTTGACTCAGGAATTCCACTAATGTTATCAAATGGCCACAAAGTTGGTTTTATAAATCAAACGTGAAAAAGCTATTTGATAAACTCATATGTAGCATGCTTATTTGCATATAGTGCCATAATTTTGCTATCCCAGCTAAAATGTTTGGTCCAAAATTCTTGGAATGTTGGGTGCGTTGGGATTGGGTAAACGTCGTGTTTCGTGATATGAATGATAACCATCAGGGGATGTTTCTTGTATGTGTGTGTACAACATGCCTGGGACGTACTGTGACAGTGACAGAACTTGTTTGTCACCGTAAATATGTTGTGAAACTACTTTGTAGTTTGGGGAGTGTTCTCGTCGTAACATTATTCCACAGCCAAATGACAGTGTAATCAGAATGTTCTCCGCTGTTCTGGAATCATTTTGTGTCAGCCGGAATGGTGTTTGTGCACGTTTGATTTATTAGGGGGACCCACCCAGGAATTTATAGCTTTAAAGCCCTTAGGAGTTGAGGGTTTGTTTTTTGGTAGAACATCATAACCGCAAGTAATTATTAGCGATAACAGCTGATAACAGTCTAATCTGAATCACATCATATGCAGACTTGTGAAATACATAAACAGAGAGATGCTGCAGAATTTAAACAGGAAATGACATTGTGTCAGACAAACCACAAAAGCAGCAAATGCCTGTCAGGACCTGGTACACGGAGACTAAACGCCTGTCCTCTACACACATTTTCCACAGGCCCACGTAGCCCTGTTTAAGTCTACAGTGCCGCTGCCAGCCAACAGACTGTTTACGTGCCATCATTTATTTCTCACTGTGAGAGAATGACATTCTGACAGTCGCTGATGTTACAGTTACCTAATCGTACAGCTAACATTAGGTTTCCTTTATGCTAATAAGACACAGTTTTTCCACGCTTCTGAAAGTGAGAACTCCAACAGGATTTTAAAAAAAAAAAAATTCCCGGCCTCTATAGATTAAATCTCGGGGGAAATCGTGGTGACGCTGGTGAATTTTCATCTCCTGCCATCCATCCCTCCCTCCCTCTCCCTCTCTCTCTCTCTCTCTGGGATTCTGGAGAAAGTGATGCGTAACAGAGCGGTGGAGTCACACCGCCCTGAGGGAAATGTGGGTTGTCAGTGATGGAGTGATGTCACTTCCTCTCTGTGAGAAAACAGGCTCTGCCTTCATGTTCTTATTTTGGCAAAAAAATAGCCCTGCAGTGTAGCAGAGATTTGCATGGTCATATTTATGTGATCGATGCTCAACTCAGGTGTGCTCTTACGATCCTCAGCTGTACTTTTTGTATGCAATCATTTCTGTTTTGTGAATGAGAGAGTACAGTGGAACTGCCGTGGGTTATTGTTTTTGTCACAATCTATTCATAAAGCTGCACATTTACCTAAGCAGTCAACGTTGCTGTTTTTCTATTGGTTTTTACCAGTGAACTCCTCAGTTAGTGAAGATCCTTGGTTTTCTGCCAGATGAGTTCCGGTTCCTGGTTTCTATGCAAATGGTGACATCATAACTGTCACCTTAGTATTATTATCCCAGTATTCTCCAGGGATAGGAATTAGAGAGAAGCTGCACCAATAATGAAGCACGTTGTTAGTAAGTGTCAGAACAACAGCGATTCATTGGTGGATATTCCTGGCTATACTTCCAGGGTCCTGAAAGTATCTACCAATTACCACTGGCATTGTTCCTTTTGTTGTTACCAGTGTGATTGGTGGAACTCTGTGGGAAAGGTGACATCACCAATGTCCTGTCTATATGTAAATTCCTCTAATATTCTCCCCAAGCTCTTCTTCTGTTTAGCTCCACCCAGCTGCAATGATGACATCACAAAGCTGGTGTCAGTACAGAGCCTGCATGTATCAGATGTTCTGCACAGAAATGTGCTACAGTAAGTTGCAGTGCTAACTAAGCTGGTGATAATCCTCATTGGCGTAGGGTGACATGGGGAGTTTCAGTTTGCTTGGTTGCTGGGGGGCACACTGCCAAGGTTTTAGGAGTTCAAGAAGAGTGCACCCAGTGAGAGTTTATGTTTCTTTTTTTTTTTTTCAGTATCATGGATCTGTTGCTCAGGCAGTCAGATTTCTTGTGAAGGCAGCCTGCCCTCATCAAAAAAAAACCTATAATAATGTGGTAAGCACAGACTAAAGTGGGGTTCTTTAAAATCTTTAAAATGAAGAAGCCTTTTTGGTCGTGCGATAAAACTCAAAGATTTTAGTTCACCATCCTTTGAAAAATTGAAGCGGCACTGCAGGTTAAGTTGGAGATGGATCCAGTTCCACTCCCGCTGGGGCTTCCTAGTAGGCATGCGCATGAAGCTAGTGAGAAACGTTTGTTGAACATTTAAACATTTCTCGCCAGGAAAAATATCTGTAACAGTGGGCCGGTGATAAAGCTCTTTTGGTTAGGAGGTGACAGAAACAGTTAGTGGAGCATGTACCATTGGAATACCTAAAGTTTACACTACACTCTAAGACTGATCAATTTTACAGAATTTTAAAGCAGTGCGTTAAACATGTGGAGCCTGGTGTATCTACTGTTATGCGGGGGCGAGGGGGGGGTGGGGGGTATTCTGTCTTCCGGTCCATGGATGGTGATGTCTTCCTTATGCATGTGGATGTTCAAGCTGCTGTA
>CM045887.1:58824906-58829906 GCA_025169545.1 Anguilla japonica | reverse complement strand
ATCTCATTAAATCCCACAATCTCATTAAGATGCCATTTTCCTCGCGAAAGAAATTATTTAATCTCCCTTCGAGAAGAAAGGCGCTCTTTTTTCGAAGGCTTTCATAAGCCGGGCTGGTGGGTGGGGGTTGCGATTCGAACCCGAGGGTGACAGGGCAGCGTCGCCGTGTTTTACACCCTTCCCAACGCCCGGGGCGAGAGAGCGTTAAGGGTCGGGCAGAGAGAAGATGGCTTTTCCGCGACGGTTTCAGCCTCCGTCCGCACGTCTGCGACGTTGCCGGGGAGCGCTGTGAGTCCGCGACAGCCGCTGCACCACGGGAAGATTGAGACGAGGCGGAAGAGAAGCCCGCAGAGTGCCAGACACTCCAGCTTGGCACGGCAAACCCTCAATCCGTGCAGTTGTTTTAAGAACTATTTCCCGTATATATTTTTTGCTCCGGGAGAGGGTTTTTTTATTTCATTTTTAAATTATATTTTAACAGTCTTCTCCTGTTTGTGCAGACTAAGGATACCGTAACAATTAATCATATCCACGCTGAGCTGGTTCCCATGAGAACCAGCGCCACGGCAACACTCTCCTCCCTGGAATTCTTCCTGATTGGTTGGGGTTGTATTTTTTTTTTTCTTTTTTCCCAGTGTTTAATTATCCATGAACGCCCAGCCACTCGTGTTCTTGGCCAAGTGGATGTTATCTTAACCCCGATCTCGTGTCCTATTTCAGTCGGTGGCACTCTCACCCAAAAGGTTTGCTGAAACGACTCTTCTGTAGTCTCCCTCCTCTGAACTTTGGGGGCCGGTCTGCGGGCTGCAGTTCTGTCGAGTACAAATCGCAAAAAAGGGACGTGCAAAAATATCAAAAGCCGAGATGAGACGGGTGATCGGGGAGCAGAGACAGAAATGTGAAAACCTATTTTTAAAACCCAGCGTGTATGTGTTGACAGTAACACCCACATTACAAAAGCTCCCAGTTTGATTTACAGGTCGCGGTGAACCCGTTTGGTGCAGAGTCAGCGCTTTTTGGGCAGAGCACACGGGTCGGTCCGTGGGGGCTGCTTTCGGTCTCGCCGAAGTGTGGAAGCGACGTGACAGAAATTGCGCTGATACGGTTGATTGGTCAGAAGTCACGAAGCTGTGAGGTGACAGCGGGGGGGGGATTGAAGGCTCCATTGACTTTAATGGAACATGAATGTATTCATACATTTAATAAATAAATAAACAGATAAGTAAATAAATGAGAAAAAATACGGCCTCCTGGTGCAGAAGCGTACTGGCCCCAGATTGCTGCAGTGTGGGGGGGTGGGGGGTGGGGAGTGGGGGGCGAATGGGGAGTGGGGGGTGGGTGGGGGGGGGGTCAGGGGCTGATGTGTCGGCGAGCTGATCATGATCCACAAACCAGCAAGTGACATCTCCAGGTCACAACTGTCACGGCTCACAGGGCTGGAACGTGTCTGATGATGTTGCGTGAGGCGGGGGGGGGGGGGGGGGGAAACCGTTCTTCCTCTCCCAGTTCGGTAGACCACCACAGGGCCCCCCCAGGGGGGTTCAGCCGAAGGCCCGTCTCCTGCTGAATCTTACTCCGTTTACCGCAGCACCCGAATACCACCGAGTTTGCGCAGTTTCAGGCGCTCCTAACTGATGGGTAACAGCGGAGGCGCTGGAGGGAGTCTGCAAGTACGCGTTAATCACACGGCAAAACGTTCCCCCCCCCCCTAAAATCCGCCCTGAGAGCGCGAGCAGGCGGTCCCCCGCGGGGGGGCTCGTACAACACCGATTTAACTCCCCGAATCCGGCGCCGCGTCTCGTCCCGAGTCCACGCCCCCCCCCGTCTTTGGTCCGAGGCGAGATCGCAGCTTTAATGCGTCGCCATGGTGACGCAAGCTCCGCCCCCCCGTCAGTTATTTTTTTTTTTTTTAAAATGTACCCACGTCTCTCCTTTTGTGAGACTCGAGTCGCCGTGGATACCGAGCCGCGCGAGGCCGCGTTTCTCAATCTCCGGGACGGGCGCGGAACGCCTCGGTCCACGTGACCCGTAAAAACGAACAGCGCGCAAACGGAAGACGGATTTAAATAAATAAATAAATAAGACTCACTCATCCACTCGCTCGCTCCTCCCTCCCACCCACCCTCGCTCGCTCGCTTGCTCGCCCAGACAGGCGCACGCGACACGCCACCTTCTCTGAAGACTCGTCGATTTGATCTCCCATCTGTGAAATTATCTTTTTTTTTTCTGTGGGAAATGTATATTCTTATTCACTGTCATTCTGTCGTGTGTTGTGTTTGTTTCATATGTCTTTCTTTCTTTTTTCTTTCTTTTTTTTTGCTGGTCTCCGATGAACGTGAAGACAAATGTCTCAGACTGTTAAAACAATAATTGCCAGGTCCTCTCTCACTGCGGAAGGAGACAAAAAGCAGAAATCTAATTTCACGTGAATCAACATCAATAAATTGGGAAGAGTCAATTAAATTCTGGAAGATAATTGACTCTTCTGCTATAAAGAGAAAAAGAGGAGCAGTTTTGCTTGGGACTCTTCATCTACGAATGGCAGGACAGAGCAGAGCTGATGAGTCACGCGTGGTTGGCATCGTGCCCTTGGCATCGCAGCAGGCCCTGAACTCGTCTGAAATCCCGTGCGTGAGCAGCGTGTCATTTTTGGGCGGGTACACCTCGTCGCTCGGCAGCACGGGTCGGCCCTCAGCGCCCCCTGTAACTACACCTGTGTGGGCTCAGGTAAGGCCCGCCCCCCCCCCCCCCCCCCCAGCCCCTTACACTGGCGGCTGTCTCCAGGCCACGCAGCCAGGTTGATGGAGGGGTGATTGTGTCAAACCTGGACTCGCTTCCACGCGTGCAGGAACGGGGGAAGGGGCGGGGCTGGGTTTCCAGGGATACGCTGCCCGTTTACCCAACACTCCGTGGTGCACACCGCTTCACACAGGTGCCTTTTGTCTTTGATCTTTGTTGCACCTGGGCGTGTTTGACTGACAGATGTGCGGCTACTCATTTTGCTGATTCACAGGTGTGCAATATATGTGCCAACTGACAATAATGGCTAATAATATATATATATATATATATATATATATATATATATATATATATATATGTTCTTATTATTTATATATTAATACTAAATAGCCACGCAATACATTGAACAGTACGTTCACATTACGTTCATTTGGAAGATGCAACTTATCCAGAGCAGCTTAAAATGAAAGAGAGCTTAAGTCCATCCCCCTGTTAAATGAGCAACACAGCCAGACCTGGCAACCAGCATCCCCATACTGGTGAGTAAAGATGCACATCGTCAATGTACGTTTACTCATGCCAAACATGAACCGTGCTGTAAAAAAATACTGCTGACATGTCTATAAAACCATAATTAATCATCTATTACAAAGATGTGGGTGCAATTATGAATATGTGCTGGCACTCCAATAATGTATTCTCCGATGCTTGTCAATATATTGAAATTTTTTGCTTACTGATAAGTTCCACTGGTTGTATTGATTATGTATTAGCCAGGCTGTATATTCTCGTTGCATAAGTGCTGTTTGTTCCAACCCTCCCCCATGCTTGAATAATGCATGAGGCTGCAGACAACAGCCACCTGGAGCTTCTTTGCTGGAGATGTGCAGTACAGCAGGGCCATTCAGCCGGGGCCCCCCGGGGGCCAAATAATACTGGCCGCCATTTATACACTCCTGGCCCTTTGATCATTGATCAAATTTTTTTTTTTTTTTTTTTTTTTTTGAGGTGTCATAAAATCGCGATCAGGTCTGCGCCACATCAGAAAGGTACCAGCATGCTTTGCAGTCCCAGCAGAATAACGAGCGATAGCTACGCGTGTACTGTGTAGGCATCGGCCTTCTTTACACATGCACATTGCGTCTGAGTCACGCGCTGTTCAATAAGCACATTTGTACATTGAAAATACCTGGCCTGTATCCAGCATTCATTATTAAAAAAAATAAATTAAAAACATTTGGCCCCCAGGCAGAAAAAGCTTGAGAAGCCTGGCGGTATGGTGCGCTACGTCTGTGTGGTGCTGTACCTCCATACCTCCTCGCTGCTCTGCTGGAGGAAAAGAGGGGCACAGCTGTATTATTTAAGGAGAACACAACCCGGTGGATGTAAAACTGCAGGCTCCGCTCGCCGCGGACGAGGATGTCTGTCAGAGTAAATGAGCGCGGGCCGTGATGCAACGGGCCTGTGGGAGTGATGCGCACAGGTGAATAATTAACCAAAGGTGCGTGTGCCAGATGGCGGAGGTCCCCCCTCCCCCTGTGCAGAGAGAGAGAGAGAGAGAGAGAGAGGAACATGGTGCACACGCTCAGAAAGAGCAAATCAAACATGCATGCACTGAAACACAGCCCTGCTGAGATGTACACACACATGCATGCATGCGCTGAAACACTGGAACTTTCACTCACAGACGCCCTACCTATGATTCTCTCCTCCACAGCGTTACTCTTTCACACACACACACACACACACACACACACACATCATCACACATCCCCGCTGGGACCCTGAAGCATTCCTCAGGCAAATACGCACCGGCAGAAAGGAGGTTGATATGGATAATGGCAGGCTTTACTGGTCTCAGCACAGAGCATCCTGCAGCTTACCTCTATCCCACAGGCAACACACAGAGCATCCTGCAGCTAACCTCTATCCCACAGGCAAGTCCTGAGAAGACTGGAAGAAACACAGGCAGTACACAGAGCATCCTGCAGCTTACCTCTATCCTGAAACACAGGCTGAGATGTACACAGAGCATCCTGCAGCCCCTCTGGAACCTCTATCCCACAGGCAACACACCTAGAGCATCTCTGCAGCTAACTCTATCCACACACACACACACACACATCATCCTGCAGCTAACCCCAAGCATCCCACAGGCAAATACACACCAGAGCATCCTGCAGCTAACCTCTATCCCAGGCTTTAGGCAACACAGAGCATCCTGCAGCTAACCTCCATCCCACAGGCAAACACACAGA
>CM045887.1:58797406-58819906 GCA_025169545.1 Anguilla japonica | reverse complement strand
GGGATATTAGCCTCGTTGAGTATCGCTATCTGTTTGCTAATCTGATATCAGCAATAAAGGCATTTTCCTGATAATAAAAGCATCCATTATGCGCGGGGTATGATTGATGGAGGAGAGGAGAGGGGGGGGGGGGGGAGAAATGAGCCAACTGGGCCATGAATTAAAGGATTTTTTGGCAGCCGAACAAGCGCAGGTTGCAGGCAGTGAATCTCTCCCTAATGAAATCAATAAAGCGCGCTTGCCCGGTACAGTGTATCGCACACGTACACAGGCGTACATACATATGCATGCACACACACGCACACACACACACACACACACACACACACACACACACACACACGCACACACACACGCACACACACACACGCACACACACACACACACACACGCGCGCGCGCATGCAATTACACCAAGTCTCGCACACGAATACAAACGATTATAACAACCCCGCACAGAGAGGTATTCCAAGACCTTCACAACGCAAACTTGCACAATAATACCAATTCGCACACGTACGTATAATTATACTAAGTCCCCGCATATGTAAACATGCAATTATACCACATCAGGGTGAGATGTGTGGCCTAGTCTATACGGCAGCCAACTGTCAACCCCTGTGAACCCCGGAGGTAGTTCAGAAAGCAGGATTACTGAGTTATCTGGATAACTGGTCTGGTTAAACCCAGGACCCTCCCAAATCTGGAAAATAGACTGAAGCAAAAAGAGCTATTCTTGGTTTTATTCATTTAATTTAGGAAATACCCCCCAGGGCAGAGATCCCGTCCCTCAATTGAACTGAATCACGCACAGCCAGGCCCAAGATGGGCACACATGGCTGTACCAAGGGCCTGTTTCACAAAGCAGGATTACTGAGTCATCTGGATAACTGCGCTGAGTGAAAACCCGGAAGAGCTCTTTTCACTTCAGTCCATGTTCCAGATTGGGCAGGTGATCCGGGTTTTACGCAGTGCAGTTATCCGGATAACTCCAGTAATCCTGCTTCGTTACACAAGCTCTTCCCCTGGTCTTTCACAAACACCATTACACAGAGTCTCATACACAAACACACACAGTTACACCTGCAACACACTGCTGAACATACGCACGCATATGTACAGGCATGCACCCTATGAACCCTGCAGAGCATTTGTTGTTTCCCTGCTGTGCCTCTCGTTGTGCCTCTCTCTGGTACGTTTTGTTGTTTTTGTGATGCTGTGGGCGGTGGGTCAGCTGCTATCTGTCGCCGGCCTGCAGAGAGATAAACTCTGCTGCCCACTGCCTGTTTCTGTCACTTCCACAAGCCTTTTCCAGCACAGGAGAGGAGTGTGTGTGTGTGTGTGCGTAGGTATGTGTGTACATGTGTGTGTATATGTTTGTGTGTGTGTGTGTGTGTATATGTTTGTGTGTGTGTGTGTGTGTGTGTGCATGTGTATGCGTGTGTGTGTGTGTGTGTGTGTGTGTGTGTGTGTAGGGTATGTGCGTACATGTGTGTGTGTGAATGTGTGTGTGTATGTGCGTGTGTGAGAGTGTGTGTGTGTGTATTTGCGTGTGCTTGTGTGTATGTGAGTGGGTGTGTGTGTGTGCATGAGTATGTGTGTGTGTGTCTGTGTGTGTGTGTGTGTACATGTGTGGGCGTGTGTGTGTGTATGTGTGTGTGCATGCGTGTGTGTGTGTGTACAAGTGTGTGTGTGTATGTACTCTGTGTGTGTGTGTGCATAAGGTTTGCGTGTGTGTGTGTGTGTGTGTGTGAGTTTGTGTAAGTGTGTGTAGTATGCACATGTAGTGTGTATGTGTTCACACACACAGATATACACACACATGTACACACTAATGTAGATACACACCTGCACACACACACACACACACACACACACATCAGGCAAACACATCAGTCATGTGTCACACTGGCCCCGTTAAGGCTGGTTTACCTGACGCAGCTGTGAGAACAGCTGGATTACAGCGTCTCCACCGTGTTCTCCACAGACTGGGTATGTTACGGCAATCTTCACAAAAACAGCTCACATTTCACAGCAGCAAGTGGAGAGCGGCCTGAGAAAAAGAGAGAGGGAGAGAGGGAGAGGGAAAGTAGAGAGAGAGAGAGAAGACAGGAAGAGAGGAAAAAGCACAACTGTTGAGAAGGCAGCTGCCAAACTGCCACAGGAGTGTACAACTCCATTTCCAGAAGGCTCGTTTGTTGGTTCCAAGCAATTATTCTGTTCTTAATTTTCAAAACAGGCTTATGTACATAATTCGGGTGTCAGTGACTCTTGGTCCAACGTTGGTTCCAAGGAGACCCCCCTCCCCCCCCCCCCCCCCCCCCCAGTCAATCCTGCAACCTTACATGAACCAATATCGCCAATACACTGGTTGGTAGATCACATTGTACTGGCCAATGGAAAAGTAGATCGCAAAAAAGGCAACAAAAAAAAAAAAAACTAGGGGCACCTCTGAAATAATTGACTGCGCCAATTAAATAATTAAGAGCAGAATCTGTCACGACATCTCAAAACAAATTGGGCCCTCGTTACTCCCCCCCTGGGCTAAACTACTCACCACTGTTTGACACTTGTGGAAGTAGGACTGCTGGTTAACTGATTGTCCAGCACTGCCTGCCAAGCGAGAATTATTGCTGTCAGTTACTGTGGTCGTTTACCACAGCTTACTTTTTTTTCTTTTTTTTTTTTTTAATGGCAGATATTTTTTTTTCCCCGGCACCACTATGAGGCTAGAATCTTTTCTCCCGGTCCAGACGGACAGTGTGGAGGCTTAAAGGCCAGGGAACAATAACAGGGGCCTCCCACGGCCCCACGGCCTCCCCAATTCTTGATCCTGTAATTGACAGGCATTGACATACGGGGGCCTGGTCGCCAACAGCCGAGTGAAAAAAAAAAAAAAAAAGTTCTCTGTGGATGAATCAGCAGGACCCCCCCCCCTCCTCTCCCGCCGCCCCCCCCCCCCCCAGGCACAGGGGAAGTTATTAATCCAAATTACAGCGAGCGGAGTCGAAGGAGCACGGGGCCTTCACAAAGGCTGATATTTCGGCCGGCTAACAAGTCCCTGTGGGCTGGGCTGCCAAAGACCACCAGTGGAGCAGTCACTGTGAGTGACAGGCCCGGGCGGGTATGCCAGCAGGGCTCATTAGAGGGAGTCCCGCTCCCCCACCTCACCCCCCCCCCCCCCCCCCCCCCCCCCCCCCCCCCCCCCCCCCCGAAACCACCGCCGCTCCACCGCAGGGGGGGGGAAGATCTGCCGTTAGGCCGGCCCCGATGCCCGTCTCACACCGTGACATCTAGACCGGGTTGACGTTACCGTCCGGACCGTAAAGAAAAGTAAAAAAATTACAGGAGGACCAGGGCGCTGACTGGCCTCAGCGGCCAGTGGCCGTTCTGCCTCTCTGGGTCTCGTTCAGACTTCACCCCCCTGCCCTGCAGTGGGGGGAACAGTGACCCCCCAATAATGCAGGGGAGCCCAGACCCTAGCGAGGAGCCAGATCGAAACGGTAGGCTGTGCTTGTAACCGTTCTCAAAACCCAATACACCCGTGGCCTCCCAGTCCTGGTTCCTGACCTGTGTCAAATCAGTATTTGGCTTTAACTCACTGCGATGAGTTACCCCTCAACCAGCCCAGCGGAGCCAACGTCCCCGCTTCCTCGACGTGCCCACGAAGAACACGAGCACGAAACATAGCAACCATTCAGAGTGGGCTTCCTGTTCGACAGAGGGAATGTCTGAAATGCAGCAGTGTTTTCTTCTCACTGAATAAGCCCTTGGTTGCTGGTTTTAAGGGGAAAGAAAAAAATAAACCCTCAGACATTCTGGCTCTCTGGGATTAGGATTAGGAAAAGCTCTGCAATCAAGTACAGTTGCGGATTCAGTGCAGGTAACAGCATTAATTATGAAACATTATTGACTGCCTTTTATGCCCATTCCACAGCGCGTCATGTTGTGCAATGGGCATAAAATTAATCACGTACTACCCAAAAAGGCTAAGCAATAGATTCCTTTTCCTGGGTTCTGATTGGCCGCGGTCATCACCAATCATTTTTTAGATACACACTGTGCAACGTGCATTCCCACACGGTGACAGCAGCTGCTTCTCTCAAACCCAAACGAGAGAGCAAACATTTGAGTGCCAAGAAAGCGGAGCGGAAAAATGTAAATTGAGATGCCCTCGCGCGACGAATTTCCAAACTTCAGTAATTAATCTTCTAATGAATAACGCGGTGCAGCCTCTTTCTTTGTTCCAATGAACCATGTTATTTCCCAAGCTGTTACTCCTCCACCCCCCCCCCCCCCCCCCCCATCCCCCCCCACACACACACACACACACATTAATATCGAGTATAGGACGTGTGACACTATCAATGTCTCTGCCCAATCAGACATGATCAAACGGCAGTGTCCACCCAGAACCCCCCCCCCCCCCCCCCCCCCCCCCCCCCGGAGTGCTTCCAATGCCATTCAGCAAAAAGGGCCAATCAGAGCAATTACATCGTTTTTCATGTTGCCACAATACAGATAATTCTCCATGACATTAACACTGAGCTGCTTGAACAAAAGGCGGAATCAAGATTATGACAGAGAAGCCGAAAGCACAATGGACATTCGGAATGACATGGAGCAAAGACTGAACAGAGATAGAGAGAGAGAGAGAGAAAGAGAGAGAGAGAGAGGGAGATAGAGAAAGAGGGAGAGACAGAGAGAGAGAGGTAGAAAGACAGGAAGACTCAATGGCAACAATACATTAGAATAATCATCGAACCAGTGCTGCTGGTTTGTTGCAAATGAAAAGGCAGAGCAAAATCCACAGAGAAAGTGTTGCATTGTGGGTACTGTTTACCCAATTACCATTGCAGCGAAATGGATTCCGGAAAAACGCTGAACAAATTAACAACGCGCCCGTCAATTACTGCCGAAGAGGGGGTACAAAAAACACATCAAAAGATGATACGTTCTCCTCTTCTGGAGGTGGGGTGGGTGGAGTAGGGGGGGGGCTCGTTTTGATTTGCTTTTGATGTTTTTCTTTTCTTCATTCTCACAAAATAATTTTTTTTTTTTTTTAAAAAGAAAACAAAATAATTCCCTCACGTGGCCCATCAAAGGTACTCCCGATGTTTTGTGGAGCCTCTGGCAACCACTTAAGAGCAGAACGAGTCTGAGGTACTGCTGGAGAAGTTGCCCTGATGAGTATACCACTTTATCACTGCTGGAGAAGTTGCCCTGATGAGTATACCACTTTATCACTGCTGGAGAAGTTGCCCTGATGAGTATACCACTTTATCACTGCTGGAGAAGTTGCCCTGATGAGTATACCACTTTATCACTGCTGGAGAAGTTGCCCTGATGAGTATACCACTTTATCACTGCTGGAGAAGTTGCCCTGATGAGTATACCACTTCATCACTGCAACTGGCTGAGCCAGGCTGTCACCCTGCTCGGCCATGCCTTAAGTGACACTGGACCATGATCCTTTGGGTCATACCAACTCACCCCCCCCCCCCCCCCGACCACCCCCCCGAGCTCCCCCGGCCCCTTGCCCCATCGCCCCACTCGCCCCCCCCCCCCCCCCCCCCTTAGCTCCAGGCAAAGTAAATCTCCCTGAGCATTAACATAAAAAAAAAATTAAAAAAAACACAACAAAGGAGTTTGTAAACTCACAGACTCACGGGATTTAGGGGGCATTAAGTATTAATCCTCGGGAAAAAAAAACAAAAAAAAAAAAAAACAAACGAGAGCAACGCCGACGTGTTTTACCTCCTGCAGGAGAACGGCTCTTTCTCTTCTCCTTTCGATTAGAGGGAGTTTTTATCCAGAGTGAGGCTCTGAATATTTCATGAGGCTGGCTCTTTCTCTGATGATGATCCGGCCCACGTGGAGGGAGGTGGGGGGGCCGTTTGGGTAAGGGGGGGGTGGGGGGGGGGGTCTGGGATGTTTCGGGCCTCTGACTCCACCTGAAAGGGCTCCTTACACCTCCTCTGGCCCAAAATTAGGCCGGCGACCCCTCGTTTGTCATGGCCGCTGGTGTCCAAAGTGGGAGTCCTGGGTTTGTGCGATTGCAGGGTGAGCTCTTGGGTTGGCTGGCCCCAAGGTGGCAAAGCTCCTGACGGGATTTGGGAACATTCACTAGAGTATGAATCAACACACGTCCCAAACGGAGACTGTGTACTAATCCAAGATACTGCACTTTGTTTATCATTGTAAAAAAATCCTGGTAGGGTATGAATGAACACACATCCAAACAGAGACTGTGTACTAATTCAAGATAGTGCACTATTGTTTCTCAGTGTTAAAATCCTGGTAGGGTATGAACAAACACCTATCCAAATAAAGACTTCTCCACTTCAGCTGACGTGTGGTGAGCGTTCTGGCACAAAATGGCTGTCGCGTATCATCCAGGTGGTTGCTACAAATAGGTGGTGGTTGAGTTGGTGGTTTCCCCCTCATCAGTGTAAAGTGCTTAAAAAGAAGTGCTATATAAATGCAGGGCATTGTTATAGTTATAATTATTATTATTATTTGTACCCTGGCAGGGTATAAATTAACGCACATCCAAACAGAGACTGTGGTACTAATCCAAGATACTGCGCTGTACCATCTCAGAGTGAAGTCAGAGTCGGCAGCTGCCCTGAGGTGATACATTTCACCAACTCACAAGTCTCTCACAAGATCCGCAAAACCTCTCTGCAGTTTTGAGCTATTATTTACCATTATCAATAATCTATTTGTTAGACATTCTTCTCCACAGCAGGGGGACATTGTTCATACAATGAATATTTTAACTATAAATAATTTACGTGAAAATACATTTTTAAAAAACAAAACAAAAATTCTACCAAACTGGGAAAATATATGGAGCAAAATTCACATGGGGATACCCTGGGACATGTATGTGACCCAACTGACTAAACTGGGATGCATTTTTTTCCCAAACCATGCAAAATAAATAAATAATAAATAAATAAAAAATAAAAAGCAAAAATCACTGGTTGGTGTGGAAAGTAGTGAAGAAAGTAAACTCCTTCACCATGCATGGTGTTTATTTGTGTGTGTGTGTGTGTGTGTGTGTGTTTTGTGTGCATGCGCATGCGTGTACGTGTGTGTGTGCGTGTGTGTGTTTTTTGTGGGGATGGGGTAGCTGGAGCAAAATGAACTAGTCTAGCCTCTGCAAGGGATACGGGGGGGGAGAGAATTTTTTAAAAACAAAAAAATACTATATTCAATTCATATGATTCTCAATGAACACATGCATAAATATTGAAAAGAGAGTGGAAGATGTAGAGAGTAAGAGAGAGGCAGAATGAGAGAGTGAAGGAGAGCTAGAGAGTCAGAGAGAGGCAGAATGAGAGAGTGAAGGAGAGCTGGAGAGTAAGAGAGAGGCAGAATGAGAGAGTAAAGGAGAGCTGGAGAGTAAGAGAGGCAGAATGAGAGAGTGAAGGAGAGCTAGAGAGTCAGAGAGAGGCAGAATGAGAGAGTGAAGGAGAGCTGGAGAGTAAGAGAGAGGCAGAATGAGAGAGTGAAGGAGAGCTAGAGAGTAAGAGAGAGGCAGAATGAGAGAGTGAAGGAGAGCTGGAGAGTAAGAGAGAGGCAGAACGAGAGAGTGAAGGAGAGCTGGAGAGTAAGAGAGAGGCAGAAGGGGAGAGTGAAGGAGAGCTGGAGAGTAAGAGAGAGGCAGAATGAGAGAGTGAAGGAGAGCTGGAGAGTAAGAGAGAGGCAGAATGAGAGAGTGAAGGAGAGCTGGAGAGTAAGAGAGAGGCAGAATGAGAGAGTGAAGAAGAGCTGGAGAGTAAGAGAGAGGCAGAATGAGAGAGTGAAGGAGAGCTGGAGAGTAAGAGAGAGGCAGAATGAGAGAGTGAAGAAGAGCTGGAGAGTAAGAGAGAGGCAGAATGAGAGAGTGAAGAAGAGCTGGAGAGTAAGAGAGAGGCAGAATGAGAGAGTGAAGAAGAGCTGGAGAGTAAGAGAGAGGCAGAATGAGAGAGTGAAGGAGAGCTGGAGAGTAAGAGAGAGGCAGAATGAGAGAGTGAAGGAGAGCTGGAGAGTAAGAGAGAGGCAGAAGAGAGAGTGAAGGAGAGCTGGAGAGTAAGAGAGAGGTAGAGAGAGAGGGGGAGCAGTAGAGAGAGATCTCCCATAATTGCTGTGTTTTATTGCACAGCTCAAAG
The DNA here is from genome assembly GCA_025169545.1 of Anguilla japonica. NCBI lineage: Eukaryota > Metazoa > Chordata > Actinopteri > Anguilliformes > Anguillidae > Anguilla > Anguilla japonica. The sequence continues at coordinate 58,811,748 of CM045887.1, read as the reverse complement.
GCACGCTCAGCAGTCCAGAGAACAACAAAGCACTTGTTGTTGTTCCTGTTGCTCTGTGACGATGAGTCAATCCTGACTGAGAACAAAGAGGCTACAGCAGTGTGGATGGAAAACAAGCGATCCTTCTGGGGTCGAGGGGTGGGGGGGGGGGGGGGGGGGGGTGGGGTGGGGTGGGCATAAACCCTGGAGATAGCAGCAGGTTAAAGGAAGGGGCGGGGCATCGCCCATGGAGCCAAAGGGGGGTGGTGGAAGCAAGAGCTGGACTGGGCAAGGGAGGGAAGGAGGGGTGGGGGGGGGCGGTGGAGGGGTGAGGGGGGAAGTGGGGTGGTGGGCAGGGGAGGGGGGGGTGAGGGGGGGAGGGAGGGATGAGAGGGGTGGGGGGGGGTTTGGGGGGGGGGGGGGGCGTGGTTCAACGTCCTGAGGCAGCCATGCTCCAGCCATCCTTCTGCAGATATAAATGCACACACACATTAACACAAACACAATCACCTTCACACATGTGAACACAGAACAAACTCCCATACCCATATACACACACACCACACACAAACCCACACCCACAACACTACCCACATGCTTGCGCACACACACACACTAATGCATATGTACATGTGTTTTCACACATATTCACACATGCATTTAGACACATAAATACAGACGCACATGCAAGATGTGCAGCAAGTCTTTGCTGTCCTGGTATTTGTGCACTTGTGTGTGTGAGTGTGCAAGACTGTGAGAGTATACCTGTGTGTAAAAGTGTGCACGTGTGTATGTGCACATGCACAAGAGTGTGCATATGTGTCTATGTGCATATGTGGGAGTGTGCATGTGTATCAGTGTGTATTTGCGTGTATGTATGCACATGTTTGTGTGTGAGGGTGTGCTGTCTGCACGTTTGTGTGTGAGGGTGTGCTGTCTGCACGTTTGTGTGTGAGGGTGTGCTGTCTGCACGTTTGTGTGTGAGGGTGTGCTGTCTGCACGTTTGTGTGTGAGGGTGTGCTGTCTGCATGTTTGTGTGTGAGGGTGTGTGTGAGGGTGTGCTGTCTGCATGTTTGTGTGTGAGGGTGTGTGTGAGGGTGTGCTGTCTGCATGTTTGTGTGTGAGGGTGTGCTGTCTGCACGTTTGTGTGTGAGGGTGTGCTGTCTGCATGTTTGTGTGTGAGGGTGTGTGTGAGGGTGTGCTGTCTGCATGTTTGTGTGTGAGGGTGTGTGTGAGGGTGTGTGTGAGGGTGTGCTGTCTGCATGTTTGTGTGTGAGGGTGTGCTGTCTGCACGTTTGTGTGTGAGGGTGTGCTGTCTGCACGTTTGTGTGTGAGGGTGTGTGTGAGGGTGTGCTGTCTGCATGTTTGTGTGTGAGGGTGTGTGTGAGGGTGTGCTGTCTGCATGTTTGTGTGTGAGGGTGTGCTGTCTGCACGTTTGTGTGTGAGTGTGTGCTGTCTGCACGTTTGTGTGTGAGGGTTTGTGTGTGAGGGTGTGCTGTCTGCACGTTTGTGTGTGAGGGTGTGCTGTCTGCACGTTTGTGTGTGAGGGTGCGGAGTGACAAAGCACGGGCATCTGCACTGAAGGAAAAATCATGGCCGTGCCACAAAACTGCGGGCTAATGGACACCAGCTGTCTGCTGGAAGCGCGAGGAGACGATAAATGGCCTCTAATTATCGGGGAGACGTTTTTTCTCCCCCCCCCCCCCCCCCCCCCAACTCTCTCTCTCTCTCTCTCGGACCCAAGAGCGAGCGGCACAGGGAGATGGGCTCTCGAGGCGGAATGGCGAGCACACCCTGCTCCACGATCTCGTAGGAAAGACGGGAAACTACAACCGCGGGTTGGACTGTGTGGGCAGGAAGAAAAATGAACACAATTGGGCTTTATTCCAAGAAACCGACTCTGTCCTGATTCGCTCCCTACCTCCCCCCCTCATCCACGCACAGACTCAATCAGACTTCATATGAAGGCTGCGCCCCGAAACACAGCGGGAGCTCATATATGAGTGAGGGACTCCAGTCTTATTACGCCCTAAATCTCGGGGTGTCAGGACTCCGGTCATGGGGGGACAGTGCTGTCTGCTGGCTTCAGCACTTCAGTGATTTATGTCTCTGATTGGCTGGAGTCCACACGCCTTCCTTCCCAGGGCCTAAATTGGCAGCTGATTGAAGGGAGACCGTAAAAAAAAAGCCCACAGCCACTGTAGCCCTCCGGGACTCCAATGCGATACCCCTGCCATACGACCGCTCCCATCCAGGGAGTCTGCAGTGGGGCGGGCTAAAACTGAGGGGTAAGCTTCTCTCTGCGTTACCGGCCATGTTAAGGGGGGGGGGGGGGGGAGGGGTTGGGGGGGGACTGAAGCTAAAACAACGAAGGACAGGGTAGCACACAAACATACTGTGACAAAAAGAATAACTGTTTTTTTTTTTTTTTTTAATTTTTTGGTTACTGACTCGTTCATTAAGTTTATCACAGATGGAATCATGAATTGGAAGTTAATTTGTATTAAGCTAGGATAATAATATACTTTATCGGCTTGCCAGTTACTGAGAAAAAACTATTTTCGCTATTAATAGATGTCTTATCTTTTAACACAAATATAAACTGCCTGACCCTTGAGCTATTCAGGACCAGGCTCAATGCAGTGCAGTGCAAGTTGCCTAGACCAGGGGTAGGCCACTCTGTTACTGGAGGATTTTGTTTCTACAGTTCCCCAGGCTCAATTAGCTAATTAAGCATACATACCGATGCTAGTTCACTCATAGAATAGATGGCAGTAAAACATTTTATGTACTATAGGGACAAATGAATAGCCTTCGGTTGTTATGAGCGCATTGAAAAATGCAGGTAAAATGGCAGATCACGTAAAGGACCAGACTAATTAAATAACGAAGACCAAAAAGAATCCAGACACGCCAATTTGGCCTCCTTGTTCGCCCCTGTTCCAAACGACCGGTAAAATGAGGAGCCAGAATGAGGCCGAGTGGCCCTGTCCACACGTTTTTATACACCGTTAGAGCTTGTGTGGGCCAGGACTAAACGGCCTGTGGAAAAAAGAAAACAAAAAACAACCGCCAGGCCCGATGTGAGTCCTCTCCAGCCCGGGCAGGTGCAGCCAGCGAACGTGGCCGAGATTGAGTTATGAATACGAACATTGAATATTAATAAATGTGTACGGCGGTGCAGCTGCCAGCTCGCAGAGTGGACAAATCTTTCTGCGGGATGGCTTTTTTTTGGGGGGGGTAAATGACGCAAAGCGATGACGCGAGCACCAGGGCTGCTCAAACTCGGTCTCGGACACCGCTCTGTACGCTGGGCTTTTTTGTTTTCCGGCCAATCCCGTGATTAGTTACGCTTGTTGAGGACGAGCGCATTTTACGCGGCATGATTTTTGTGTCTGATTAACTCAGGATGCAGTTTTTGGCTCGTCGTCATTTTGAGTTTTTTTTTTGTTGTTTTTTTTTAAAGACTTAATTTCCCTCAGACAGACGCTGTGTTTCAGTAGCCAGGCGTCGGAAACTTTCCGCGCTGAGGACTGGCTTTTTTTCAGTCTCGATTAATCAATCGCCTAATCAACCAACCAACAAAGCAGCCAATCCATCACTTAAATAAATCAATCATTCAGTCAATCAGGTGTATATAACATGGCCCCTTTTACAGTCCGCAGCCTAATGAACAGCTCAATAGAAGCTGGAAATAGCAGTTTCATCAGCTTGTTTACAAACCAGAGCTGAACTTGGCAAAAAAAAAAAAACTTTTCAGTCAAGCCCCCCCAACCGCCCTGAGTCTACAGCAGAAACCCTGCCCATCTTCCCACTGCAGTCAGAACAGTAGAAACCCTGCCCATCTTCCCACTACGGTCAGAACAGCAGAAACCCTGCCCATCTTCCCACTGCAGTCAGAACAGTAGAAACCCTGTCCATCTTCCCACTGCAGTCAGAACAGCAGAAACCCTGCCCATCTTCCCACTGCAGTCAGAACAGCAGAAACCCTGCCCATCTTCCCACTACGGTCAGAACAGCAGAAACCCTGCCCATCTTCCCACTACGGTCAGAACAGCAGAAACCCTGCCCATATTCCCACTGCAGTCAGAACAGCAGAAACCCTGCCAATCTTCCCACTGCAGTCAGAACAGCAGAAACCCTGCCCAGCTTCCCACTACGGTCAGAACAGCAGAAACCCTGCCCATCTTCCCACTGCAGTCAGAACAGCAGAAACCCTGCCCATCTTCCCACTGCAGTCAGAACAGCAGAAACCCTGCCCACGTTCCCACTGCAGTCAGAACAGCTGAAACCCTGCCCATCTTCCCACTGCAGTCAGAACAGCAGAAACCCTGCCCATCTTCCCACTGCAGGTCAGAACAGCAGCAACCCTGCCCACGTCTTCCCACTGCAGTCAGAACAGCAGCAACCCTGCCCATCTTCCAAACAAACCCCAAAGTCCCACCTCTTCAGAGGGCTCCCCTCATCCTCTTTGGCTATCCTCTTCCCTTCAGGTTGGATTTCCTTTAAGGGTAATGATCTGGGGTATAGCTGTGATGAGATAGCTGTATAGTCACATTTACTCCTGTTTACAGTACTAACTGTTGGGTTGTTGAGGTTAGGTTTATGGTTTATAAACAAGGCTTCTGTGGCTTCTTAGTGATGTCACACTTTTGCATTGCTGAGCCTAACACTTGTGTTTCTCCTCTTGTGTAAGTCACTCTGGATGAGAGCATCTGCTTAAGATGGTAATGTAGTGCAATGTTTCTGCTGGAAGAGGGGGAACAGAAGCAAGTGAATTTGGGAAGCTCTCTTCTCAGGTTTTCACCTTTTTACCTTTCACCTTTCTTCAAACCATCACCCCCTCTCTAGCTGGGATGGGCCCTTGATGTTATAAAATGTCGGTAATGCAAAATGTAGTCAATGAGAAGGGAAATGCTTGTACTCTTTTTGCCACTCGCTGAAGAATGATCATGGAGCTGAATTTTTGGAAGATTGATTGGTTGGAGTTAAAGCTGCCGATTGGCTGATCCCGGGCCTGTTGCCAGGTGCTTTTCTCCTGCAGCGCGTACCACTATTTCAACTTGAAACAGCCGCCGACCTCATTGACTGCAAACATGGATACGTTTCCGAGTGATTTTATACTCACAGAACACACTTTAAATTAATTTACTTGTAGATTTATCATGGCCAAGTGCCTCTTTTTTACAGCAAGTCAAAAAAAATAGAAAAGGAAGAGAACCCAGATAACTACACCGTAAAATGCTCAGCATACTGATAGTGTCCCATGGGTTTCCTCCGGGTACTCCAGTTTTCTCCCAAAGTAGGAGACCCTAAATTGTCCACAGGTATGAGCCTGTGAGTGAATGGTGTGTGTGCCCTGTGCTGGATTGGCGGCCTGTCCAGGGTGTTTTCCTGCCTCTCGCCCAATGCATGCTGGGATAGGCTCCAGCACCCCCCGCAACCCTGCTTAGGATAAGTGGGTATAGATAATGGTGGATGGATGGATTCCTCTTGGACTGGAACACAAATGACAGAATTTAATTATGTAGGAATAAATATGGCACTTTCATACCATTGCTGTCTAAAAAAAAACAAAAATAAAACACTCTCTCTCTCGTACAGTGAAACCGTATCCACGCTCGTTGCAACGATTCTAATTCCAGCCATTTGTTTTTCTTCCGCCTCCCGATGAAAGCAGCTGTTTTTTTTGTTTGTTTTTTTTTTTTTTTTTGCTGGGTGGGACTCGTACCCGGGAGCCCCCTCCCCCTCGCGCCCCCCCCCCCCCCCCCCCCCCCCCCGTGCCGCAGAGCTGCCGCCCCAATAAGTGCCGTTTAAATGCATTCTGTCCCCGCCACCGTAACCGCGGTTACGTTTTTTATTTCGGTTATAAACGGCGGCCCCCGAGGTGCCGGAGCGTGCCGCCCCCCCCCCCCCCCCCCCCCATCTGTCACGGCAGCCGAGCGCGGCGCTAATGGACCGGCGCTAGCCGCCCGGGCCGCGACAGCCAGCGGGTGGGGGGGGGGGGGATGAAGAACGTTTCGATTTATAACTTGGCCGTTTGTTTTTTATTTTATTTTATTTATTTATCCGCGTGTCCAGGGAGGGACTGCAATCACGTTCACGTGCGATGTAGTTAGAAGGCAATCACGGATCGGGTGGGATGCCAGAAGCAATCACGGACCGGGTAGGATGCCAGAAGCGATCACGGATCGGGTGGGATGCCAGAAGCGATCGCGGACCGGGTGGGATGCCAGAAGCGATCACGGACCGGGTGGGATGCCAGAAGCGATCGCGGACCGGGTGGGATGCCAGAAGCGATCGCGGAACGGGGAACCGACAGCCGTTTTTACGTAAACGTAAATTAGCGGAAAATTAAAATGTGTTCCAAAACAAATTTTCGAAAGCCTGCATTGTGAGGCCCCGGGATGGCCGTGTTCCCAAACGGCGGCGTGTGTGTTTACGCCAGCGGGCCAGCTCTGTCCCCCGTCCCCCACCTAGGCGTCCGAAAACAAATCGGTCAGGGCGGGAGGACGAGCGTGAGTTTACCCCCCCCCCCCGGCTTTCCGTCTCAGTGGAGGCTCCTGTGAATCCTCCGTCCTGACCCCCCCCCCCTCGCCCCCCCCGCGCCCCCCCCCCCCCTCGCTGCTGGAAGGACACGGGGACTCATGCGGGCAATGCAGATATCGGCTGCGTTACCTTGAGCAGAATTAGAGGGGATCCATCAACCCCCCCCCTCCATCACCTGGGTCCTTGAATCACGAAAGGGCGATGTGCTGGACTAACGAGGCTGTCTGTGCTTAGCCTTATATGCACTTAAATGCAGTGTGTGTATGTGCTCTATTTGTACGGTATATATGTATAAATATGTGATATACCATAAGAATATGTACTGTACCGTGTGTATGTATAAATATGTGGGATATACTGCACTGAATATAAACTGCAATGCACGTATGTATAAATATGTTATATACCATAATGAATATGTACGGCACCGTATGTATGTATGAATAGATATATGGCATATACTGTACTGAATATGTACTATATGTTTGCATACATATGTGGTATATACTCTACTGTACTGAATATACACTGTTTGTGTGTATAAATATATGGCATGTACAAATATTCATTTGTACTGGACTGTAGATGTACCCTATGTATGTTGTTGTGCATGCATTGAGCATATCAGTATGTATGTATGTATGTATTTTTACAGCACATTCAGTGTGTATGCGGGTATTTGTTACAGTATATACTGTTTGTGAGTCTGTGTGTGTACTGTGTGTATTAGATTGTGTTCACATACTGTATTCTGTACTTCAGGCATATAGCTGGATGCTTGTGTGAGTCTTGCGGTGCTTTTCTCCTGGAGGGAACAGCAGTGTTTCTAATGATGAACGTTCCTCAGGTTGCTCTCCAGGACTCCAGGAAACCTGCATCCACCGAACTACAGCTTCACCACCCACAGAATTCCCTTTTTTAAAATACGTGAAGGCGTCGCTGTGAACCTGTTCGTCTCGTCAGCTCCTTTTTAAAATGAGTCACGGTCACCGCGTCGCCCAGGCCCGATAGGGCCGGTGCTGGTGCTGGGGTGTGGGTGTGCCGCAGCATGCGGAAGCTTCCGGAAGCTTCCGGAGAGGGAGACCAGGGGACTGAGCGTGGAACGGGAGGCCCACTCAGCACCACCCTCCATGGCCAGCCCTGCCCTCCTAACACCCCCCACAGATGCTGAGGGCAGCCACTACCAGTACTGCAGACCGCCAGCCCCCCTCCTAGCCCCCCCCCCCCCCCAGGCCCCCCCCCCCCCCAGCCCCCAGCCCCCCCCCAGCCCCCCCCCCCCCCCCCCCAGCCCCCCCCCCCAGCCCCCCCAGCCCGTGTCCGAGTCTACGCCCTTCGGCAGGGAAATAATTAGCTCGGCCTCGTTGATGGAGAGTGCGCTCTACGCCCTCTCCCTGACTTTCTCTCTCTCGTTCTCTCTTACTCTCTCTCTCTCTCTACGTCCCTGCTCTTTCGTCAGTGGGCTGGCTTGCTGGCTGCCTGCCCTCAGTTGCCCTGATGACTGTGGCTTCAGTCTGCCCACGGTTGACATGGAGCGCCTCACTCCTCCCTTCCCTCCTGTACATAAAAAAGAGCACAAAAATTCCACAATAAGTGTGGGCTTGCTTTAGACACTTCTCGTTGTGTTGTGTTTCATTTCAGTATGTTTAACACACACACGCGTGCACACACACACACACACACACACACACACATACACACAGGACACACACACACACACACACACCCACACTGGATCAGACATTAATTAAATTCCCAGCTAGCTGAAAAGCGCCTCCACCTCTGATGCCAACATTGGGTCGTGTTATCTTAAGGACCTGGGCCTGCAAAAGCTTCAGCACCCCTAAGTGGGCCAGGGGTCAGTTTAATACAGAACTCCCACACATACCTGTGCCACATATTCAAGGGCTTTTCAAGTCCTTTTAAGTTCTCATTGCCCCAATTCAAAGGATTATAAAAATTTTAAAAACTGCAATGCAGGCCACATGTCACAAATGCTGCACACCATCGAGGAAGTGGTATAAAGAGGCCTCCGTATTTTTGAAAGCTTCTCTCTACCACAAAACAAATCACAACTGTTTTGAGTAGGATGTTGGTCCTGATCCAGGATCAAATACTGAGTGCGTAATTTATAAAAAATGTGGACATGATGCTTTTTTCTTGAGCTCACGGCGCACCTGTCAAACTGTCATGAGTAAAACTTGGCTAACTATATAGCTAGCTAGCTATGGCATGTCCTCACCTCTGTAACATTATTTGTTGTCCTCCGTGTGTCCATACATCTGTATCGGTGGTACGCGCTAACTAGGTTAACTAAAATAGGCGAAACGCTAACATGTTAGGGTTAGCTAAAGTAACGTTAGGCGATAAAGCTGTGCTTAAAAATCTCGTGCTGTTCGAAGTGGTGATTTTGGGAGATGCACCTGCGCATGTGTCCTACTAAACAAAGCACCACCTGCGCATGTGTCCTACCAAACGTCCCTCGCAGGTCGTCCATGAGTGAGTGAGTGAGTGAGTGAGTGAGTGAGTGAGTGACTACAATTTGCCACGCATAGCCCATGGCTGCAGGCAGTCCTGCGCATCGTGGGAAAATGCCTCGGCAACCCAGTGAAGCATTGTGAAGCGCCTCGGCCAGAATTTCACTATTTTCCTTTTCAGTACTTTTCTGAATTTGAAGGATGTTCGGATGCTCAAGGAGAAAGAGATCCTTTCAAGGCTTTACACATCAGACCTGAGGGCACAGACTCACCCGAACAGAAGAGGAGGATCCTGGGATGTAATGATCTTTCGGTGCAGTATGAGGAGGTCAAGGTCTCGCTGCACTGACACACTCTTCCTCTCCTGAATTCTGCGTCGGGAGAGCGAAACACACACAATATTCTGTAAGGCACAGCCATTGTCCTTTTGGCCTGATCTTCACAATCCGGAGGAAATCAATAATTTCTCTCGAACTTTGTCCGTATGAAACAGCAAAACAAGCATATGCAACGGCCGCAGTACATGAAACAATGTTCATGCTGCTGTCATTGAAAATACAATGTAATTTATGAAATTATGATATCGTTTAAAAACACTAACCTAACCAGCTGCTCCTTTTCTGTTTCAGCTTCTTAGAACAAGCCTAGCAGATTTCATTTTTGGACAATGAATGGTTCAATGAATAGTGACAGCTCCCTCTTTGTGTTTGTGCCAGCCGATCCTCAGGTAGCACCTGTCTGCTCTCTGATTGGTTCACTCGTTAAAGGGTCGTCCCCAACAGCTCCCCAAGACTCAGCGTGTAGAGTGGGTCGAGCCGCAAGCTGTCCCATCACCTGTGGCCCACTGGATGTGTGGAGGCCCTTAGTACTTACCGCTGTACAGGCTTACTGCTGGAGGCTGTGTGGGTGAGACCTCAGAAGCACTTTTACATAACATAGCATAGCATAGCATAGCATAGCATAGCATAGCATAGCATAGCATAGCATAGCATAGCATAACATAACATAACAGAGACTTCAGAAGCACTTTTACATAACATAACATAACATAACATAACATAACATAACATAACATAACATAACAGAGACCTTAGAAGCACTTTTACATAACATAACATAACATAACATAACATAACATAGCATAGCATAGCATAGCATAGCATAACATAACATAACATAACATAAGAGACCTTAGAAGCACTTTTACACAATATAACATAACATAACAGAGACCTTAGAAGCACTTTTAACAAAACACAATGACGAGAACAGGCCATTCAGCCCCACAATGCTCGCCAATTTCCTGACTAAATTGTAGAGCACCTAGTACTTCGATTACCAACAGAATAGATGGTATCTAACACTGTATCAAGCCTGGTCTTGAAAACCCCCAGAGTTTCTGCCTCTAGTACGTGACCTGGCAGGCTGTTCCACACACTGGCCACTCTCCGCGTGAAAAAAAAATGTCTGTACGAAATTCACCTTTTAGCCAATTTCCACTTACGCTCCCTCGTTCTACTAAGAGAGCTCGACCTGAAGGATCTCCCGTAGATCTCTTTTCCATGTGGACCCAGCAATCCGTCCTCGGCATACTGATGGGGACACAGTGCTCTGGGAGGCGGGTGTTTTCACAGGAGGCTTAAAGAGCGAGTCCCTGACTCACCGAAGCCCTTAAACCCCCGAGGCATTTATCCAGCGAGTCCCTCGCTCTTTCATCTTTTTTATCGCCCCGCACACGGGCTGCGGAGGATACCTAAAGACCCCTAACCTGAATTATCTTCCTACATAAAAAGAGCGATTTCATAAACGTCCTGCTGCTGCAGATCCAATTCAATACAGCTTTATTAGCATAGCGGTTTTTTTTTTTTCTTTTTTTTTTTACACACAGTGACACACAATACCCTTTCACGTAAAAAAAAAAGGCAAGAAATGGGAAAACAAATGGTTAACATGTAAAAATAAAATAAGGATGTGTAATTGCAGATGGGGATATTGGGTAAGTAAATAAAAGTGCGCTCTCTCTCTCGGGGGGGCGGGGATAGATGAGACGACGCGCCGCCGCTTGCGTGCGCAGTCCCCCTCGGCGTGAGCGCCGTAAACGTGCCAAACCCCAAATGAACGGCGGAGACACGGGCCCTCATTCACGCGCATCTGGCCAATGAGGGGAAAGCCATTAGGGAGTGAGAAGGGGGGGGGGGGGGGGGGGGAGGCGAAACAGATGGCTCCTGCGCCTCGTTTTTCAAAAGCGGGGAGCCGGGAGGAAGCGAACGCCGCGGCGATGCGGCGCTCGTATATCCGAATCGCTCCGTGTCAGGCGCCCCCCCCCCCCCCCACCCCCCCCCCCCCGCGGTAACGACCGCGCGTGCCCTCAGCGTTCCGTCGCCCAAACCCCGCCCCCCACCCCCCCGACGGTCAGCGCCCCACGGCCCGTCTCTAATCCGCCTCGACCGGCGAACAACTTTTCCGCCAGAGGGAGGCGACGCGCGCATTTGTCGCCGCTCCGCGCCACTTCACACTCAACGTTCGCCGCTGGCGCCGGGGCGACAGCCAATCAGCGACGAGCTACGGCAAACTTGATTTCAGGTATGTGTGTGTGTGTGTGTGTGTGTGTGTGTGCCCCTACTCTACCTTGCTGGGAAAATCTGAGAGGTTTTGTTATTATTTTTTTTAAATGTGAGACAAGGAGAGGCCCAGAAGGACGCTTACTGTACGGCAGAGGGCAGGGGATTATGGGAGCACTTGCCGAGTCCGTGGCAGCAGAGTCGGAGAGAGGGAGTGAGGAGAGACAGAGAGAGAGAGAGAGAGAGAGAGAGAGAGAGAGGGAGAGAGGAGACAGAGAGAGAGGGAGTGAGGAGAGACAGAGAGAGAGGGAGTGAGGAGACAAGGAGAGAGGGAGTGAGGAGAGACAGAGAGAGAGAGGGAGTGAGGAGACAGAGAGAGAGAGAGGGAGGAGATAGAGAGAAAGAGGGAGTGAGGAGAGAGAGGGAGTGAGTGAGGACACAGAGAGAGGGGGGGTGAGGAGAGAGAGAGAGAGGGAGTGAGGAGACAGAGAGAGAGAGAGGAGAGAGGAGACAGAGAGAGAGAGGGAGTGAGGAGAGAGAGGTGCTTTGCGGCGTCACTTCAATGTCAAGTGAACCTCGATGGCACTTCAAGGCTCAAAGCCTCAGATCTTCAGAGATTTCCTGACCCAAAATAAAACAAAACAAAACAGAAAAAAATAAATGAAATTCACTTCAGACAGAAGCGATGCTGGAGGGCCGTGGCGGTTTACCCTGAAAGCTCCGCTGTAGAGGAGGAGGAGGAGGAGAGGGAGGCCCTGTCATGGCTCTGCGCAAAGCCTCCTCTTCCTCCTGAGGAAGAGGGAGAGGACGAGGAAGAGGAGAAGGAAGAGGCGTGGAGACTAAAGAAAGGAAAGCATACGGTGTCGGTGTAGGACGGCTCGAGCTGCTCAGCGTCGCCGCACTACGCCCAACATCGGGAAGAGGGGAGGCGGTGACATCATCTACACCCACAGAACCCGAGCTGAACTCGGACGGAGAAGAGAGCTTGCTATGCGGCACCGGGCCCCCCACGGGCTGGAGAGCACTTACATGATAAACGAGCGTGTGGATCTGCACACGGCGACTCCAAGAAGGGCCCTCCATAACCGAGCATTCTGCCTTCTCAACAGCACCGCCCACCAACAACAACAACAACAACAACAACAACAACAACAACTACTACTAAAGAGGCATCGTAGCATTGGGCTCGCGGACGCCAAACCGGGCACCTGCGCTGGAATTCTGATGCCGTACAGGTGCGCTAACACTCCGTTAGCGCCTCGCGCTGCCCGTCGCTCTCAGTGGAGCTGCAGTGTAGCGTGAAGGTTAGGGGAACCGGGCTAGCAGGTCCAAGGGGCTGCGGGTCGTTTCGAACTCCAGGACGGGGCGGTGCTGTTGCACCCTTGAGCAAGGTGCTTAACCTGGATGTCCTCGGTACATGTCCAGCGACAGTATGTGAATGGAGTGTGTGTGTGGACCGTAAGCTGCGTAAGTCGCCGTGGTTACGCGAGTCAGCGACATTCCTAAAATGCAATGCGAGTGTCTTGAGACGGTACTTCCCCCCCAACCCGACCCCCACGCCCCACCCCCTCTAGGGAATTGCTACTCTCAGTTCCCTGACCTCTGCACCTGTGTTCTCATTGTAAGTCACTCACCAAATGACACACCAGCCTCAAAACCGTAAGTCATTTTGCAAAGCACACCGACCTCAACTATTCCACGCATGCAGCGGGAGAAGGGAGCAGTAGCGCCTGTGCCGGCTCCTTTTCGGGTTTGACCAGGGCGGTCACGCCGAGATCGGCATCTCTTTCGCGAGTGCGAGCCTGGAGCCTCCGTGTCTGGGGGCTGTGGGAGGGAACCGGAGCGCCCCGGAGGAAGCCTACACGCAACGTGGGGAGAACACGCAAACTCCACGCGGAGAGGACTCGAACCCGGAGCCACCTACTTACGAGGCCACGGTGCTAGCCGCTGCAGCAGTGCACAGACTGAAGCTGGGATGAAATTTTTCGGAAGGTGTTTTGACAGAGGGACAGGGTACGCAGTGGGCTATGGGGGGTGGGGAAGTGTCTCCTCACTGCACACTGGCGTCTACCTGCAGGCTGAGCCTGTGGGCGCCCCATACCCCGGGGGTACAAGTGAACAGGGGGTCGCTTGCTGACAGTGGAGTCTGTGCCTGGCACCGAACCCCAACTGCTCCTGTCTTTTTACAGTACCAGAGTGCAACCCTACCCCCCCCCCCCCCCCCCCCCCCCCCCCCACAAAACACACCCCCGCCCCGTCTCCACGCCGGGTCCACAGAGGTCAGTCTCCGGGCGGGATAAACACTGCTGCTCTCAGCCATTCCAGAGACGGTGAAAATGCTGGGTCCCCATTAACATTCTGACACCGGGAGCAGTTGTGCTGGGGAATGTGTGTGAGAACTGATAGGGGGATGGCTACTGGTCCCCCAGAGAGAGAGAGAGCAAGAGAGAGAGAGAGAAAGTGATAAGGAGATACAACATTCCAGAGAGAGAAAGAGTGTGTGTGTGTGTGTGCAAGTGTTTGTGTGTGTGTGTGTGTGTGCATGCCTGTGCGTGAGTGTGTGTGTTTGTGTGTGTGTGTGTCTGTATGCATGTAGGTGTGTGTGTGTGTGTGTGTATGTATTCTTGTGTATGTGTGTGCATGCGTGTGTGTGTGCATGTATGCATGCGTGGGTGTGTGTGTGTATGTGAGTGTGTCTGAGTGTGTGTGTATGCGTGTGCATCTGTGTTTAGGGGTAGGCAGGGGGGGGGGGGGGGGGGGGGGTATGGTGGCGAGATGG
>CM045887.1:58787406-58789906 GCA_025169545.1 Anguilla japonica | reverse complement strand
TCACGTAAGTCCAAGACGGATTAAATGCACTCCACGGGAGTAAAAAAGCACTCTGTCAGATATATATCATGTTTGCTGTGCACTGCGCGATGATGTAATGACTGCCGCACACGCACAGACACACAGTCCTGGACTGTAGTGTGTCACACACATTGGAAAGGCGTAGCAGTTAGTAACACACACACAAACAGACATACTGCGCTGCAATTTAGCGCATCACGCACACACACACACACACACACACGCACACAGCGCCGTGCACAGTCAAATATATTGCGCACAGTGTTAAATCAACACTGTCAGAGTGCCTTTAGAGAGTGAAACTGTAGCGTGCTGTATTGCAGAGGGCGTACATTGCTCAGTGTATCGCACGGGCACAGATGCACTGCACTGTGTCACAAACGCAGACATAAACAAACGCCAGCGTTAGCGCCCGTGGTCCCGGGGGAAAGCACGCTGTGGCTTTAAAAGTGGCAACAAAAAAAAAGCCCAAAAATAAGAGCAATGCATCATCTCTTCCCCCTCCCGTCAAAGAGGCACAAGGTGTGCCTCCCCTGCGGTCCGGCGTTCCACAGAACCGGGCCTGACCTGTCCGAGGATCGCCACGCTCCCCGCACCATCCGATCTCGCCCCGAACGCCCGACTTAATCGCACGGGGTCTTATTTTTTACAGGACGGTGGGCTTCACACAGCAGGCAGAGCGTGGGGTATAATGAGGCAGAAGTGCGGCAGGCGGAGCGTGGGGTATAATGGGGCAGAAGCGTGGCGGGTGGAGTGTGGGGTATAATGGGGCAGAAGCGTGGCGGGTGGAGTGTGGGGTATAATGGGGCAGAAGTGTGGCGGGCGGAGCGTGGGGTATAATGGGGCAGAAGCGTGGTGGGCGGAGCGTGGGGTATAATGGGGCAGAAGCGTGGCGGGTGGAGCGTGGGGTATAATGGGGCAGAAGCGTGGTGGGCGGAGTGTGGGGTATAATGGGGCAGAAGCGTGGTGGGCAGAGCGTGGGGTATAATGGGGCAGAAGCGTGGTGGGCGGAGTGTGGGGTATAATGGGGCAGAAGCGTGGTGGGCAGAGCGTGGGGTATAATGGGGCAGAAGCCTGGCGGGCGGAGCGTGGGGTATAATGGGGCAGAAGCGTGGTGGGCGGAGCGTGGGGTATAATGGGGCAGAAGTGCGGCAGGCGGAGCGTGGGGTATAATGGGGCAGAAGCGCAGCGGGCGGAGCGTGGGGTATAATGGGGCAGAAGCGTGGTGGGCGGAGTGTGGGGTATAATGGGGCAGAATCGTGGCGAGCGGAGCGTGGGGTATAATGGGGCAGAAGCGTGGCGGGCGGAGCGTGGGGTATAATGGGGCAGAAGCGTGGCGGGTGGAGTGTGGGGTATAATGGGGTGGCGGTCAGAGCGTGGGGTATAATGGAGCAGAAGCGTAGCGGCGGTGCTACTTCTGCGGTATGATTTTCACAAGGACAGGCCTTAGAGCCCCTGGGGTTAATTAACTGAGCGTGAGAACCAGTCCAGGACGAGGACCCGCGTCAGCGCTGTAGCTATAGCCAGGGTGGCGTGCTCTGTGGACGAAACCAGGGTTAGAAACACACAGACCATAAGGGAAAAATCAGGCAGCGATTTAACCCTTTGTAAGTGTAAGATCACAAATGTGTGATTAGAATGTTAATGTTCTTGACTTAACGTTCTAATGCTGATGTCACAATCGCTGCTGGTGAGTGAAAGCAGTGGAGTTCTAGAACCCGACTTGGAATTTGGAAAAAAAAAAAAAAACATTCCAAAAAAATCTACTCTGTGAAGGGTTAAATGGCCTTCTTAGATCAGCTTCGAGATTTCTCATAGGTTGAAGGCTAGCAGAAGCACCTTGGAGTGGGGGCTGGGGGATGGGGGGGGGGGGGGGAGGCGGGGGGGTCTGTGAGGCGGTGGGATCTGTCAGCAGTAGTAGAAACACATTCCGCTGGACAGGAAGGCTGTTCGGTGGTTGTCAGGGAAAATGTCTCCCAGGTACCGGCATTGATCTGACATGCTGGGTGCATCTTGTTATGGACCAGGCTACTGAGGCTGGCAGCTTTTCAGCCAGAGAACTTGAACCCGATCCAAAAAAATCCCCACAAATCAGAGTTGTTGCTATTTTTTTTCCCCCCCACAGGATGTGAATCACAGACTCTTTCTCCCCCAATCTACCTTCCCTAACTCTTCTCTCTCTCCACACACACACACACACTTTCCTTCCTCTCCCTCTTTCTCGCTCTCATTCTCTTTCTCTTCTCTCTCAGCCACACACACAATTTACCTCCTTCCTCCTCCCTCCCTCCCTCCCTCCATCCCTCTTTCTCCCCTCGCACATTCTCTTTCTCTCTCATTCTCTTTCTCTCTCTCCATCTCACTTCCTTTTTCGCGCCCGTGCCGTTTCGGCGGACATTTCGCCCGATCCCCCCCGCGCGTGGCGGAGGCCCGATACGGACGGCGGGGGGACGGCGGCGGGACCGCGCCGGCACCCCGT
>CM045887.1:58722406-58782406 GCA_025169545.1 Anguilla japonica | reverse complement strand
TGCGTGAGTGTGTGTGTGTGTGTGTGTGTGTGTGTTGGGGGGGGGGGGGGGTTGGGGTCTGTCCCTTTATGTTCACATTATTTGAGAACAGCGACAAATCAGTTGCTGCTCTCTCGCTTTCACTCTCGCCGGTGTCTGAACTTGGGTTGCTCATTGGAAGGAAGCATCACTGCGGTCTTCAGTTGTCATGACGATCATAGCATCACACCTGCAAATCCATCCGATATTGGCCAACTGCCACACCTTGTTCAAAACTGACCACAGGGTTTAGGGCAGTGGTGCAGGCTAAAGACCCCCCTCTTCAGCCTGAGCCTCAGTTCCCCTCCCCATCCCATCATAGCCACTCCCTCCTTTTCACACTCATTCAGTTTATGATACTTTTACGGTCTTAGATTATATTTTTATGGCTTTATGTTTCTCTTCTTAGAGCTTGTTACATATCTGTAAATCTGGTATGTTTTTTTGTTCACTCTTAGTTAGCATAGTTGCACTTAGTGCCAGAGTGGTGTTTCATCTTCACTCGCTGGTCCGGGGCTGTCGTTAGGCAGGTCGCCACGATTGGTCCCATCAATCACACTGAACTGACTCGCTCTCTGCCATACTGCAAGTCAATATGGATGACAAAACGAATGCGATATGAGGCAATGTAAAGCGTGTGGGCACGGCTGACAAATGAGGACGCACGGCTGAACCAACAGTGACACAGGGAGGGGGGGGGCCATGAGCCGGGGTTTAAAACAATCAATCAAACATTCGGAGGTTTTAGTGGCAATACGCGGTTTCTGACAGGATCAAGGTGCAAGTATATTAAAGGCAACCCCTGAGAAATTAGCAGAATTAGCACCAGTATTCATGGCAGTAGCCTTATTAGCATCAGTAGCATTTTTGCTGTGGAAAACGCAGCCCAACTTACTGGAACCTCAAGAAAGGCGTTCAAATTTTTCAGTTAATTTATGCATTTATTTTGCCTTCTTTATTGAACCAGGCGGATCACTGGGAACTCGAATCCTCCTAGCAGCGATGACCTGTTGAATCAGAATGAGAAGGAGAATGCAAAGGGGGGGGGGCTCAACAGCCAATCAAAACTTGATTGGAGACGATTGGACGTTGGGGAGCGAGCCGGCGGTGGCGAATGCCAGCAGGACGTCGGGATCAGCACCCGCGGCCTCTCAGGAGCAGCTCTAACGGCCACACTGGGTCAGCTAGCGGCTCGTCTGCAGGACGAAGCGAGTTGGCTTTCGATTCGCAGCGAGAACCGTCCACGCAGACACTACACTCGCTGGAGCGCCTCCGTTTCACACACGCCTCGGAGAGAGAGAGACAGAGAGAGAGAGAGGGAGAGGGAGAGAGAGAGAGAGAGAGAGAGAGAGGGAGAGAGGGAGGGGGAGAGAGAGAGAGAGGGAGGGAGAGAGAGGAGAGAGAGGCGAGAGAGGGAGAGAAGAGAGGGGGAGAGAGAGAGGAGGGAGAGAGAGAGAGGGGGGGAGAGATAGAGGAGGGGGAGAGAGAGATAGGGGGAGAGAGAGAGAGAGGAGAGAGGGGGAGAGAGGGAGGAAAGAGAGGAGAGAGAGGGGGAGAGAGAGAGAGAGAGAGAGAGAGAGAGGGAGAGGGAGGAGAGAGAGGAGAGAGAGAGAGGAGAGAGAGAGAGAGGGGGAGAAGAGAGAGAGAGAGAGAGAGAGAGAGGATGAGAGAGAGAGAGAGAGGAGAGGAGGAGAGGGAGAGGGAGACGAGAGGGAGAGAGAGAGAGAGAGAGAGAGAGAGAGAGGGAGAGAGGGGGCATCAGTACGCAGCGCGTGCCCAGTGTGACCCTGACCCCGGGGTCAGGCAGCCTCGGGTTGGGGAGTAATGAGCTGTGGGAGCGTCTCCAACGCCGAGGAGCCGCCGCCTGGCCTGGCCGCGCCGCGGGAAGAGAACGCCTCCTCCCCGCTACGCCACAGTCCGCCACCGCCGCCGCGGCAACAGCAGGGAAAAGCCGCCGTGTTCCTCCTCCCCCCGCTCCCGCTCCCGCTCCTTCATAAATAACACCGGCATTTATTCAATACTAAAGATATCAGAATGGAGCGAGTTTGAAAGGTAACAGAATCACCTAAATCTCTCTGCTCCCCGCGCTTCCCAAGGTCGAATATCTGCACTTTGGGGGGGGGGGGGGGTTCCATGGCAACACCAACCTCCTCCAGCTCTCCTCCGGTCAGGAGTGTGACCCCCCCCCCCCAAAGACCAGAGAAGCCTGGCCTGGCCACACACATACACAAACACACACACACACACACAAAAACAGAAACACAGAACCACATACACACACACACGTACAAACATGCGCACACACACACACACACACACACACAATAACCATGCCCATATAAAAGTACACCAACAGTCACAAATGCTCCTGGTTTCCTGGTTTCTGAAACAGCCGCAGACAGTAGAGAGCCTTCGGATAAAGATGAGGATGATGAAGAACAGGAAGAGGACTCTCTCCGAGGTATGAAATAGTCACAGCAGGGCACGGACACAGAGTCAGGTAATACACATTTATAGAGCTAGATACAAAAAAAAAAAAAAAAACACTGCAGTACAGTTCAATATTAAACAACAGATAAATAATTTCCTTTACAGTGACCATTACAAATGGCCTGGTCCCCCCCCCCCCCCCCCCCCCCCCCCCCCCCCCCCCCCCCGCGGGTACGTAGCACACAGTCTGAAGGAGAAGCTGGAGGATCTTATTGCTCACAGGATGAACGGTCTCCCCCAGCCCTGCCGCAGCACAGGAGGAGGATAACTACTGCAGAGACCGGAGGGCTCGGGGCTGGGGGGGGGGTGGGGGATGGGCGGGGGGGGGGGGGGGGGGTATATGATTATGAGTCCAGAATGGTGGAGAGGAACACCCCACCTCCCCCCCCCCCTCCCCCCCCCCCACAGGGCTGGAAAATGGCAGCTCTATACGTTTTCTTCCCTTCAGCATCCCATGCAGCCGATAAACAAGCAGACGAATGACCTGGTGCCTCTGCAGCCCCTGCCATCCCCCCACTGAGCAACACACACTCCAGCCGAGACACGGGGAGAAACAAGCACGACACTTCAGACGGCTCGCGGGAGGCCCCGGGCCTGCAGTAACTATGGGAACGCGGAGCACGTCGCTACGGTAGGCGGTGACATCATCAGAACGGTACGCATCTGGGCGGGGGGGGGGGGGGGGAGGGGCCAGGGGTTCGGGTCCAATGAGGAGGACGGGATGATGGATGGACACGGTTCTCTTCGCCATATGGAAGCTGTTCTCAAGCACCAGCCCTCCAACCAATCCCTGCAGCACAAGAGAGACTGAAGACTGCTCTTCAGCCAATCAGAAGAGACAGGACTGGAGAGCATCAAGTTCTTTTCGGTCCCAGCTTTCTCAGCTCTCATAGTCTGTGAGGGGGGAAGGGGTGGGGGGGTGGGAGTCAGTTGGTGGGCCCTGCCCAAGTGGAGCCAAAGACAGAGTTCAGTCAGTGTGTCCATTTGTCTCGTCCGTCTGTCCTTCCGTCCTGTCCCAGGGGTCATGCTCCTCAGGCGATCTGGATCTGCAGCTCCTCCTCCTCCTCGTCCGGGTCGCTGCCCGGCCCGTCCGGGTTCTCCGGCCCGAACCGCGACGACCGAATCTTCCCGAACAGGCCCGGGTTCTGCTGCCGCCGGAGTCTGCCAGGGAGGGGGGGGGAGGGAGGGGGGAGGGAGAGAGAGAGGAGGGGGGGGGCAGGGAGAAAGAGAGAGAGAGAGAGAGATCGAGGTGTGAGAGAGTGTGTGCACCAAAAGCACAAAAACTCCAATATAAAACCAAATGTCAGACTGCAGATCCAATCCTGTCAGAATATAATTTCTTTTTTGCCATTCATATTAAAATGGATTCAAACTGTATCATATTACTTACAGAACTGAGGTGATATTTCAAGGCAGGGCTGAGATAAGTTATTTTTAATGTTATCTTATTGTGTGTTAAATTTGATCAAGTGCAAAGTCAAATTCCCTAGCAACATCTGTGGGTATGGAAATAGTTCCTTGACATTTCAACCTGAATATACAAACTCCAAGGCAACACTGTAACAGTTAAGAACACAATGTTGTTATTCATCTTTAATTAAGTGTTATTAAGCATCAATAACTACACTTCCTTTAAAAATGAACTATGAATATGAACAGCATGATATTTCTAATATGAATAAATATGGATGTGATATTAAGGTAGTGGGTTACCAGATTGAGAAACTCAATATCAGGTTATTGTCATAACTGTTCTGTTCTATGTACTAACCTTGTGTGACTTCTCTTCAATCTGTCACCCTGACTTTCTTAAAAACATATTTACTATAATATTTATTATTACTACTATGATCACGCAAACAGTGCACTATATATTTTAAGGATGCACATACTAGTGTATAATCTACACATATATGGCAAATAATGTTTTTATACTATTACAACTTCACCAGTGTCTTCATGTTTCAGTGGGAACCACACATCAAGGAAGAGTGGAAAGTAAAAACGTATTTTCAACGACCCGAATCAACTTCAATGAACCTAGCCAATGGGTCCAATCCAACAGTCTCTCCCTCACAGCGAAAACGTCCAGACAAAATAAACCCTCTTCCTCTAACCACTCAAGAAATATCCCACACACACAAAAATCATACACATTCCAGCACATCAGAAACTAAAAAAAATGTTAAAAAAAATAATTTAAAAAAAAACGCATTTGGTCTTCGGTGTCAGGCCGTAGCTGGTTTGATTTATTGCTGGGTAAACTGATACGGTGAAAACCGAACACCGCGGAAGAGGAAGAAAAGGGGGGAAGACGTTTCTCAGAAGCGAGCGGGCGCGAAGGAATGTTCCGGCGGCGCTGGGGCTTCGACGCGGCTCGCGCCAGCGATGCTTCTCCTGTTGCCGGGCAACCATCAACCGGCCAGCACTCCCGACAGTCGCACCGCCATTTCCCTGTCACTTCAACAGCCAATCACGCGCCTGAGCTGCTCCTTTTTTTTGCCATTCAAGTTAGATTAGAACACCCCCCCCGCCCGCCCGCCCCCCCCCCCCCCCACTCCTCCCCCACGGCACTGCTTTAGGCACTCGATGAGGACCTGGGGACTCAGGTGATCTGAGGTCATCGACAGGCAGTGTTCCGAGGACTATCTCCCCCCCCCCCCCCCGCACATCAGCAAGACAGAACCATTTAGCAGTGCCTGGGGGGCACGACTCATCTGACCCGTGCGTCATTTCAGCGACGATATGAGCAATAAAAACATAAAATAAAATAAAAAAACCCAGATCTGCGCAGACGCAGTTTATTCTGCCTGTGCGCTCCACAGAAAAAGCGGCGGAGGAGTGAGAGTCGGACGAAGAGTTAATTCAGAAAAACAACAACCTTTCCCTTTCCCTCCGTCGACAGGCTCCGCCCAGGCTGTCTGCTATCGGGTAAAAATAACTAAGGCTCCCAGACAAGATCCTTCAAACAATGTCTGAGAGACGCTGTGGTGGAGTCGGGGGGGGGGGGGGGGGGGGGGGGGGGGGGGGGGCAGAACAGAACAACAATGCCAGCTCTGTGTACCTGGCGAGAGTGGAGGTGAATGCGGATTCAATCACTGAGGGAAGAGGTGGAGAGGAATCGCTGCCTCACCCAGGAGGCTCCCTTTGAGCAACGCTACGCCTGTGCCTTCCTCAGGGTGGGGGCACCACACAGAGAGGGGTAGGGGGGGGGGTGGGGGGGCTTGGGGAAGATGGGGGACAGCACGGACATTGGGGGGTGTGTACTGTACATTCGGAGGGGAGGTAAAGGGGTGCTCCGTGTAAGGGGGGGGGGGTTTGCCGGGTCTAAACGCTCGTTAGCACGTCGCGAAGAAGCCGGCCGCTAAATTTTTGATGATTTTATCAAAGCGATCTCGGGCCACCTATCGGCTTCCCTCAAAAACTGGAGCGATGATCAAAGCAGCGCTTCCGACCCTGGATCCCTCTGTGATGCTGCGCTGTACTGCCTACTGTAGGGCTAACAGGCACAGGCACAGACCAGGCCTGCGGAGACCCTGAGGACCAGGGCCAGGTGAAAACACCTGGCAGCCGTGCACCATCTTTCAAATTCTGCAAACACGTGCACACACAGGCATGCGTGGATGCGTACACACGGAAGTGCACAAGCACACACACACACACACACACACACACACACACACAAATATAGTAGCTTGTGATTCTATCGTTGCCACCGTCAGGGATGTTTACCAAGCGGGTCGGTCTTCCACAACAACCCCCCCCCCCCCCCCCTTGCCAAAACCGGTCCAGCGCGGATCGGAATGCGCGAGCGGAGATGTTCTGACGAGAATCGAGGAGCTTTTAATGGCAGTAAATTACACATGAGGGCATTCTGACCGCCACGCCGCCCATTCCAGGTAAAAGCTTTTAGACTGAGGCCAAACACTCAGCCAGGCCACATTAAGGTGAGCTGGCACAGACTGGTTACGCGTGGGAGGCCAGGATGGGAAGGGCGGGGGGGAAAGAGAGAGAGGAAGAGAGAGAGAGAGAGAGGGAGAGGAGAGAGAGGGAGAGGTAGAGAGAGATGAGAGGGAGAGAGAGAGGGAGAGAGAGAGAGAGAGAGGGAGAGAAAGAGAGAGAGGGAGAGAGGAAGTGAGAGAGAGAGAGGCCAAAAAAAATCCTTGGCAACCGGCTCGACCCCGTGGAACACGAACCGCAACCCCGTTCGTCTTTTTGCCGCCATCCGTCCCCCCCCCCCCCCCCCCCCCCCCCCCCCCAACCCCCAACCCAAACCCCCAACCCCGGCAGAACTGCAAAGGAACCTGGGATAGCACAGAGCCGCAGCGTGATCGATGAGCGGCCGACACGTCAACAATTTTAACATAATCATATATATATTATATAAAATATATTTATATAAATATAAAACTCCACACAACCGGGAGCCGCTGCTGAAAGGCCATCCTTTATAATACAGCCGCGGCAAATTTCGGGAGCCTGACTCAGATGGGTCGAGCACAAGTCTTTCATTTACTCATTCACTACCCACCCCCCCTCCCTCCCCCCCTCCCTCCAGCCATCCTCCTTCCAGCTAGGAGGGAGAGGGCCGGGGCCACACCTGTCAGAGCAAAGGAAGACTGATTTAACAGACTCTGCCCTATTACAGGTGCGCACAGTCTGGCAAACTGCAGGGCCCAAGCTGTCCCACTCTCCTCCACACAACTTCTCTCTCTCTCTCTCCCCCCTTTCTCTCTCTCGACTCTCTCTACCTCCTCTCTTTCTCTCTATCTCTTCCCCCCCCCTCTCTCTCTCTCTCTCTCTTTCCCTCAGTCTCTCTCTCTCTCTGCTGCAGAGACATCCACAGGGCTCTGTGTCGGGGGATAAACATTCAAATGCCCCCCCCCCCCCCAAGGCCTCATATCACACAGCCGAGCCAAGCCGTCCCCATAAAGCTCCTCACACAGCTGAGCCAGAGAAATTCAAATCACAGCGCACAGCGCACAGTCCACAGCAGCAGCAGCAGCAGCGGCAGCCAGCCAGCTGCTTCATGTTCAGCCACTGCCCCTCTTCCCCATGCTGCTGAAATCTCTCTCATTTTGGGGCACGTTCGCAAATTAATGCTGTTTTTTCAAAGCGGAAACTGGCCTCAGGACCAAGATATATGTCCAAACACACACACACACAGACACACACACACGCTCACAGACACACACACATGCACACACACACACAGACACACGCACACATGCACACACCCGCACAGACACACAGACACACACACACACACACACGCACACATACACACACACACACAAACAGATGTATGCAGGCACAAAAAGTTTAAAGCACTCTCTCTTTCTCACACACACACACACACACACACACACACACGCCAGATGATTGAAAGTCATGATTGTGTTCAGTGGACCACTTCGGCTTGGGCAAGAACAAAAATCGATGAGTGATGGAAATTCAGTTTTTTTTCTCCATTTTTTCGGAGCTCACACACACACACTTGGGTGACAGGGGGCGGGGTTACATGGCGGTGGTCCAGTCAATCACTCACATAGACCAATCATGTGCGTGACAGCATCGTTTGGAAGCCCTGAGCAATGTGAACGAAAAGTCCTGGGAGCAGAGGCCGGTAACCGTGGTGATGACAGGGACGAGCCACGAGCCCTACGCCCCCCCCCCCCCCCCCCCCCCCCCCCCCCCACAGGCAAAGCGAGGCTCCAGACTGGCGGCCTCAGCAGACAGGTGAACCCCCCTTCAGGTGGGAAAAGCCCCGCTCTGCGGGGGACTGGCAAAAAAAGAGAAAACAGCCCAGCAGAGACGGCAGTGTGAGTGCGGCCGGAGTTGGGCTGAAGCGTGCCTGGAGTTCGGCGTGAGGTCAGGTGAGATCGGAGCACGATTCTCACGACGTGGCGGCGCGAACGAGACACGTTCCACAGGGCGCCGTCAAAATGACACGCAGCTGCTCGTCCCAACGTTTACCTACAGGGGTTTACTTTACCTACAGGGGGTGAGTGCGAGTGCACATGTGGGTATGTGTGTGTGTAAAAGTGTGTGTGTGTGTGTGTGTGTGAAAGTGTGTGTGTGTGTGTGCCAAACCCCAGGGCACACTGCCCTAGGACAGAGGTACCCTGGGGTTTGGTTCCCGGAATCGCCGGGTTCAGGGGAGGTGTGGAGGGGGTCCCACATCACCCGCCCGTCATTCCCCCACATCGATTTTGAAATCAACTTTACGATTATAGACCGGAGAGAGAGGACCCATAAAACAGCCTGAGCAGGGAATTAAGAGCATTTCTCAATAAAACACATGGCACAGCACAACACAGGTCAATAAAACACAGCACAGCACAGCTCAATAACACACACAGCACAGCAAACACAGCCCAGCACAGCTCAGCACAGCTCATGAGGCTGCAGGACCATGTATACAAGCACACGCAGAAAACAACATGCACAGCCGCACACACATAAAAGCATGTACATGCACACACACACACACACACACACACACACACACACACACACACACGCACACGCACACGCACACGCACACGCACACGCACACGCACACACACACACACGCACACGCACACGCACACAGAAAACAGCATGTACACACACACACACACACACACACACACACCACACACACACACACACACACACACACACACAGAAAACAGCATGTACATGCACACACAACACACACACACACACACACACACACAGAAACCCAGCACAGCCACCCTGCCATGTTACATGCTGAAGGTGCTCCAGACAGGGCTGTACGCTTCGTTCTGGAAGCACACGCGTGGCTCAGACAGTCTGTGGCGCCTCTCCCCCCCCCCCCCCCCCCCCCGGGCGCACGGCGTATGTAAACGCGTTCTCTGACACGCGCCCCCTGGCAAGGGAACGCTCCGGTCCGCCTCGGGAACAAGATAAGGAGCAGAGTGAGCGTGGAGTGGGGGGGGTGGGGGAGTGGGGGGGTGTAGGGACAGATAATTCAGGCAGAGCAGGGCGGAGACTGGCAGGACAGATATGTGAAGAGCTACAGAGGGAGGAGGGGTGTTTTGGGACACTTTGTGGGGGGGGGGGGGGGGGGGGGGGTGACATTTAGGGAAGTGGGGAGAGGGCTTGTGACAGCCCCACTGTCAAGCAGGCACTGTCTCCAGGCTATTTGATGGTAAACATAACTTCAGGCCTATTAAGGGTGAGTTTAAGCACATAAAAGTAAACATTTGTAATGCAAATACTGAGGTGGTTAGGCCTGCAGCCATACCTCCCTGTAGCAGGCGGGAGCCTAGTGGCTAAAGCTAAGTGGGGCTCTAGCAGAGTTTGGTTAGCGCTGGGCATGGGTTTGTTAGCGCTGGGGCTAGGTTTGGTAGCACTGGGGCTAGGTTTGGTTAGCGCTGGACCTGGGCTTGGTTAGCGCTGGGGCTAGGTTTGGTTAGCACTGGGGCTAGGTTTGGTTAGCGCTGGGCCTGGGTTTGGATAGCACTGGGGCTAGGGTTTGGTTAGCGCTGCTAACCAAAGAGTGAGGTCTTGTTGAACCAGTAGGGGGCGATCTTCCCTCTATAGCCTGTAGAGAGTGATCCCTGGAGCGTGCAGAAGAATTGCGCAGACATCTTCCCACAGAATCCAAACGGCCAGAATTTTTTACAGCTACGCCTGTTCTGCCCGAGAGCAGCATTAAACAGAGCTCAGTTCTGGCACTCGCAGCACAGACACGGGGGGGCTGACAGGAAGGAGATCCGACCTGAGCGGGCCGTGTGAAGGATAAGACACCTCTGGCCTTAACCTCCCTGTTCTCTACAAGGGGGGGGGGGGGGGGGGGGGCACAGTCCAGGGGTGGGGGGGGGCTCTGTTCCACGCTCCAGCGCTCCTTGCAAAGCCCCCGGCTCAGCCTGGCTCCTCCCTCTCTCCCTCCCTCCCTCCCTCTCTCCCTCCCTCCCTCTCCTCTGTAGGGGAGATTAATAGCCTCCACACAGCGCTCAGAACAACCCGCCGTTTCTTTCGCGGCGGCTCGGGTTCCATCCCAAATATTTTAATAAACAGGACGGGGTGTAGCACAGTGGGTAAGGAACAGGGCTTGTAACCGAAAGGTTGCAGGTTCGATTCCCGGGTAGGACACTGCCGTTGTACCCTTGAGCAAGGTACATAACCTGCATTGCTTCAGTGTATATCCAGCTGTATAAATGGATGCTATGTAAAAGTTGTGTAAGTCGCTCTGGATAAGAGCGTCTGCTAAATGTCTGTAATGTAATAAACAAGCGGCCAGCGAGTCGCTGAAGCCGCCGCCGCATCGCCGGGTTCCAGGGGAATTATAACAACAACAACACGGGCCCCCTTCCCTCCTCCGTTTGGCCCCCTGTCCGAAACGCCCCGGCCTTGGAACGCTCCAGGACCAATCCAGGGTGCTCTCTCTCTCTCTCCTCCCTCCTCCTCTCTCACTGTCCCTCGCTTTCGCTCTCTCCCATGACAGGTTCTGACTGGTTCTGACAGGGCCCACCAGATCTGTGTGGGCCCTCCATAGCCTTTCATTAGCAGAGCTGTGCTCCCAGACTGTGCCCAAGAAACAGAGCAGAAACAACATCTGAAGAAGAAGAAAGAAACAAAAAACAAAAAAATTCCAAGCCAGAGGTAAATGGACTGGCCTACTCTACATGAGGCTACAGGCCTGGCCTACTCTACATGGGGATACAGGACCGGCCCACCCTATATAAGGTTACAGGACTGGTCTACTCTACATGGGCCTACAGAACCGGCCTACTCTACATGAGGCTATAGGACCAGCCTACTCTACATGAGGCTACAGGACTGGCCTACTCTACATGGGGATACAGGACCGGCCTACTCTACATGAGGCTACAGGCCTGGCCTACTCTACATGAGGCTACAGGGGCCTACAGAACCGGCCTACTCTACATGAGGCTATAGGACCAGCCTACTCTACATGAGGCTATAGGACCGGCCTACTCTGCATGAGGCTACAGGACCGGTCTACTCTACATGAAGCTACAGGACCGGCCTACTCTACATGAGGCTACAGGACTGGTCTACTCCACACAGAGCTATGCCACAGCGGGGGCACTGGGTAAATCCTGCCAGACGGAACACAGCCAGTTGGAACGAAATTCAGATCGTGCCACCGGAGGTTCGGACTCGGTGAAAAAAAATTAAAAATAGAAACGACAGAAAGCGCTTCCGCCACGCTACACGCGCGCGCGTTTCTCCCCAGCGCGCCGCAGACCGCGGGAAAAACGCTTTCGAGAGCAAACAGATGGGAGGGCGGGAACAGCGCCCATAAACATGAAGAATTAAGACAGGACCAGGGAGAAAAAATGAAGGGGGATGGGGGGGGGGGGAGATAACCAAAGAAAAATTGTGATCGTCAAGAAAAAACAGCAGTGAGAAAACAGCCGCCAGTGCACAGAGCGGTCAATACGAAGCACTTAGGCTTTAGTGGATTATCCTGCTTAAAAAAAAGAAGAAATTGAACAAAAAAAAGAATCCAATGACATTTATAATGGATCGCTATAAGAGAAGCACTAACAGGGAGGGTTAAGGCCACCGCCATCGACAGGCTATAGGCAGATTAATGAAGTTCCGCTCTGCAAATGGCCGCTCTCTCCTCGGACCGTTTATCTTTACCGCGAACGGCCGCGTGCCCCCGGAGGCGGGCGGGCATCCCGCCGCCTGTTCTCACGGCCGATCGGTGCGGAAAGACCAGGCCCGAGCCCCCCCGACAGGCTCCCGGGCACCCGCACGCGTCCCACCGTCCTCTGGGTAACCAGAGGCACCGACCGCAAGAAAGCGTCTATGGTGTTAAAGGGGGCGGGGAAACGAAGGCGCTCCGTTACTACGGTAACTGACAGCCGAGTGGCCGGGGACCCGGGGGGGAGGGGTTTAGGGGGGGGGCTTGCCTGTGATTGGCCGAGCGGGGCTGAGACACAGTGCTGACAGGGTAATAGCGAGGAGAGCCGGGGCAGAGAGAGCGTTCAGGAGAGACAGGGCGCTAAATCTGCCAGAGGAGCAGGCGCGCTGCTGAGCACGTGCCACGAGCCCTGAGAGTAACGAGCTCTACTGCACACCGCAGCGCTAGCTTAACACCCACATCTCATTACGCATCTGGAGACAGCACGGCAATGCGCGCACAGGAGTAGCGTGTGTGTGTGTGAGGGTGTGGGTGTGTGTGTGTGTGTGTGTGTATGTGCATGTGCGATGTGTGTGTTTGTGTGTGTGTATATGTGTGTGTGCGTGTATGTGTGCACACGTGTGTGCGTGCGTGTGTATATGTGTGTATGTGTGTTTCTGTGTGCGTGTGTGTATGTGTGATATGTGTGTGGGTGTGTGTGTGTGTGTATGTGTGTTTCTGTGCGTGCGTGTGTGTATGTGTGATACGTGTGTGGGTGTGTGTGCGCATGTGTATCTGTGTGTGTTTGAGAGTGTGGACTGGGTTACCTACCTGGACTGCAGGTGTTCCAGCTGGACCTGCAGGTTCTCTGATTGCTCCACCTGCTCGTCCAGAGACCTCTGCAGCTTCCTGGTCTGGTTGTGGGCCTCGTCCAGCTGACCAACGGAGAGGGGACAGAGTGAGTGACAGGCCAGCCTAACCCCCTAACACCCTGCACAGCACAGCACAGAACCCATCAACACCCCCCGAAGCCCATTCACACCACTCACACCAGAACCCTCCACTGCCTCCCAAACCACTCAGCACCACATCCAGGCGCCCGCGTCGCCAACTGCCAACGACCCAGGGGCAGTCCCTTAAAGGGGCGGTACACCCAAAAATGAAATTAAGTTCTCCACTAACTTCAGACTTTGAGCGGACATACACCGTTGGCGAGCTTCGGCAGAAGTTGTTCTTGATTAAACATTCTGCTCTGTGGATGTTCATGAGTAACTGTGGCGTCACTGTATATCTGGAATGACGACCTTGCTGTCGAGTTTTTCCAAATGTAAATTTTCAGTGCACTGAGCGCCACAAAATCATGGACCTGTTGAGGTCCACTGATCAGGGTGAGTTGCAATGAATCTACAAAACTCCTCAACTCTCAGCGAAACTATCTTTGATGGACAAATTGTACTCTGGCTAAGTAGAAACAGACCTTAATTTCATTTTAGGGTGAACTGCCCCTTTAATCTCTGACTGGACTCCTGCAGCTGGGCGAAGCCATCCTTCTCCAGCAGAGGCACCTCCCGAAGCCGCTCAAAAAACCCCCTCCACCCCAAGTCGCCCCCCCCCCGCGCTCACCTCGTCCTCCGCCTGCCCCAGCTCCTTCTTCAGCTCCTCCACCCTCAGCCGCAGCTTCTTCACCTCCGCCTCGTGCTGCTCCACCCGCCGGTTGGCGTGCGCCAGCTCCGCCATCTTCTCCTGGTACTGCTTCTTCACCTTGGTGTGCACGTGCCGCAGGTCCGCCAGCTCCTACGAGGGGAGGGGGCGAAGGGTGGGGGGGAGAGAGAGAGAGACGGCTGTCAATCATCCTTCTCTCCTACAAGGCTTCCAGAAGATTCACACAAGGTCCCATCATCAAGGACCATCAAGATACTTTCTGATAAAGATGTGAATTAAAAAAAAAAAAGTGAAGGTAATGCCCTCAAATATTTTTAAAAATTCAAAAAGTTTATTTCAACGCAGGAAGATTTTTGTGCTGAAATGCCCGTTTGACATGAACATCAGCACGAGAGCCTGGCTGTCTCAACGTGCCGTTTGCATCGCCGTCCCTTCGGCCTTCTTCCGACGTTCTTGCGTGCATCGTCGAGGAATCGCGGAAGGGCGGAAAACTCCACAA
Organism: Anguilla japonica; assembly: GCA_025169545.1. NCBI lineage: Eukaryota > Metazoa > Chordata > Actinopteri > Anguilliformes > Anguillidae > Anguilla > Anguilla japonica. Next base: position 58,768,109 of record CM045887.1, on the reverse strand, counting down.
GCACGCGTTAATAATTTAGAGCGGTGTTCCGAGGGCCTGGGACCGGTTGTTAATCGCGGCACGAGAGCCCGGAGTTCTCCTCCTCCTCTCCTCCTCCTCCTCCTCCTCCTCCTCCTCCCGCTCCGGAGCGGGGCGGCCTGACTGCGCGGATCGGCCGCTGATTGGGATTATTAACGCCGACAGAACACCGCGTCCGTGTTCATGTTCCAGCACTTCCCCAAAAAAAAACCAAAAAAAAAACACACACACAAAAAAAAAAAATGTCGCACCCAAGGCAAAAAAAAAAAGAAAAAAAAAAGTTTTGCTGGAATTTGGAAATAAAACTATCGCTTCCTGATGATTGATGTTCGCAGGTGAGAAGCCTGAGCGCAGCACTGACAGGCAGCACCGCCGCCTGTCAGCCAATCCCTGTCACGTCTCACACACGGAAGACTGCCGATCCAAAGCCCGTGCTCCACCTGCCAATCACAGCAGACAGGCCCCTCCCCTTCAGTGCACCTGAGCCTGGTCTGCCCAAGATCAGCATTCATACCTACCCGGCACACGCACATAAGCACGCACGCACACATACATGTGCGCGCATGCGCAAACACACACACACGCATGCGCACACGCGCACACATGCACACACGCACACACACTCACGCACACACACATGCACACGCACATACGCACGCACGCACGCATACATGTGCGCGCATGCACAAACACACACACACATGGGCACGCACACGCGCACACACTCACGCACACACACAAGTGTGCACACACACACACACGCACATACACATAAGCGCACACACACACGCACACAAGCGCGTCCACGCGCGCGCACGCACACGCACAGTGCTCTGGCGAACGTGACTGAGGGAGAGGTTCTGAGGGAAAGCATGAGCATGATCGCACGCGTGTTAACAAACAGACACCAGGGACCCAGGAAGCTGCAAACTGCCCTGTTCCGTGCTAACGAGGCCCCTGGCCACCCCACCGCACAGCCCAGGCAGGCACCGTGGAGCTCTTCATTACACTTAATAATGAATGAGCTTCTTCTCTCAGACCTGCACTGAGTACCGAGAATGATGTCTTCTGAACCGAATGGAAAAGACCAGAAAGCCTGAACACCACCCCAGAGCTACACCACCCTTAGACCTGAACGCCACCCCAGAGCTACACCACCCTTAGACCTGAACACCACCCCAGAGCTACACCACCCTTAGACCTGAACACCACCCCAGAGCTACACCACCCTTAGACCTGAACGCCACCCCAGAGCTACACCACCCTTAGACCTGAACACCACCCCAGAGCTACACCACCCTTAGACCTGAACGCCACCCAGAGCTACACCACCCTTAGACCTGAACACCACCCCAGAGCTACACCACCCTTAGACCTGAACGCCACCCCAGAGCTACACCACCCTTAGACCTGAACACCACCCCAGAGCTACACTGCGCTTAGACCTGAACACCACCCCAGAGCTACACCACCCTTAGACCTGAACACCCCCCCAGAGCTACACCACCCTTAGACCTGAACACCACCCCAGAGCTACACCACCCCAGAGCTACACCCCCCCAGAGCTACACTGAGACCTGACACCGCCCCAGAGCTACACCACCCTTAGACCTGAACACCGCCCCAGAGCTACACCACCCTTAGACCTCAACACCACCCCAGAGCTACACTGCTCTTAGGCCTGAACACCACCCCAGAGCTACACTGCCCTTAGACCTGAACACCGCCCCAGAGCTACACCACCCTTAGACCTGAACACCACCCCAGAGCTACACCACCCTTAGACCTGAACACCACCCCAGAGCCACAGTACAGCCTCTCTGAGGAGCACGGAGAGGAGAAAGTGAGGTGCTGATGCCAGGAGTCGGGAGAGAGATGTCAGAGCTGTCCGGGGTGAGGGGAGAGAGAATGAGCTGATGCCATCAAAAATTAATGGAGCCGACTGACTGAGAGACACACGCAAATAACACCCCAGTGCAGTGTGTGTCTGTGTGTGTGTATATACTATGGGTGTGTGTATCTGTATGTGAAACTATATGAGTGAATGTGTGTATGTGTATATTGTCAGTGTGTGTGTGTACGCATGTGTGTCTATGGGTGTGGGTGTGTGTGTGTGTGTTCGCTCATGCATATGTGAATGATGTCCCTTGCCTCTTTTTTTGATTGTCTAGTGTAGTCTCTATGTGAAGGGAGGATGGTCTCATTATGGCACACAGAGACTGAGCAGGAGGACCCCACAGCACTCTGACAACAGGGAGACAGACAGCGGGCATGCAGGGCATAAGAGACCCGGAGAGAGGGAGAGGGGGAGAGAGAGGAGGAGAGAGGGAGAGGGGGAGAGAGAGGAGGAGAGAGGGAGAGGGGGAGAGGAGGAGAGAGGGAGAGGGGGAGAGAGAGAGGAGAGAGGAGGGGGGGAGGAGAGAGAGAGAGAGAGAGGAAGAGGGGGGGAGAGGAAGGGAGAGAGGAGGGGGGGGAGAGAGAGAGAGAGAGAGAGAGGAAGGGGGGGGGGAGAGAGAGAGAGAGAGAGAGAGCACTGACACACAAGGTCTTTGTTCCCAGCTCATGCGTGTCCTCTGCCACCTGACAGCAGACAGGCCACAGAGAGACAAGAAAAGATGGAGGGATGGAGAAAGAAAGAAAGAAAGAAAGAAGGGGAGAAAGGGAGGAGATAACGTGGGCAAACAAGCTGTTGAGAAAGAAAAACATAAGTAAACAAGGAAACAGAGGAATGAAATGACGTGCAGGTGGGGGGGGGGGGGGGGGTCAGTGGGAGAGGATTTGGGGTGGGGGGAGCGCAGGGAGGGACACCATGAGTCATCCAGGACCTGCAGAGGCTAAGGACGCCCTCTGACTACACGCAGATCAACACCGTGGATATCCTGCTGAACGAATACCACACGGACAACACAGAAAGACAGGGAGCGAGGGAAGACAAGTGGAGAGAAAGAGAAAATTGAAAGAAGGAGGAGAGGAGCAGTAAGGAGAGAGAGAGGACCAAGAAAGAGGGAAAAAGGCAGAAGAGAGCGTGGAGAATGAGAGAAAAGCCTGGCGCTGCACGAGCCACTGTTTAAGAGCGATACGAAGGCGGGCATTTCAACCCTTTGAAGAGTAGGCTTTTTGGAATGTCGTATCAAAATTCTAAGCCAGTGTTCTAGAACTCCGCTGGTCTCAGTCACCAGCAGTGATTGTGACATCAGCATTCTGATCACATGTGTGTGATCTGTGAGCGTTTCCTGAATCAGAATAGCATCAGTCAGCAGCAGAACCAGCCTCTGACCAGCACACCCGGGCCGTACCCACGATCCAGGCCCAAAACCAGAGAAAGATCCAAGACCCACAAGCTCACTCACTCAAGCGCATCCAAACACACACACACACACATAGACACACACACACACACACACACGACACACACTCCACTCACTCACTCGCTCACACACACACATACAGACACACACACACAAGACACACACACTCCTCACTCACTCGCTCACACACACACAGACACACACACACACATGACACACACTCCACTCACTCACAAACACACTACACACACTCCTCACTCACTCGCTCGCTCACACACACACACTCACTCACTCACTCACTCACACAGGCACACACACACATACACACACACACGCACACATAAATACACACGTACACACATATACACGCACGACACACACTCCACTCACTCATTCGCTTGCTCACACACACACACACACACACACGCGCTATAAATAAATAAGCAGTGTGGGCCACAGCGGAGTCTACCCCCTCATGTCACGCTAGGCTGGCAGTTAAATCATTCTCCTTGACTGGGTCCCCGAGCTCAGCCACTGCCTGCGAGCTCGCTTCTGACACAAAGTGAGGAGCGAGCGAACGACCCCCCCCCCCCCCAGCCCCCCCACCCCCACCCCCCCAGCCCCCCCCAGCCCCCCAGACCCCCCCACAGATCTCTGCCCCCCCACCCCCCAGATCTCTGCCCCCCGCCCCCCAGCCCCCTGCCCCACAAAGGGATTCAACAACAAAATATTGAAGGAATGCAATTTAATGCACTATAGCAGGGGCTTTTCAACTGGTTTAGATGCAGGGACCCCCCCCCACCCCCCACCCAAGTTCAAAGACATTGTGGGGACCTCACATCACAAGCTAAAAAAGCTTGGGGCGGGATTGTGATTCTGAACTTGTGGCGGGGGGGGGGGGGGGGGGGGGGGGGGGGGGGGTGGTCAGAGTAAGATCACGCAGCAATCAGCCGTACGGCCAACGCTATTCCGCGCACATCCAGAAAAAATCAGCGGTCAGCGCCAGCCGATACGACTCAGCTCCAATAATTCCCCGTAAAAAAACAAGATTTCACGTTAGCGTTTGTTCTCATGTTTATTTCAACTGTCGGCTTTCATCTTCGTGTTCTCCGAGCCGAAAAGCACTTTAAGCTCACTGTAAATCTTATTATGAATTCGGGAAAGAAAAAAATATAATAATAAAAATGTAGCAGAATAGCCGTGGTTAGAAAGCAACAATTTTGCTGTAGGATATTTACCCCTTTGGTTGCTCGCTAGATTTAAGCTCTCATCCAGCTCGCTCAGTTGCCTGATATTTATTGTTGTTGTTGTTGTTGTTGATTCTCTTACACAGGGGGGGTTCTCTTAGGACAAATCATGGATGTTTTTAAACAAGCGCCACACAGAGCAATGCACGCTCTCACACACCACATTTGCATAGCAACAAGAATCTGACTTAATCCCTACATACAGCACAAACCCTCAGCACTGTGCAATGACCTCGCCGGCACCGGCATTCACGCACTCGATGGGCATGAATTGCACTTACCCCCTTACCACAGCCATAAGACCGATCAGTGTGCAACTGCGAAGCAACCAGGCGGACAAAATGTAGCCAACAAAACCATGCTAATGGCAAAGGGTACTGCCGTGCTGTCAATGTCTCGCAGCATTATAGCCCATTGTCATGTTGCCCCAGTGCATTCTGGGCCCCCGTTCCCGTGCAGTAATGGCCGATGGTCCTACGCAGTGAAAAGACAGGAAGCACAGCCCAAAGGCTGCATCTACCACCCTCCATTGTCTCTCTCTCCCTTCATTTCCTCTGATCCCTCTATGCCAGTGGTCTTCAACCCTGGTCCAGGAGAGCTGCAGGGTCTGCTGGTTTTCATAGTGACTCTGCACTTCTCAATCAATTAGAGCAGTTGATTACACAGTTAACTCAACTCACCTGGTGTCTTGTGTCTCAATTGGGTGATGATTTTAAGGTGAAAACAAAAACCAGCAGACCCTGTAGCTCTCCAGGACCAGGGTGGAGACCACTGCTCTATGCTAAGGTGTGATGGCAGGACACAGGCACTCCACACGCCTCCATATAATCACTGTTCCTCTCCTCTTCCTTTCTGTAGTCTTCTTTCTTTTGTTCACACTAGTCCTTCTCATCCCCCCCTCCCCCCTCCCCTGCCCCCACACCTCCCGGTTCAGTTCCTCCATGGACCCATTACTCAGAGGGGCATCGGCGGGGAAACAGGACAGGTAATGGGGTCTCGCTCGCAGGAAAGCTCCCCGGTTATCAGCCGGGATTAGATTAAGAGCAGCCTGGCGGAGTGAGGAGAGGAAAGAGGAGGGGGGAGAGAGAGAGGAGTAGGAGAAAGAGAGAGAGACAGAGAAAAAGAGAGAGGGAGAGAGTAGGTGAGAGAGGGGGGATTTGAGAGACTCAGGGGTGATGGGGGAGAGGGTGAAAGCTGAGGGGTGAAGAGTATTCGGTGAGCCCACAGAGGGGGGAGAAAGAAATACAGTCATCTCTGAATCATCCATGAATTGTACCTGAATAGTGGCTGAATCATCCTGGAATTGTATTTAACGGAGTAGGCTTTTTGGAATGTTTTTTTTTCTTCCAGTGTTCTAGAACTCTGCTGCTTTCAATTACTAGCGACTGAATGTTCAGTTGAGAACATTCTAATCACACGTTTGTGACCTCACACCTAAAAGGGTGAAATCACTCCAGAAGTGCCCCCAGCACACTGCACTGACTCTCACTCTGAAATCACACCCCACCAAGTCAACCCACTTCTCCCCAGATCCTGTGCCAGCAATGACCCCCAGATACCCCTGGCCTGCAGGACGCCCCTGGCCCGAGGGGGGGGGGGCGTCGGGGGTGCAACCCCGTCAGCCGGTGGGGAGCTGGATCCCAGGCAGCTGCTGTCCCAAGGTCACGTACAGCCGAACACGATGAAGAGCTGCGTGCATCAGCACTGAGCACTGCGCTACACCAACACAGCGCTGACACACTCACACGTGTGTACAAACACAAACGCACACACACACACACTTACAGGTATAAGCATGTACACATACAGAGGCACACACACACATTTTTTTTTTTAGGTATACAGACATATACCCAGGCAGGAACACAGACACACACAATCGTCTACATACTGACACACCCACACACCACAATATGGCATGTAATACAGACGCACACACACACACACACACACACACACACACACACACACAATACTGTATACACAGACACACTCAGCACACAGGTACATACAAAGACACTTACACTCTCACACACACACACACACACACACACACACACACACACAGCGATCCTGCCACGACCTCTGCTGACCCGTTGTTCATGATTGAGGCTCACCTGCAGTAATTAAGGGAGTGTTTGAGGGGCTGAGTGGTTGCCCCCGGCGATGGCTAGAACTAATCCCCTCATTACCATGGAGCCACCCCCCCCTTCCCCCCTCCGCTCCCCCCCTCCCTGGCAGCTCAGTCTATCAGCTCATTTTCACCATGGCCTCAATCACACACTCCTCTCCTCTCCCTCCCCTCCACTCCTCTACTGCCCTATCCCCCTCTGCTCCTTTTCATTCCCCTTATCTCCCGCACTCTTTCGCCCTCCCCATCTCCCCCCGCCCCCTCCCTCCCTCCCTCCATCCCACAATCCTCTCCATTACCCTTTCTTTCTCCCTTCCCCTCATCCATTTTCACCTATCCCCTCCGTCCCTGCCTCAATCTCACCTTTCCTCCTGACTCATCTCTCTTTCTATACCTCAACTCCACCCCACCCTCTCTCTCTTTTCTCTCCATCTCTCTCAATTTCTCACTCCCTTCTCAGGGTGTCAGAAAATGGATGCTGCGGTTTCTGAAGAGAATGGGGAGGTGGGTCATGAGTATTCATTCAGTTTTTGGGGTCCCCCCGTGACCACAGCGCCCCCTCTCTCTGCGTTTTTGGGATTCGGGCCGGACGCCTTTCAGATGCTGTCCAGCTGGCCGACCCCCGCGACCCCTTGTCCCACTCCTTGCTGGTGCATCACCATCCCTGATGGAGCGAAACGGTACACTGCTAACGCTCAAGCCTGCCCCCCCCCCCACATACCCCCCCCGCCCCCCTGGCTCCCGGCGGAACTGCACGCCCGTGTGCGCTGGGGACGCTCCTCGTGGGGGCAACATAGCTCAGGAGGTAAGAGCGGTTGTCTGGCAGTCGAAGGGTTGTTGGTTCGATCCCCGCCCTGGGCGTGTCGAAGTGTCCCTGAGCAAGACCCCTAACTGCTCTGGTGAATGAGAGGCATTAATTGTAAAGCGCTTTGGATAAAAGCACTATATAAATGCAGCCCATTAATGAGGCTGCTAAACGTACGGGACGTTTTAACACTTCTTACCGGCCTGTAGGGACTCAGAAACGAGACCTTAGAGCAGTAACACTGAAGGCTACGAGTCCAGCACCCTAACTGCTGCCTTACAGTGTGCAGCTCTTCCTCGTACACACACATACACACACACATATACACACATATATACACACACACACACACACACTCACACACACACACACACACAATAGTCTATTCCAAGCTACCGTCAGTGACAGCATCACCGCCCCCCCCACAGATGTTCTCATTACTCCACTACCCCCCCCCCCCCCCCCCGGTTCTCCATCACATCACAGCCCCCCTCCCACGCAGGCCAGACGCGCAGCCTCTGGGGCACAGCCACTCTAATTGGTCCGTATTACTTAATTGGCTTCCCTTCCGGTCCACCTCTGACATCACCCGCTGTTGCCGTAACAACACTGTTTCCACAGGTCCGCGCGCCGGCGGGGCGCAGCTCGGAGCGAGACGCAGGGAGGGGGGGTGGGAAGGGGGGGGTGGGGGGGGGCTCGCCAACACACACACACACACACACACACACACGCTCGCTACTCACCGCCGCCGGTCCAGTTCCAGCTGAACGCCACACATCCACAGACGCGCGTTCGGGCAAACGCACACGCACGCGCACACGCGTGTCCAGACGCACGGCGCGGACACGCGAACGTCACGCTGACACGGGGTACACGCGGGGTCGCGGGGTCACGGGGTCGCGGGGACCGACGTCAGCGGCGCCGTTAATCCCGCGAGGGCGTCCGGCCGCACGGAGGAGTCGACACGGCGCCGTGCCCTGCGCCCGACGCTCTGACGGAGAGACGGACCCGAGGACAAACACGGCCGCTCACGAACGACAGGGAGAGAGCGAGGGAGGGAGAAAGACGTCCGCGGAGGAGAGAACGGAAGGGCAGAGGAGAAAGGTAAAGGGGACGGACGTATTCCAGGACGGACTCAACGGGCGGTAAAGTGGAGGATTCCTGGAACAGGAGCAGAGTCGGTCTTCAGCTGGATAAATCATTTCACACAGACTTACGGCTGGATGTCACACCCATGAACCTGCACGTTTTACCATGGAGAAGTGCTGACACACACGCACACACACATACACACACACACACACAAACACATACACACACGCACATACACAGGTGCACACACACCCACACGCAAACACACGCGTACAAACATGCGCATACACACACACACACACACACAGGTGTGCACACACACCCACACGCAAACATACATGCGTACAAACATGCGCATACACACACACACACAAGCGCACACACAGCACTCTCTACGTCTGACACACAAAGCCAGCACACAGACACACCCTCTCCATCTCTCTCGCACACTATTGCAAACATGCCGATTCCTGCTCATGCTACATTTGCACATATACGTTTCCACACACTTACACACAAATGCACCACATACATTTCACACACAATTCATGCATGCACACACACATCCTCTCTCACACACACACACATACACACAAACACACATTCTCTCACACACACACACACACACACACACACACACTAGCAGCCGCGCACACACAACCCGAACCACAGACACGACAGCACAGGGAGTGTTTAATAATCACGACAAACAGCAACTATCATAATGATAACCCTGAGGGGGGGGAGAGAGAGAGAGAGAGAGAGAGAGAGAGAGAGAGAGAGAGAGAGAGAGAGAGAGAGAGAGAGAGAGAGAGAGAGAGAGAGAGAGAGAGAGAGAGAGAGAGACCCCTCGCTTGCCCCGCACAGACAGATGGGGTGGCGCAAAATAAAACCACTTTCCGTATCGAGGCCATTAGCCCGTAATTGCTGGCAGAAAAGGGCTTTTATTTGCATATTTTACTCCTCTGTGAACTCCGTGCATCCGCGCCTCACGCTGACCAGGAGCGGCCCTCGCCACGGGCAGCCCAGCCGGCCTCATAAAAACAATAAATACACGGTTCTGCTGACGAGGGCGGCCATTTTCTTTTCAGAGTCGCTCGACGTCCTCCTTCCCCTCTCCAGCCGCTTAATGGTAGATCTCCACCCGCCAACCCTCGACCCCGCCTCCACCGGCCCCCACCTGCCAAACCTCAACCCCCCCCCCCGATCCCCTCCACCCGCCAACCCTCGACCCCGCCTCCACCGGCCCCCCAACCTGCCAAACCTCAACCCCACCTGATCCCCTCCACCCGCCAACCCTCGACCCCGCCTCCACCGGCCCCCAACCTGCCAAACCTCAACCCCCCCGATCCCCTCCACCCGCCAACCCTCGACCCCGCCTCCACCGGCCCCCAACCTGCCAAACCTCAACCCCCCCCGATCCCCTCCACCCGCCAACCCTCGACCCCGCCTCCACCGGCCCCCAACCTGCCAAACCTCAACCCCCCCCCCCCGATCCCCTCCACCCGCCAACCCTCGACCCCGCCTCCACCGGCCCCCCACCTGCCAAACCTCAACCCCCCCTGATCCCCTCCACCCGCCAACCTTCAACCCCGCCTCCACCGGCCCCCACCTGCCAAACCTCAACCCCCCCGATCCCCTCCACCCGCCAACCCTCGACCCCGCCTCCACCGGCCCCCACCTGCCAAACCTCAACCCCCCCGATCCCCTCCACCCGCCAACACTCAACCCCCCCCCTTCACCCCCCGACACACAACACCCCCCAATCCCCCCCCCACACAATGTACATTACACAGTGCAATCTCCGATAGGGCAATAGGGAAACACTTTTACAGCCACATGAGGCTATTTCTTGTCAAGATGACAAAGCTATTGTGTTTCACAAAAATTTGCTCCCGCAATGAGAAAACACTGAAATTATTTTATATCTTAAACATTCTCAATTATCTGGTAATGAGACTTCTTTTTATTTCTTTGTTTTTTTTTTGGTCCTTTTTCCGCCAACCAATCCAGCCCAGCCTGAAGAAGAATCCTTCGAAGACTATGGCAGCTGATTGGCTGTGCAGCCTGCCCGGTGGGCGGGACGTATCTCACGCTGCCTACTTGGTGGATGGTCGGTTTTTCACGTCGTTTTCCCTGAGAAATGCACACCTGACCGAATCACTGAGCCCCTGGCAACAGCCACCCCTCACCTGCACTTCAGACACCTGCCTTAGCAGCAGGGGACGTCTGGGGGGAAAGGGGGGGTGTGGTTAATTTGGCATCCTCCCAGCCCCTCCCTCTGCCTGTCTTCAGCCATCCACCATATAAGAGCAGGGCTCTACGCTAACATTTTGTCCAGAGAGCACATATGCTGCTATGCTGAAAAATTCAGGAGCACACTAATGCATCCCAATTAGTAGAATTTATTTTCCAGACAGCACACATCAGTTTTCAGGGGCAAAAGCTCCTAAAATGGGAGCACTGTAGGGCCCTGTAAGAGGAACATGCCCCATGTATGGTCAAGCAAAAATGTCATCTGGTTATTGTACAACGGAGCTCTGAATGACAAAAACGTCTGGTAATACACTGGCGAACAACGGGCGAACAACATCGGCTACGAACCGGCTGCACTCACTCAAGAGAGATCTGCCAGGGCTCCCAGACTCCCATAACTCGCGCACTCGAGAGTGAAGAGGAGGTCTACCGGCTTCTCTCCGACGAGGCGATTGAGACGCCCTTCAAACCAAGGTCTTTAAAGAGCTTTAAAAATAAAAAAAAAATAAAAAAAGAGAGAGAGAGAGAGAGACAAGCCATTTCCACTTCAAATGGCGGCCTCTATGTCTGAGAGCTTCCCCAGCCGCCGGATTCAACATAAATAAAAAAAAATTTTTAAGTAACGGCAGAAGTGAAGCAGCTACGTAACGGTATTACCTAACGTGCGAGGCAGAGAAAGCCGCGAGCTCCGTTTAAATGGTAATTCAAACACCTACGGTCCGCGGGTGAAAGACCCATGTTGTAACGTAATTATTACCAGCTGTGTGGGTGACGGGAAGTAGACAGAAAGTCTTCTGGTAGAGATTGAGATCACAGATTGAGGTCGCGGATTTCATTCGCGCTAAGGGAAAAAATTCTAAATATTTTAAATATTCCTTTGTTTCAGCACCTACGACAAGCAATGAAAACTAGAACACGATACTGATTCTGTTAGCACAATTTGAAGGCAGAAAAAGCCATGCACACTGACATTTTCCATTGAAACATTGAAACTATTACATTTCTTGTTTTAAGGCTTTGTTTTCAATAAAGCAAAACCTGATAAGCGAGTATCCATTTGACGAAAACGGCTAAACTGTTATTTGATTATCCGTTGATTTGTAGGCCTACCTATGGCTCGTTTATGACATTCAAGATGGGTCTGTGTTTTCTGAACATGAGATTACTAAACCAACCTTGCCAAAACACAACTGAGAAATGCCAGACGGGCAGTTTGAACAAATAGATTTGAGACAACTGTCACCAAAGCCCATTGCATAAACACTCCCTCTGTGTATGGGGACGACAGGGCACGATAAAATAACATATTCCATTATTATAATTAATAACATATATTCATAAATAATAACCGATAATACGAGGGCTGCTCCACGGACATCAGCCTAAATCTTATTTTCGCGTATTTTTCAACAGGTCGCCCGCGGCGCGCGTGCTCTTTCAGGATCATTACTTTTAATGCGCTTCCCAGGGAATTCGGGGACCAACGGACGCCAGTTTTGCATGTATAAACAGCACTGGAGAATTACCGTCGTTTCTTCAGTTTTTCATTTTTTTGTTATTTTTTTTTGTTTTCCACCTTAAACCCACCCCGGAGAACGCAGGGGAGCTGCCTCTGCCAAATACGCCGCTGAGCTATAACTGCCGGCTTCCGCACGAAGAAACGAGAAACCGTCTTCCGATTGCCAGGGGGGAAAAATAAAGAGAAATTAAAGATACGAAGCCCGCGATGCATCAAGAGAAAAGGGGAAGATGGAGAAAGACAGAGGGGAGGAAGAGAGACGACAGCACCCAGGGGTTTGTTTAGGGAGCGTCCATCAGTTCCTATGCCCAGGATGACTCCTCGCGGGCGGACAGACAGACACAGTGGTTTGCATTTTTAAAACGGTGCCAAATGAAAATGGCAGGGGGCCCGGGAACGGAGGGTTTCCACGTCAACATCAACGCGGGAGCGGAAGAGACCGAATAAAAGCGCAACTCTTGCCCTTCTCCGTGCTAAATCAGGAAAGCCGCCATTACCGCCAGCGCTGGAAACACAGATGATTTACCGGGGGGTTCCTTCCAACGCGACCGCCTGTGGCTGGTACGCCGGACTACACACATCACACAGTGTAGGGTGTGATGATGCAGGTGTGTGTGTGTGTGTGTGTGTGTGTGTGCATGCACCTATGTGTGTTAGTGTGTTTGTGTGCATGTGTGTGTGTGTGTGAGAGAGCGCATGTGTGTGCGTGTGAGAGAGAGAGCATGTGTGTGAGTGCGTGTGTGTGTCTCTTCCTACCCAAGGCCAGGTGCTACCTGTTCAATGCACACTCCTGCCCCCCCCCCCCCCCCCCCCCAACAAACCTTGGACACCACCCCAGTCCAGCTGGTGTCTGAGCCCGCAGATGTCCCAGGCCCTGTGGGGACCTCTGTACCTCCCCCCCCACCCCCCCAGTCCATGGACGGGCTGCCCCCCGTCACTAATAATCATGATTAATGAGACTCTCCTCAGGTCTCCGTTCTCTTTCAAATGCAAAGCACCCTGTACTCCACCATACTTCCTACTTGGCCCTTGTCAGTACCACCCCGGCCACACACACACACACACACACAAGCACACTCACGCTAGCTGTATAAACACACACACGCACGCATGTGACAAGTCAGAGATGAGTGTGTAATCAGTGTGCGTTGAGTATGCTGTGAGTGTGTGATGTGTGATGAGTGTGTGGTAAGTGTGTGATGACTGTGTGGTCAGTGTGTGGTCAGTGTGCTGTGAGTGTGTGATGAGTGTGTGATGAGTCTGCTGCGTGTGGTGAGTCTGTGATGAGTCTGCTGTGTGTGTTGAGTGTGGGATGAGTGTGTGGTGAATGTGCGGAGACGCGTGTTTGGTATCAATCACACTTTGTTTTGTGCCAGTGTCTGTGCAGCGTCTTAATCGCTCTGCTTCTTTCGCTCTCTATACCTGGATCAATAAATCTATCTGAGCAGCAGAGAGAGCAGCATTAATCAAGCTGCCTGCGCTACAGGGTGCTAGCATCGTTAGTGTAAACACAAACACACACACGAACGCACACACACACACACACACACACACACAAGCACACACACACACACACGCACACAAACACACACACGAACGCGCACACACACAGACACACACACACAAACACACACACGAGCGCACACACACATACACACACGCACACACAAACACACACACAAACATGAGCACACACACACACACACGCACACACGCACACATGCACACAAGCACACACGCACACACAAACACACACACGAACGCGCACACACACAGACACACACACACACGCACACACGCACACATGCACACAAGCACACACGCACACACAAACACACACACGAACGCGCACACACGCACACACAAACACAAGCACACACACAAACACACGCACACACACACGCACACACGCACACACAAACACACACACGAACGCGCACACACACAGACACACACACACACAAACACACACGCACACACAAACACACACACACACACAAACATGAGCACACACACACACGTGCGTGCACAAACACAGACACACGCACACACAAACACACACGAGCATGCGCACACACATACATACACACACACACACACACACACACACACACACATAGAGATTCATCGCCTCTCTCACACAGCCTCGTCGCGCGCACACACTCCTCTTCATCTAACTCACACCCGGACGGCTTTCTTCTATTTTGCTTTTTTCACGAGCAGATAATTCACCGTTAACCGGCAACACCGCCTCCCTGACAGCGGTGATTTTACGGTAAAATACCGGCGAAAACTTCCGCCGGGGAAAGTTATCTCTGCGGTATATTTATATCCTCGCCCACTTTTTTTATTATATCAGGTCACATCCCCTTAGGCTGAGTTACTTCATGCTTCCTCTCAGCCAGAGTCTTCCTTTTTATTACCCAGCTATCCCATGATTCCACAGGAGCCCCCCCGTATGTCTGCGTCACCTGTCCCAAACCGGTCAGGACCGATCTCTGACACCGACTGTAAACAATGGCCACCTAACTCAATGGTCCCTATATCTTTCCCCTTGCCCCATACTGCCATGTAAAATCTCCCCATTAAGGCACTCCCACCCCCAGCAACCACTGGTTATGTAAGCCCCGCCCACATGTTATAAGCAATGATTCACTGGCAAGTTTGTTTGTTTGTTTTTTTTTTGTTTTTTTTTTTGTTTTGTTTTTACCTCACCCGCTTGTTTTCGAGGGTTCTGACCTTTTTGTTTGACTCCTTTTTCTATTCTCTCCGCAAAGCATCTTTGCGACGATGTCACCGTAAAAAGCACCATACAAATGAAATTTTATTGATCCTCTAAACTCCACCCACACGCCTTGACCACCAATTCTCTAAACCCCACCCACACACCATAGCCAGATTCTCTCTGCCCCGCCCACAACTCGTAACCAGAGATTCTCTAAACCCCGCCCAAGCTCCACAGCCACTGATCCTCTAAGCCCCACCTACTCCCCAAAGGGCCAGACTCTCCCTCCTGCGCCTTGTGACCCCATTATGTCCAGAGGACCAGAGTAGGTATCTGCACACAAGACTCCTCCCACCCTCTCTCCAGAAAAGTCCACCTCTCACACTGGTCTCTCTCTCCCTCCCTCCCATCCCCTGTTCCCTCCCTCCTTCTCTCCCTCCCTCCCTCCCTTCTTCAAAAGCCAGGTCAGCAGGTGTCCTGGCGAATAGGTGTCTGTGTATGCGCATGCGTGTGTGTCCACGTTCACGTGTGTGTGCAAGGGCGCATGTGCACATATGTACGTGCATACGAGTGTGTGTGTGCGAATGAGTGTGTGTGTGTGTGTGTGTGTGTTTGTGTGTACGCGGGAGTGTCCACGTACATGCGCATATGTACGTGCGTACGAGTGTGTGTGCGAATGAGTGTGTGTGTGCCCAGTGAGTGCATGAGGGGTGATTACTCCATTAGGGTGGGCTCTCTAGTTCACCCATAACAGACCAGACTAAATGCTGCAGTAAATTCCTGGTAATGTTATACGGCACAGAGCCGCCCTGCTTCCATTCTCAGATCGCGTCAGCCCTCAGTAGCACCTAATCAAGGGCTATAAATCCATCCCAGAGAGAGAGAGGGACAGAGAGAGCGAGAGAGAGAGAGAGACAGAGAGAGACAGAGAGAAAGAGGAGAAGAGAGATAGAGAACAGAAAAAAGAGAGAGATAGAGAGAAAGAGGAGAAGAGAGAAAGAGAGAAAAGTGAGGGAGTGAAAGAGTAAAAAGGTCTCGTTCCCTCTCTTTTCTCTCTCTTTCTCTCTTCTCCTCTTTCTCTCTCTCTCTCTCTCTCCCTCTCTCTCTCTCTCTCCCTCCTCCCTCCCGCCCTCTCTCTCCTCCCTCCCCTCTGGGCCCTGCCCATTCATCTCTGCCCGAGTGTAATCTACCAGTGCAGGATTGGCTGTATAAAACTCAATTAAGGGGATGTATTGGGGAATAAAGGCACTTTCCTTCTGACCCTGCATGGGAGCCATTAGATGTGGAATAGCTCACGGCACAGGCAATTAACAGGGCCCACCGTTACAGTGAGCCTGGCGCTGTGTCACCTGCACAGCCTCGCACCTGCAGCACCGCCCTCCCTTACACACACACGCTCACACGCACGCACACATAAACGCGCACACACACGCACGCACACACACACGCGCGCACACACACACACACACACGCGCATACACGCACACGCACACATAAACGCACAGACACACACGCACACACACACACACGCGCGCACACATAAACGCACACACACACGCGTACACACATAAACGCACACACACGCGCGCGCACACACACATACACACGCATGCATGCATAAACACACACGCGCGCGCACACACACATACACACGCATGCATAAACACACACACGCGCGTGCACACACACACGCATACACACGTATGCGCACGCACACACACACACATACACACACGCACACACATGCATAAACACACACACATACACACACGCGCGCGCGCACGCACGCATGTACGCCTGCCCAGACACACACGCACGCACGCACACACACACGCACACAGGCACACACAGTACCGTATGAAGTGCACTGTGATGAGATCTCTAGCCCGATCTAAGACATTTTATACACAACAATGAAACCTGATCCCATGTTAGGATATGAGAAAGATGCCCGCCCACCCCCCCCCCCCCCCCCCCCCTGCACTCCCCACCCCTCCCTGCTCTGCTACTGGTCCAGGTTCAGTCACTGTTTCCATCAAATCAGCCTTATTGGCTGACAAGTACAGTATACTGCACTGCCGAAGCATACAATAAAGCCACAATCAATAACAGCAATAATAACAGGGCGTGGAGTGGGGGGGGGCTTCATTGATTTTATCTGATTCTCTCACTGTCCTCTTCTCATTCTACCAGCTCTGAATGGCCCTACTTACAGGCCATTTTAAAGACAGAGATACACGGATTAGGTAAGGACAGACAGGTGAGACACAGGTGAGCAGTCTCAGGTAAGACACAGGTGTGCAGTCTCAGATAAGACACAGGTGTGCAGGCCCCAGGTGAGACACGGGTGAGCAGTCTCAGATAAGACACAGATGAGCAGTTTCAGGTGAGACACAGGTAAGTAGTTTCAGGTAAGACACAGGTGCGCAGTCTCAGGTAAGACACAGGTGCGCAGTCTCAGGTGAGACACAGGTAAGTAGTTTCAGGTGAGACACATGTGCGCAGGCCCCAGGTGAGATGCAGGCGCCAGGTGCACAGTCTCAGGTGTAACACAGGTGAGACGCAGGCACGCAGGCCCCAGGCACGCAGTCTCAGGTGAGACACAGGTGAGACACAGGTAAGACGCAGGCACACAGGCCCCAGGCACACAGGACCCTGTCTCACCTTGTTCCTCTCGAACAGCTCGCTCTGGATGCTCTTGAGGTCGGTGTCCAGCGCGCTGGCGGCCTGCCTGCGCTTGCGGGCCAGCTGCTCCTCCAGGTCCTCCATCTGAGCCCGCTGCTTCTTATTGTCCCGCTCCAGCGCCAGCTTCTCCGTCTCCAAACGCTCCCTCCGCCCCCACTCCGCCGCGTTCTCCACCTGCAGCCGCTCCATCTGCCACAGAGAGGGGGGGAGACCGGGTTAGAGAGGAGGAGAGAGAGGGAGGAGACCGGTTAGAGAGGAGGAGAGAGGAGGGAGGAGCAGGTTAGAGAGGAGGAGAGAGAGGGAGGAACAGGGGTAGAGAAGAGGGTGAAAGGGAGGAACAGGGTTAGAGAGGAGGAGAGAGGAGGAGGAGCAGGTTAGAGAGGAGGAGTGAGAGGAGGGGGGAGCAGGTTAGAGAGGAGG
Source organism: Anguilla japonica (assembly GCA_025169545.1). NCBI lineage: Eukaryota > Metazoa > Chordata > Actinopteri > Anguilliformes > Anguillidae > Anguilla > Anguilla japonica. The sequence goes on along the minus strand of CM045887.1, from coordinate 58,749,903 downwards.
AGAGAGAGGGAGGAACAGGGGTAGAGAGGAGGAGAAAGGGAGGAACAGGGTTAGAGAGGAGGAGAGAGGAGGGAGGAGCAGGTTAGAGAGGAGGAGAGAGAGGAGAGGGGGGAGAGCAGGTTAGAGAGGAGGAGAGAGAGAGAGGGGGGAGGAGGGTTAGAGAGGAGGAGAGGACAAGAAAGGAGGTACAAGATTGTAGAGAAGAAAAGAGGGTGAGACAGGGTTAGAGAGGAGGGTGGGAGGGTTACTGATGAAGAGAGAGGGGGAGTCGGCAGGATCAGAAAGAGGAAAGGGAGAGGGGGATAGGGGGAGAGAAGAAAGCGAAATAGGTGCAAAGAGAAGGAGAGACAGGAATAGCAAAAAGAGGGATGGCAAGAGAGGGAAAGAAAAGAACGAAAGGACTAAATTAGATATGAAGAGCAGGACAAAGGAAGGAACAACAGAAATAGAGAGAGGAGAGGAGGGAAAGGGAAAAGTCTGTAAAAGTCATTAAAGATTAAAGACAGAGGATAAGTGAGGATGAGGGAGATGAAGGCTATGAGAGGCAGCCACACAGGGGAGGGGTGAATCTGGGACGCAGACTAAACAGACCTGACACATTTTTCATTACGGAGCTGAAAGTTCCAGCACCAGACAAAGGCACCAGCTGATCACCGCAAAGAAGTTGTAAAGCGGACCAAAAAAAAAATCCCAGTTCTTATTTCCCGAGCAGATTATGATTACTTTTAACAAGGACCGCTGGAAAAATCGATAAAATCTTCCACACACCCAAAAAAAGACCCATAACACTTGCTTAGAGAAATCCGCGATTTTGGGCCTTTTTTAAAAAAATCTTTTTTTTTTTTATTGGTTCTTTCTTTCAGTTTCGGGCAGCGAGCAGTCAAACAGCATCCCTGTCTCCAGGAGAACCAAAGTTGGAAGCCCTGTACCCAACGGCGCCGGGCCGTCCCACAGCCCCACGCTCTGAAGTGAGAAACGCAGCGGGGGGGGGGGGGGGGGGGCTGGGGTTTGGGGGATCGCCTGGTGGTCGCGCCCGTTGCGAAACACGCCTTTGAAAGCCTTGAGAAGAAGAGCAGCTCTTTAAAAAAAAAAAAAAAAAGACCAAAAAAAAGACCAAAGGAGAAGCAGAGGGGTGCAGCCGGGGTATATCTGCGTGACTCAATTTGCCAAAAAAAAAAAAAAAAAAAGCAGGTAAATTCAGCTCTCCTTACGAACCCGTCGCCGTGATGACGTTTCGGTCACCCGAACTGGCGGACGGTGAGAGGGCTGAGGAGGCCGGGGGAAGGAGCGCAGTTTGAAACAGCGTGACCAATTAGGGCCCGGGGTGCTCTCTGGAGCGAAAGGTGTCTGTCAGGGGCGCACAGGCACGGGGATAACAAGGCGTGGGCCGGGCGGAGGGTCTGGTGTGCGTTTCCACGGGTCGGTATTAATGGGACCTGACCCAGATCCAGGAGGACGGACACGCACACACACACACACACACACACACACACACACACACACACACACACACACACACACACACACACACACACACACACACACACACACACACACTCATACACACACACACACACACACACACACACTCATACACACACACACACAGAACTAAACACAGAAGCTCAGGCCAGGATTCCGTCACCATTTTGCCCTGAACTTTGACTGTAAATGTAAATGACGGTTTTACTGCGTTATTACTGGCCGTTCCCCGGACGCACGGCCCACCGGCGCCATCTTGGTGACGTCGTGGAAACGCTGGCGCGAGCAGCACCGCGCGAGCAAGCGTTCCCGGCGAGCTCAGGGGCTCGGCGCGGGCGTAACCAGGGCGACGGCGGACGTATGGACGGGTTTACAGTGATCCTCAGCGTCCAGACCGCACAGCTGCAGCGGTTTATGGGATGTCGGGCCTGTAAGTACCCGTGAATCAGCTCTTTGAGTGCAGCGGGCTTATAGACTCTTTCCGTTTTCTGCTTTCCTCTCCTTCCCTCTCTCTCTCTGTCCGTCTCTCTCACACCACCATACCACCATCTCTCTTTCCCCACTCTCCCTTTCTCGTTCTCACAGCATTTCTCTCACTCTCTCCCTCTCTCCCACCTCTACCTCTCTGACCCCCTCTCTCTCCTTCCCACAACCTCATTTCTCCCTCTCTCTCAAAAGAAAGGGGGAAAAAGAAAGAAAAAATGAGGCATTCAAAACCAGCAACGTGAGCAGTTAACGCACTCACTCAACTCTACATCCTTCTTCACAGGAACCCTCAACAACAAAAAATTATCGAGACTCAATAATTTCTGTTTTGTCGCCAACGATGTTGACATTTCCATTATCCCCCGTGGAGAAAATTAAGAAAGGAAAAAAAGGCGGCGCTGGTGACAGGCAGCTCCTCATTAAACCGCCCCGGTGGGCACACGGGCGCCTGTTTATTCGCCACGATCGACGTCGACCGTCACCGCCCAGCGATCCGGTCCTGACGAGGCGTCAAAGAGGGGGCAAAGGTCACGACCCCCGGAGACCGAGCGTTAACGGGGACCTCCGTAAGCAGCCGCAGCGCCTCCTGGTGGGGCCCGTGGTAATAAAAGCATCTCTCACTCAGGTAAAACGAGGGGGTATGATGAATAGGGGTGTAACGATTTGCTGCATCGGTTCAAAGGGCAACGATCCAAACTAGTCAATACAACGTGTAAAAATCGATCGGTATCGCTATGAATCATAGCAAAATATTAATTTAAATGTCCATAATCTTATGGCAGTTTGCTCTCCATCAGCGCTGCCAACATCAGTTTACGTTTTCCGACTCTACCTCATCATCGCTTGCATTAGTGCTGTTTTCAGCTGTCTGAGATGCACTGCGGCACTGATCAGGTATTTAGGAGCACAGCCTCCATATGCAGGTATGTGTGCTGTACCATTAGCTTCAGCCAGGTTGCCAGATGTGGGCATTATGCAGGTTGCCAGATTTGGACTGACCTCCGCTCTCAGCTCGGCCAGTTTCTTGTCCATGCTGGTTCTGGCTCCCAGCTCGTCCTCTAGGTCCTCAGACATGCGGCCCAGCTCGTCCTGGTGCACCTCCTTCAGCAGGTTCAGCTGACCGGGGGGAGAGGGAGAGAGGGAGGGTGGGAGAGAGGGGGAGGGGGAGAGAGGGAGAGGGGAGACAGGGAGGGAGGAAGAAAGGGAGAGAGGGATGGAGAGAGGGAGAGAGAGAGGGAGGGAGAGAGGGATGGAGAAAGAGAGGGAGGTCGGGAGGGAGAGAGAGAGAGGGAGGGAGAGAGGGGATAGAGGGAGGAAGGGGGGAGGGAGGGGGAGAGAGAGGATAGAGGGAGGGGGAGAGAGGGGAGGGGGAGGAGGGAGGAGGGAGGGAGGGGGAGGAGGGAGAGGAGGGAGAGAGAGGGAGGGGAGAGAAGGGAGGGAGGGAGAGAGGGGAGAGAGAGAGGAGGGGAAGGACTTGAGGGATAGAGGGAGGAAGGGGAGGGAGGGGGAGAGAGAGAAGAGAAAGAGAGGGAGGGCAGGGAGAGGGGGGGAGAGAGGAGGGAGAGAAGAGGAGGGAGAAAGGAGACCATGAGAGAGAGACAGATGTCAGGGAAGCAGGCCATATCAGGCCCCACTTCACTCCCAAAGCCAGATCCTGTGAGACAAAGGACCGGTTGCCGTGGCGCCCTGATGAGTGACAGCTGACAGCTCTCCTGAGTGACGCCCCGGTGTCGCCATGCCAACCCCTCAGAGGCAGCTGCGAAAGGGCCCCCGCCTGAAAGGCCACGCCCCTCGCCCCGCCGCTGACCCTCCCGCTAATGGGCACGCTCGCTCGCTCGTTCCCTCTCTCCCTAAATCCCCTCCCGACACCCTCCCTCTCTCCCTCCCTCCCCCTCCCTCCCTCTCTCCCGCTGCGAAGCCACCCTCGTCTGATTGGCCGGCTCCCTCCCGCTCTGTCCCCTTGCCCAGCGCTGCTCGGTTCCAGCCGAAACGTTCGGTTCCCATCCGTCTCTCCTCCGCCCTCCTCCCTCTCTCCCCTCGCACGCGACCTACCGCCCTCTTCTCTCTCCTCTAAAAAAAAAAAACACAGCGCGTTTCCTGCTAAATCAGCACGTGCTAATCGTCCCACCCCGAGCCTCCCAGTCAGAGGCGGGATGCTTGGGCATGTCACAAACGCACACGTCAGCAGCCCTGGCGCTGTGACAGTCGTCGGAGAGACAGAATGTGCAGACAAAGCCCAACACCAGAGGCTCTTAAAAAATGAGGAAAAATCACACCCCTAACAGAAAAAAAAAAAGATTGCTCTCTTTTCTCATTGAGAGACGCGCACTTAACATTCTGCCAGAGCGGCAGGCATATGCCACGGGCTGGCAGTTAATTTAAACCATTATTTCAAAGGCATTCGCGTTCCGTCCCGTCGTTTCCGTCAAACTGAAGCGTGGGCTCCCCCTGCTGGCCACCCTCCATCACCGCAGCGCCGATTTTTCCAGCCGCAGCCCGAGCAGGGCTGGTTCCACTTAACGCTGGTTCCACTTCGCTAAAACGGCCCTGAGCGGCTTTGAAGTGTCCGTCAGCCTGGGAGCGTCCTCAGTGAGGTGGACACGGACCAGACTTAAATGGCACCGGTGAGTTATTGCTGTCTTTTGATTAGAGGTTCTGGGGATTACACATAATGCCAGAGTAGAAAAACGAGATAAGATGATGAAAGAAACCGGCTACATTACTGGCAGCAGCATGGTGTAATGGTTAGTGGACTGGGCCTCTAATGCAGCGGTCCCAGGTCTAACGCCCAAGTAGGCCACAGTTGTTTTTTACCCTTGACCAAAGGCACTTAACATGAATTGCTTCACTATACTATATTCACCTGTGTAAATGGATACTATGTAAAAGTGCACGACGCTCCAGATGAGAGCATTGGCTGAATGCCCAAAATTGTAAACATTGGGAAACGGATTGTGGTATCCATGGCAACTCATATTTCCGACAGCACGCTCAAATGGAATTTACACCGTGTGAACACTGTGGTGTGTTGGCGGCCATTTTGACCGCGGCGGTCTCACCTGTTTTTACACCGTGTGAGCACTGCGGTGTGTTGGCGGCCATTTTGACCGCGGCGGGCTCACCTGTTTGAGGGCCTCCTGCTTGGTCTTGTTCAGCTCCTCGTACTTCAGCTTCCACTGGCTCAGCTCCACCTCCAGCTTCTCGATGCTCTTACTCAGCGAGTGCTTGTCCCTGCAGGCCAAAAAAAAAAAACAACAGAGACCAGGGGTCAAAGGTGAGGACCCTCCAAAACGGGACACACCTCGACACCCCGTTACTGAAAAGCTTGCAGTTCAAAACACGTCCATGCAGCCCCTAAACTGATTTTTAGACAAAGTGTCCATTACCCAGCTTTCTTTAAGGTGCAGCTTATGTTATTTGTGCAGCTGAAGTGCCATCATTATTACAGATTACACATCAGATGACATCACCGCATTCCTGGCCATTCGTTCAGGTTTATTCTGCTTTACTTTCCTGCACCGGAGACTGAGGTACGGACCGCACTGATGGCTATTACAGTAACACCAGTATTCACACGCTCAGTAGAGGCTCTGGGGTTATGCGTCTGCTTGCGTCGATAACGTTTCACATCCCATTCAAACAGCTGTCCTCAACTTTAGCACGTTAGCCTGGCGGCCTGCGAAACCCCGTCTGGGATTCAAAACCACGACTTTTCAGTTAGAGGTTCAGCCCCCTCAAACCAACCCGCCATGTAACACAGCCACATCTGTTTCTGTCAGCGTTATCACCCTTTCCACACCTGCAGCCGCCTTCCGTCGCCTCCGCCCCCCTCCGCCCCCCCCGGCCTGCCCCCCCCCCCCCCCCCCCCCCAGGGGAATTCTCACGCGCTTATCGCCACCTGGGGTTGATATCGTTGGTGAGGGTGCTGCCCGGGGCGGCTCGGTGCAGATCAAGCACCTGCACATCTGTTTGGGGCACAGCCGGGGACTTCTTTACACCTCTTTGTGTCTCGATTTTCGGGGGGGGGGGGGGTTAACGCGAGGCTCGGTAAACAGCGTGAAGTGCGGCCCGTTGGCTGATAGGGAGCGACAGAGGGGCGCATGGGCTCAGCCCAAAGCACCTCACTCACACACGGGACGCTCCAGGGTTTCTGCGCAAAAGCACACAGTCACCGTCCAGCCTGTGGTCACGATGTCCGTTCTGATTGGTGGAAACCAGCTACCAGACAGACAGACAGACAGACAGACAGACACAAGGCAAGGCTGCCAGGTCCTGCCCTAATGCAATGTGCACATTCTGCCCAGCAACCTGGTTACAGTCTCACCTCTGCACCCCTGAACGAGCCACCTACAGAGGAGACAAACCCGAATGAACCCCAATGCTTTGCATTTTATTAACCACCCACTGTTGGGAGGTTGAAAGAGTCATGTTTTTCTAAACTGTGGTTGCCCAGGCATATATTTTTTGCCACATCCTGCATCAGAATCACACCTTTTTTTGGGACATAGTGGCTTGAGACTGACTGTGTCCGTCTAGGAGACGAATCGCGGGTGAGCAGGTAATTTTACCACCCGAAATTGATTTCGGATTGGAGCCGGACCCTTTAGCCGGGTCTTCCTCGGCGTTAACGAACGTGAGGAATGAGCGCCGTGTGGAGGACTGAGGCTGGTGTGCGGTAACAGGGCACCTGCTGGGTAAGGAGGGAGGGACGGAGAGAGAGAGAGGGGGAGAGGGAGGGAGGGGAGGGAGAGAGGGAGAGAGGGGGAGAGAGGGAGAGAGGGGGAGAGAGTTTAGGGGGAGAGAGAGGGGGGCGAGATGGAGAGAGATGAGAGAGAGATGGAGAGGGGAGAGAGAGGGAGAGAGGGGAGAGGAGAGACAGAGGGAGAGAGGGGGAGAGAGAGAGAGGGGGAGGAGGGAGGAGAGAGAGGGGGGAGGGGAGGAGAGAGGGAGGGAGAGAGAGGAGAGAGAGGGGGAGAGAGGGGAGAGAGAGAAGAGAGGGAGAGAGGGGGAGGGGGGGGGAGAGAGAGGGGGGGAGAGAGAGAGAGGGGAAAGAGGGGGAGAGGGAGACAGAGGGAGGGAGAGAAAGAGAGGGAGAAGGAGAGAGAGGGAGAGAGGGAAAGGAATGGAGAGAGAGAAAGAGAGAGGGAGAGAGAGAGAGGTAGGGAGGGAGGGAGAGGGATGGAGAGAGAGACAGAGAGGGAGCGAGCGGTTGGTATCCTCGCCGCGGCGGGCGGGGGCAGGGGCATGTCACGCTGGAGAGACAGATCTTCTCTCCGGTCTCAGAGCCGAATCTCTGAGCTCCTAACAGCCCCTCTGACGCACGCGCCTGTCAGCATGCCGAGAGAGAAGAGAGACAGAGCGCCAGAGAAGAGCTCCTGCAGGACCCCGCGCGCCCTCTCTCTATCTCTTTTTCTCTCTCTTTCTGTCTCTGTCTGTCTCTCTCTCTGCTCTCTATACTCTCCTCTCATTTACTCTGTCTCTCTCTCTCTCTCTGTCTTTCTCTGTCTGTCTCTCTCTCTCTCTCTGTCTCTCTCTCTGTCTGTCTGTCTGTCTCTCTCTCACTCTTTTCACCTCCCTCCCTCCCTCCCCCCTCTCTCGCTCTCTGTCTCTCTTTCTTTCCCTCCCTCCCTCTCCCCCTCTCTCTGTCTCATTCTATATCTCACTCTCTCTCTCTCTCTCCCACTTTCCCTCCCCACTCACTATTTTATTTTCATTCTCTGAGTATGTGTGTGAGTGGACATTTTTTGTTTTGCATGTAATATGTATTATGGTTATTTTATTCATATGTTATTTTATTTTCATCGTTTCGTACAATAAAGGAGTCTTTTAAAAGTAAAAAAAGTATCTTGCTCTCTCACTCACCGTCTCTCACTTTATATCTCTCACTCACTCTTTCCCTCCCTCTCCTCTCTATCTCCCCTCACTCTCTCTATCCTTTCCTTTCTTTCCAGCTCCTTTCTCTCTTCCCCCACACTCCCTCCCATTTTTCGCACTTTTTCACCTGCTCTCTCTCTCTCTCTTTCACAGCTTGTTTTGTCTACTTTCTACTTCCTCCACCCCCCCCCCCCCCCACCCACAACTCTACCCCCTCCTCCCCTCCTCCTCCTCCTCCAGTCTGTCTGTTCTGTTGTCATTTCTCATTAGAGTTAGCGGATGCTTCGTAGCGGCTCGCGGCAGGAATGATCACAGACGCATCTCTGGGAAACACGGACGGCGGCGGCGGCAGCCGCGCGCGGCGCTCTCTCAGCTGAGGATTCTGGGCCGGGAGGGACCCCCGATGAGACAGCTAGCGCGCCGCCGGGGTCGGAGGCGTAACAAAACCAGCCGCGGTGCGGGAGCCCAAAAACGCGAAACGCCTTCCCCTTCCCTCCCGCCCCGGGACGCCGACGGGCTGACAGCCTACGAGGCGTACCGACCTGCCCCCGCGCACCCCCCCCCCCCCCCCCCCCCCCCCCCCCCCCCCCCCCGCCAGCCAGTCAAATTCTCTGTGAAACACAAGACGGCGCCGACAAGATCCTGACAGCCGTGGTGGACCGCTCGCTCGCACCCGTCCCACGCTCGGCCGTCACTGAAGAAAAAGCGTGCGGTCGATAAAATAAAAAAAAGGAGCAGGAATGGATGGAAGACGGAAGTGAGGCAGGTGTTGTGGTTCCCCCTCCGGAATGTCAGGAGTCAAACTCCCACGATTACAAACAGCAGCCCTTCGGCCCTGAGCTCCCACCCGCGACTGAAACGCATCCGTCTTGGCCGCAGCGAGCCCAGCCTCTTTACTGGCTGCTCAGGCCAGGTGTTAACATGGGAGGCTCAAGGCTGAAAGAGGCATTCATTTTCTTACAGGCAGGCATGTGGGCAGCACTAACTGTAGGTAGGACCCTTGCTTTCATTACCCCTGCACATACAACCCCCAGAAACCCCAGGCCTCCCCCTCAATCTCCCCCTCAGTCAGTGAAAAAGTTTTTCAGTCTTCTGGTTGTGTGCGAGTGTGCATTACTGTTCCTATGTGTTTGTGTATCTTCCAAGGGTGTGTGTGAGTGTTTGTTTGTTTTGTAACCAAGTAACAAAATGTAAATCCACCTTGATGTGCATTTTTGCTGGTTAAAAAATGACATCGCAAATGAATTGCAAACTTATGAGTCAATCCATGCACAGGCCCCTCCCACTTTAACTTGGCCCCTCCCTAACTCCCTCCCCCAGGCTCCTTACTCGCGCTCCTTGAGCAGGACCTTCTGCGATTCGTCGAGGCGCAGCTGCAGGGCGTTGACCTTGCTGGTGTCCTCCTCCAGGATGGCGATGTCGTCCCACAGCAGCCGGCTGCGGTCCTGCCTGCTGAGAGCCGAGCGGAGGCTGCCCCCGCTCCGGGCGTCCCACGCCTCGGGGGCGTCCGCCTTGGCCCGCAGCAGCGTGTCCAGGAGCTCCATCTCCTGGGGGAGGGGGGGGCAGGGGGGGGGCAGGGGGGGGGGGGGCGGGTTAACATTTCAGAAATTTACGTGCTGGACTATTTAGTGCATAAAAAACAGGAAAGAATCTTTAAATCTATTCAAAGAGCGCTTTATGTCACAACACAAAACACATCGTAGGGAACACACTTTCATCCAAAATAAACACATTAAAGGGGGTTAAAGGAACACGAATCAGGGGACAGGATGGGGGGCATCAAAGGGCGACTACAGACGGTCAGAGTGTCAGCAATGCAGGGACACTCCATCACTGATTTTCCCCCAGTGTGTGTTTTGTAACCAAGTAACAGAATGCAAATCCACCTTGCTGTCGTGCATTTTTGCCAAGGAAAATTACATTGCAAGTTAACTGCAACGTTATGAGTCAGACACATACATACGATCAATACATGCACAGGCCCCACCCATTTTAACTTCCAGCAGCCCCTCCCACTTTAACGGGGGGGGGGGGGGGGGGGGGGGGGGGAGTTAAAGGGACAGGAATCAGGGGATGGCACGGGGGGGTATAAGAGGGACTATAGACGGTGAGTGTAATCATGCAGAGACACTCAATCAAGACGTTCCCCAATTATTTAGGAAATAGCCCATTTTCAGAGCGCAGACGTCCCTGGGACAGTTATAATTCGCAACGGTCCTCACTGATGACAATTTATGACAGACAAAGAATAGGCCTTCAGTACAGAAACAAGAGCAGTTCTACAGTTCGGTCTGTCCACTTTGCTTATTATCTTTAAAGCTGATAATAACATTTTTAAATTATCACAAGGGAGTGACCGAACCCCGCTTCTCATGCAAATAACTGACAAAGTTCAGACTGGTCATTTACAAAAAAAAAAACAGCAAAAAAACGTGGCGCTAAATAGAAGGAAATTGCTACAATTCTTCCCTGTTCTTTCACTTCCTGCCAACAAATGGAATTCTGAGACCCCTTTTGTTGTTTTTCATATAACTTGGGAGGGGATTACACATCAAAGGTCTGGCACAAGGAACAACAAACGCTACAGGCCTCTGTGCCAACTTCCTGTACTTTTTTCCCCCCATCCCTCTATGGTCCTCAGTGCCAACTAACTAACTGCAGGTGCATGCTGCAACCACAAGAGGGCCCTGCAGGGTAAAGAAATCCTCTTGGCCCAGACCGGTACACATGTGGAATCGCTTACGTCTGTGACAGAGCCAAAATAACGACAGGCCAGGAAATGGGATGGGATTGGACCAGGCCCGAAGAATTGAATTATGCCTATATGTGCTGGGCACATTAATGTGAGCGTGTATATATTTCACTCCGCGCCGCATTGTGTGAGCTGGGCAATAAGAGCCAATGATGAAGATTCCGCACCGGATCACTGGTTCCAAGTTATGGCGCGTGTCAATTAATCATCGCCCTCCCACGTTCACTCTGGCTGTTCAAAGACCTCCCACCCCTCTCTCTAATGCAAATGTACGCACACGCATACACACTCACAAACAAACACACACGTACGCACACGCGCACACACACACAAAATCATGAAAGGTCATACTCACACACGATTGGTCTCAGAAGCACGTGTACACACAGCAGGGTTAGGGTTGTTAATGATGTAACAAGTAATAAGGGAAATATTAGCGCATAATGTTATCGCTCTCAGCGTAAATGAGAGGAGCCTCCTCTGCGGTCGGTGTGAGGCACTGTCGTAACGGGGCAGAACTGTCCGCAGTCCAGCGCATTGCTGGGTAACTAGCAAACGATTCCACGGAACATTAATATTGACATTTATTCTTCACCTAATCTATGTAACACGGACCATTGATTTGCTAACCTTCGTTCCCGGTGCGCACCGCTTAACCGTTTTTTTAAAGGCTACAATAGACATACAGGCTACAACTCCTCATTTTAGTGACAATCCTCCTAGAAGGTTATGATGTCCTACGAAAGCGTGACGGACTCCGTAGTGGTTATCCACAAATGCTCTATACACAGGAGCGCTGCGATTGGGGATTCATCTAGCTTCAGAATAGGCCTAAGCTTCCTGAAAGCGAAAGTAGAGAGAAAAATGGTAACGCAAACAGGCTGCTGATTAGCCTATGCGATAAAAAGCAGTAAGTTATAGATGTATCAAATTAAAATCAAATTTTCACCCTGATGTTGGAATTGTTTTTTTTTTTATGATCTGATTTTCACCAGGATTTCTGCATTAGGCTATTTTTTCCCCCAACTGATTTTCATCAGGTTTTTAATATTCAAAATAAACGTCCATAAATTACTCAGATTGAAACAATAATAATAAAACCCGAAAACAATTAGCGTTAAATACAGTACAGGTGCAAGTCACAGATGAGTCAGTGTGGTGTGCGTACGCGTGCATATTAAACAGTAGCATACTAAAGATCTGTGAGAGCTCACGTATACGCGCACACAAAATGGAAGTCTGTCTGCCAGCGAGGCGCCATGGCAACGGCAGCCGTCCTCTGCATGTGATACCTGCAATGCTGAAGGTCGGACACGCTGTCAATGACAGCAATCTGTATGCACTGCGCATGCTGTGTGTGTGTGTGTGTGTGTGTGTGTGTGCATGCGTGCGTGCCTGCGATTGTACGTCCTTATGTAATATTGTGTGTATCTGTGCGTGCACACGTGTGTGAGTGTACGCGAACGTTTGCACGTGTGTGCATGTGTGTGTACGTGCGCAGGTGTGCGTATGCAGGCATGTATGGGGGCGTTTGTGTGTGTGTGTATGTGCGCAGGTGTGCGTATGCATGCATGTATGGGGTTGGTTGTTTGTGTGTGTGTGTGTGTGTGCGCGGTGTGTGTATGCATGTATGTGGCTGTTTGTGTGTGCGTGTGTGTGTGTGAAAAGAAGAGGAGGAAGACAGACAGGGGGGAAGTGAAAGGTAGACAGGCAGTAAAACAGAAGAGAGGCAGAAGGGTGAGTGAGGAGTGCAGTGAATAATAAACAGTCCAGACAGACAGAGAAACAGGAAGAGTGAGAGTGAGGGAGAGAGAAAAAGAGAGGGGAAAAAAGAGGGAGAGGGGGAAAGAGAAAGAGAGAGGGAGAGAGGGCAGACTCCACACACTCAGCAGTCCTCCACCAGGTACGTTCAGTTCCCTCCCTCAGACACGGTCACATGACCGTGAGCAAACCCCACCGTGAGGATATGGAACAGAAAGCTTTAACCACACGAAGCAGACGCTTCGTCACCTAACACCACAAAACCGCTCTGCTAGAGCGGCAGGGGCCCCTCGGTATTATGGGAACACTTCCCCCCCCCCCCCCCCCCCCCCCCACATCTATACCCTCCAAAACAGAGGGACAGATTCAATCTAAACGCAGCGCACTTTATCCCACTCCTTCCACAACAGGTTTCCCGGGCCGTCAATCACTCCCAGAGAAGTCCCGGGATGGAGCTCGTCCCGTTCCAGCGTGCGCAGGCATTAAATCTGCAGCCACCTTAGGAATTCTGCAACCATTTCTGGGCTGTGAATTTTTACCTTGCGCAGGAGGCACAATTAAAACAGTCTGACAAATCGCAGGGAGCAGCGGAATGGGTCTACTGGAGGGGGGGGGGGGGGGGGGGGGGGGGGGGGGGGGGGGGGGGGTGTTGTGTCTCTTTTAACGAGGTCTCTCCTAAAATTCATGGACTTTTCAACGAGTTTCCACAGCTTCAGACAAACCGTACCGGAAAAGGAAAGCTCTTGTAACAGTTTAGTTAAGAGCTATCCACACTTTCTTTGATGGATGAGTTGTCCTACTTTGAGGAAATGAGCGAAGGTCACTGCTTACAGCGGTGAACGCCCAAATCATTCATGTAAATTTTACGCTTTTCCTAATAACTTTTTTTTTTGCATTTCAAAGAGTAAAATGCAGAAATTGCGTGCGAAATAAGCCAGGTGTGTTCGACAACAAGGCCGCACTTCGGCAGAAAGGTCCTCGTGCTCGCTGACTATCGTAGGACATTGTTTTTCTGCAAACAGGAAATCGAGCCGCTTCAGGCCCTTACTCTCCTGCTGCTGAAAATGCGAGCGCTTACAGGGGCTTCAGCACATTCAGAATCGCTCACATTCGAGCAGCTAACAGCCCCGTGAGAAACCCTGCTTCCAGAGGGAGGAGAAAAGGACTCCGCTATCTTCACCGCTACCGGCCCTCCGCTTCCTTCCACTTCCGCTCCCGGGCCTGACGGCGCTGTTTGTTTCCGACAGGGCTCGTGTTTATACGAGGGGGACGCGCGCAGATTAAGAGCCGTAAATAAACCCTACATAAATGTCTCCGCGGCGTCCCCTAATCTCCGAGACGCCACCCCCGGCTTAGTAACTCTGTCGCACGGCGCGCCCCAGTTCCCAGGGAAGTGTATTCCTGCAGCGGTCTGCGCTGTGACGGCTAACTTCTCTGCCGCGCGCGCGGGAGGAAGGGAAATAAGATATTACCCAAGGTAAATAAAACAAATGCCTTGCACGGGGTTTTTGTGACAGGACTAGGACACTGTGGAGAAGGGAAGTTAATTTAGGGGCTCACGCCTGGCTGCGATATCGCCGCGGGGGACCCCTGGGGTACGGCCCGCGCACCTCCGAGCGCTTCTATTATTGGAGCCGAAGAGCGTCCCGTCAGCGCTGCCCTGTCCCAGGCCGGGACGTCCCAGGTGAGACCAGGGGGAGGAGCGCTGCACAGGAACAAACTGCATGCGTGCAGAATGGCTACTGCAGCCCAGTCCCAACCCCTCTCGGATTTACTGACACGTTCCCCTGTCAGATTTAAGTGTAAATCACTGTAAATGTGCTCAAAGCCTAACCCACACACACATCCCATAGGGGTTACCATGGTTTCAATTAAAATTAAATGTAAAAAAAAAAAAAAAAAAAAAAAAAACAGAAAAAGTCGAGCAGACTTGTCAGCACCGTAGTTTTTCATCTTTTCACTTTTATGTGCGGACTTTGAAACAATGAGAGAGCCAGTGATGGCAAAAATGTGGAAATATGAGAGGCTGTATTCTGCTCATGTATAAAAGGAAAGGAGCAGCCATTTTGCCAAGGTCATTCAACAGTGGAGCTTCAGGGACTTGGACCTCTGCCACTGAATGCTGCCAGAAAATACATTAAACATAATTAATAATAATTACATTTAACCTGTGAGCAGGGCCACAATAAAACCACAGAGTAAAACTACAGCTCGTTATAATTCTGCTTCACAGTCACCAGGGTCAGGCATCATAAAGCACTGGATTGGACACTTTTGGTCATCAGTTTCCACACTGAAACCCGGAGAGGAGCTCCACCAATCACAGAGCACGTAAGGAGCTCTCCACGTAGGATGGACTAGGATGCATGCGTTAAAGCAGGACTACCCATCCCTGTTCCTGGATATCTACCATCCTGTGAGTTTGCATCTCAGCCCTAATTCGGCACACCCGACTCTACTAGCTAGCAGCTCAATGAGACGAGATCTCCAGCTTCTAAATGAGGTGCGCTTTGTTACGGCTGGAACAAAAACCGACAGGACAGCTGACCCCCAGGAAAAGTGTTGGGAAGCCTTGCGTTAAATCACACTCTCCCCCACTGAGATACGCAGATGGAGAAACGTTCTGACAGGGTATTTCAAAAATGGGGAGGAACAAAGTAAAATGAACGGGGAACGAAGGGTCTGTTTAAAAAGGATCGCTGTGATTCGGGGCTCCACCCCACCTTGTTCCGGTCGGGCCTCTCCGTGCTGACGTCCCGCACGGGCTCCTGCTCGGGCGACCCGGGCCCGTCGCCCGGCCTCTCCTGCTCGCCGGGCAGCTTGCTCTCCAGGGGCTGCGGCGTGGCGGCGGTGGCGGAGGAGGAGGAGGAGGGGGGGCGGGGCGGTCGGCGCGGAGGCGCGCGGCGTCCTGGCGCAGCTGCTCGTTCTCGGCGCTCAGCTCCTGGCGCTCCCGCCGCGCGCCCGTCAGCTCCTTGGTGAGGGCGTCCAGGCGCTGGCGCAGCTGCCGCACCTCGTCCCGCGCCTTGTTGCGCTCCGCCCGCACCTTGCTCCACTTCTCCCGCCAGTTGGCGGTGCAGTCGGACCACCAGCGCATGGTCTTCTCCATCTGCGCCGCCCGCGCCCGCGCCTCCTCCAGCTCCCGCAGGCGCAGCTCCTCCCGGCTCTCCCAGTCCCCGCCCTCCAGCCCCGCCCCCAGCCCCAGGACGCCGCCCACGCCGCCGCCGCAGCCCGGCGACAGCAGCAGCGGCGGGCTGGAGTTGGGCGTGTCGCCGCCGGGCGGGCTGGGCGTGTTGGTCATGCTGTCCGGGGAGCGCATCCTGTCGGGGCCCATGCGCAGGTCCGGCAGGAGGCCCCCCCCGGACTTGGCCGCCTCGGTCATGTGGGGGCTGGGGGTGTGGTTCATCGCCGCGCCGATGCTTCCGTTTGGGGGGGGGGGGCGAGGGAACCAAGGAAGCGACAGGAAGTGACGCTATCAGCAGGCCATGGTGTGAGGCTTCCGCTTACAGCTTCCTGTCGGGGGGGAAAAAACAGAGGAAGGGAAGGAGAGGTCATTTTCACTGCCCGAGAGCCTCTACACGTGTATCCAACTAAACCGTAAACGCACAGATGGCTTTCCTTCTGTTTAATTTGCTGGAGAGCAAGCAGGCAGTGAGTAATGTCTCCTTTATGCTAGATAAATTCACAACACAACGTATTAAGCTGGTCCGTATCATCGTATTTGTGGAAAACCGTCCTCTTCTCGGTGGAATATGATTATGATTATTTACTTTTTTTGTACAGGAATCTCCCTGTGGCTACCAGTTTGTTTAGGAATAAACGGTAATCTGTTCCGTCTGTTCAGCAACGATGAATAAAAGAAAAGCGGTTTATTTCGCAGACAAAACATCGGTTCCACACTCAGGAACCGACATTCAGGAAACGTTTTCAGGTGACTGGCAGAAATCTGATATAGTTTGTTATTATTATTATTATTATTACTATTATTATTAGAGTCACGCGCATGCACTTGCGCAAGAATTCATGCATGCATTTGCACACACAGACACACACACACCCCCACATGCTTGCACGCATACACAAGCACGCACACGCATACACATGCACACACACACACACACACACCCACATGCTTGCACGCATACACAAGCACGCACACGTATACACATGCACACACGTACACGTGCACACACACACACACACACGCACGCACACATACACAAATACATGCACACACACACACACACACACACACACACACACACACGCACGCACACATACACAAATACATGCATACACACACACACACACACACACACACACAGTTCTGATGTGGAAGGCCTTTCTAAGCAGGCCCTTTCCTGCCTGTCCTAACCACTGTCAGGGTTAATTCCCCGTTTCACCAGCTGCGGTGAACGGCATCTCCGTTCTGACGCGTATCCCAGCATCCTCCTCACACCGCAACCCCCCCCCTGCCAAAAACCCGCCCCCGCTTTTATGTTCCTATCGCACCGGGGGTTGTGCCTTTACGACAAGGGAACCACAAAACCGCCGTCCAACCCCTCAGGAGAGCCCGAAAGTGGTGCCAGCACATTCCGTACACGCCCCCCCCCCCCCCCGCGCCACGGCGACCGGGCTAAAGCCAAGGGTGAGGGGTGGGCCAAGGGACCACGGGAGGGGTAGAGGGGAACGCCGAACTCACACACTGCTCCAGACCCTACTGGACACGCCCACTGCAAGCAGCAGGGCGGAGTCACAGACACAAGCTGGCCGCTGGGTTCAAGTCCCCTGGGAGCTGTCAATCACACTGAACCCAGGTAGCCATTACCCAGGGTCCCTCCAGTGAAAAAGCCTGTGATGGATACGCCAGTTTATTAGATTTTTCCGTTCGGGATAACTTCAGCTTTCCAGTACGGGATAACATCATCAACCACAGAGCCAAAAAAAAAAAAAAAAAAAAAAAAAACGGCATCATAAAAGAACAAGGCCATGGGCCGGCGCGTGGAACTGTGGGATTGACGCAATCCTCCACGGGAGAGGGCTCGGCGCTTGTAACTGGCAGCGGTAAGCATTCTGGGATTGACGGGCCGTGCGAGGAAAGGAGGCTGTGAGGATGCGGGTGTCGGGGAGCCGGCCTTGCGGGCCGAAGGCGGCGGCGCTTCGCTGTAATCCGAGCCGTGAAGCCCCAGAGAGCCCGGCTTAGCGGCCGATTCACGCGGCTCACGCGACAAAGCAGCTGCCTCCCAGAGCAGCACAAAGCCTCTCCAGCACGCTCCGCTATCCCTGCCCGAAAAAGGAAATCCCCCAAACCCATGAGCTCCTCAGCTCCCCCATCCCCAAACCCATGAGCTCCTCAGCCCCCCCAATCCCCAAACCCATGAGCTCCTCAGCCCCCCAATCCCCAAACCCATGAGCTCCTCAGCCCCCCCCCCCCAATCCCCAAACCCATGAGCTCCTCAGCCCCCCAAATCCCCAAACCCATGAGCTCCCCCCCCATCCCCAAACCCATGAGCTCCTCAGCCCCCACCCCCCCCCCCATCCCCAAACCCATGAGCTCCTCAGCCCCCCCAATCCCCAAACCCATGAGCTCCCCCCCCATCCCCCAAACCCATGAGCTCCTCAGCCCCCCCCCCCCATCCCCAAACCCATGAGCTCCTCAGCCCCCCCCCATCCCCAAACCCATGAGCTCCCCCCCCACCCCCAAAACCCATGAGCTCCTCAGCCCCCTTATCCCCAAACCCATGAGCTCCTCAGCCCCCCCCCCCCAAACCCATGAGCTCCTCAGCCCCCCGCCCATATCCCCAAACCCATGAGCTCCTCAGCCCCCTTATCCCCAAACCCATGAGCTCCTCAGCCCCCTTATCCCCAAACCCATGAGCTCCTCAGCCCCCCCCAATCCCCAAACCCATGAGCTCCTCAGCCCCCCCAATCCCCCAACCCATGAGCTCCTCAGCCCCCCCCATCCCAAAACCCATGAGCTCCTCAGCCCCCCCGCCCATCCCCAAACCTATGAGCTCCTCAGCCCCCATCCCAAAAACCCATGAGCTCCTCAGCCCCCCCCCCCCCCCCCCCCCCAGGACTGTGTGTGTATGGGAGCGCCCCCCCCCAGGGCCGGTGGCTCCAGCGCTCAGAAACACAAGGCCAGGCTGTTAACACCCGACCCGCTAACGCGTTTGCGAGGAAGAGGACGATAGCACAGCGCGGCGCGCTCACGAGGAAGAGGACGACAGCGCAGCGCGCTCACGAGGAAGAGGACGACAGCGCAGCGCGCTCACGAGGAAGAGGACGATAGCACAGCGCAGCGCGCTCATGAGGAAGAGGAGGACGGCGCAGCGCAGCCCGTTAATGAGGAAGAGGACGACAGCACAGCGCGTTACCGGGCATATCGGGAGAGGGGGTTGCGGGTTTAACGAGCATCCAGCTGATCCGGAGCGGGATTATCGTGCCCCGTTACCCCACCTCGTTAGCGACCGGAACCGACGAGGGCTGGAACCCGAGGCCGAGCAGCCCCAATCCCCCCATCCCCAAACCCATGAGCTCCTCAGCCCCCCCAATCCCCCCATCCCCAAACCCATGAGCTCCCCCCCCAATCCCCAAACCCATGAGCTCCTCAGCCCCCCCAATCCCCAAACCCATGAGCTCCTCAGCCCCCCCAATCCCCAAACCCATGAGCTCCTCAGCCCCCACCCCCCCATCCCCAAACCCATGAGCTCCTCAGCCCCCCCCCCCCATCCCCAAACCCATGAGCTCCTCAGCCCCCCCCCAATCCCCAAAACCCATGAGCTCCTCAGCCCCCACCCCCATCATCCCAAAACCCATGAGCTCCTCAGCTCCCCCAATCCCCAAACCCATGAGCGCCTCAGCCCCCCCAATCCCCAAACCCATGAGCTCCTCAGCCCCCCTTATCCCCAAAACCCATGAGCTCCCAGCCCCCTTATCCCCAAACCCATGAGCTCCTCAGCCCCCACCCCCCCATCCCAGAACCCATGAGCTCCTCAGCCCCCCCCATCCCCCAACCCACGAGCTCCTCAGCCCCCCCCCCCCATCCCCAAACCCATGAGCTCCTCAGCCCCCGCAATCCCCAAACCCATGAGCTCCTCAGCCCCCCCCATGCCAATCCCCCCCGCCCAAACCATGAGCTCCTCAGCCCCCCCCCCCAGAACTGTGTGTGTATGGGAGCGCCGCCCCCCCAGGCCCGGCGGCTCCAGCGCTCAGAAACACAAGGCCGGGCCGTTAACACCCAACCCGCTAACACGTTTGCGAGGAAGAGGACGGCGGCGCAGCACGTTTACGAGGAAGAGGACGACGGCGCAGCGCGTTACCGGGCTGTGGAAATCACGGGTCGGGAGAGGGGGGTTGCGGGTTTAACGGGCATCCAGCCGATCCGGAGTGGGATTATCGTGCCCCGGTACCCTCCCTCGTTAGCGACCGGAACCGACGAGGGCTGGAACCCGAGACCGAGCAGCCCGGCGTCCCGGTTCTGCAGTCGGGCGGAAGCGCGTCTGCGGTTTTCTGCAGAGGAAACGGACGCAAATTAGCGCCGGTCACCGCCGCAGCTGGGGCAGGATGCCCCGCCTCCGCCTGAACATCACCACGGAAACGCCTCTGGCGTGTTCCACCCGGGTCACGGAGGTCAAAGTCTCCAGAAAAGGCACTGTTTTTTTCCCCAACTCTTTTCAGGCCCATCCAGCAAAAAAAAAAAAAAAAAAAGAGGTAAATAAAAGAGAGAATAGACAGAGAGACAGGAGAGGGAGAGGGAGAGAGTGAGCCTGAACAATAATAAGAATGAGAGAGAGAGAGAGAGAGAAAGAGGGAGAGTGAGAAAAACAGTGACTCCAAACAGAGGGGGAAGGAGAAAGAGAAACGATAAGACTTACACAGGAAGTGTGACTGAACCACGTTCTCCGCACGTTGTTCTGGAGTAAACAATACAAGGATTACCATGGGGGCATTTTTACATATTCTACCCCCCCCCCCCCCCCCCCCCCCACCACTACCACCACCACAACCGCCCAAATCTCCCCCCCGAGGAAATAAATCATTTAATCAGGCCAGGCCCGGCCTCCCCGTGCCTAATCGCACAGCTCTGCTCCAGAGCAGAGGGAGCTGCAGGGGAATTCATCAGCCATATTTACTGCCCGGCTGTGCACTAATTCTCCCAGGCTGCAGCACGGGGCTGCCTCAGTGCGATTAGTCTCTCCTGCAGACAGCATGAAACAGCAAGTGCCCACGATACACACACTTACACACTAACACACGTACCCATACACACTCACACACGTACCCGCTATACATACACACTTACACACTAACACACGTACCCACGTACTCATACACACTCACACACGTACCCGCTATACACACTTACACATGTACCCACTATACACACTCACACACGTACCCACTATACACACACTTACACATGTACACACTATACACACACTCACACACGTACCCACTATACACACACTTACACATGTACCCACTATACATACACACTCACACACGTACCCACTATACACACACTTACACATGTACACACTATACACACACTCACACACGTACCCACTATACACACACTTACACATGTACCCACTATACACACTCACACACGTACCCACTATACACACACTTACACATGTACACACTATACACACACTCACACACGTACCCACTATACACACACTTACACATGTACCCACTATACACACACTTACACATGTACCCACTATACACACTCACACACGTACCCATGTACACATATGCACTCACACACATACCCACGTCCCCACTATACGTACACACTCAAACACGTACCCACTATACACACACATACACACGTACATACTATATATACACAATTACAAATGTACCCACTATACATACACACTAACGTACCCACATATATATACACACTCACACACATACACACGTACCCACATATATATACACACTCACACATACGTACCCACTATATATAAACACACACACACGTACCCACTATACATACAGTCACACATGTACTCACTATACGTACACTCACACACGTGCACACACCCCTACACACGTATACACTCACAGACATGCACATACACTCACACACACGTATACATACACACTCACACACACTCACGAACGCACAGACACGTACACTCATACACACACACGTATACATACACACTCCCACGTATACACACAAGTGCCCATGCACACAACTCACACACACATATACATACACACACGCACACATACACACTCACACAGACACAGATATACATGTGCATACATACACACACGGACACACACACACACAGGTGCATGCACACACACAGATGCACACAAGCACGCACACACACACAAAACGCACACCATACAAATGCACATGTACACACACACACACACACACACACACACGTACGTTATCCCTCGCCACCACCTCTCAGTTTCGTTAGACAAACAGCCAGCCGGAATGCCCCCCCCGCCTATAGGCCACATTTAATGAACACTAAGAGGAGGCGGAAAAACACACATCATTAGGACGTCTGAGAGACGTGACTCTGCCGGGAACGCACACGCGCTCCAGGCCCGGAAGAGCTCAGCGTTCCAGGGAGGAGACCCCGCTCCCGCTCCCCCAGTCCGCCCTGCTTTTCCTGGGGCGGAGCTGGAAATCCGATTTCCCCTGCCTGCGCTGGGGGATGGTGTGCGAGTGTGAGTGTGCGCGTGTGAGAGTGTGTGTGTGTGTGTGTGTGCGCACGTGTGTGCGAGTGTGGGCAGGTGTGCCTGTGTGCGTGTCTGTGTGTGTGTATGCATGTTCGTGTAGGCATATGTGTGTGAGTGCGGGCATGCAAGCAGGTGTGTGTGTGCGTGTGTGTGTGTGTGCATGCCTGCGCATGTGTGTGTGTGTGTGTGTGCATGTGTGTTTGTGTGCATTCGTGCACATGTGCACGTGTGTGTATGTGTGTGTGCACAGTCGTGTGTGTGTGTGTGTGTGTGGTGTGGTGGGGGTTCAGCAAACTCATCCCACTCACATCCCTTCTCAAGCCCAGGCTGCAGTAACTGACTTCTTCACAACATCTTTAAAGCTCTTTTACGGGGAGCCTGCAGCACCCCGTGTACTGGGGCTCCCCTGCTAGTGCCTCTCCATGGCCCCCAGGGGGGGAGCTTTCACCCCTCCCCCAAACAGGGTACTTAAAACTACACCACCTAATGGGCCCTCAACTGCCCCCCAGAGGTCCCACAGCAGCCTGCAGAGGGCCGTACACCGCCCCCCCCCCCCCCCTCCACCCTGCCCCTTCCGACCCCTCCGGAGGCACCGAGGGAGGGGGGAGCGAGGAACACAAAAGCGGTCTTGTTCTTACGAGTTCGGTCCATTGGCTGGGAGCGATAGAACATGAGAGAGAAGGGGAAAAAAAAGAGTCACAATACTGATGGTGCCAAAACTGGCGTGGATTTCGGGGCTGGTAGCAGTCTGCTGGGAGAGAGACCCCCCCCCCCCTCCCCTCCCCTGCCCTGCCCCCCCCCCCCACCTGCCCTCTGTGTAAACAGAGACAAGGCCTAGGGTGGGGGGGTTTCTCGGCTGTGTACCGAATTAAGGGGAGGGGCCCCTCAGAGTTCCGAGTTCTCCCTCTCCGCCCCAGCCGAATTCCTGCAACACCCCCCCCCCCCCCGAGCGCTCCCGTCGGCTCAGAGGCGGGGCGGGGCGGGGCGGGGCGGGGTGGGGCGGGGTGGGCACCGCGGGCGCCGGGCGCGCTCGAGTAAAGGCTGCGGCATTCCGGCCGATTCCAGTGGCGAATCACGCCGGGCTCCCGCGCCGCGTGAGCTCCCCCCTCCTCCCTCCTCCCTCCCCACACACACACACACACGCATGCACACACACACACACACACACGTGCACAAACATGCATACACACACACACACACACTCACACACACACACACAGACTGTAGCCTCACATTCAGAAGATTTTTTTTTATTTTTATTTTTTAACTCCCTCGTCTCTGAATAGTACTGCCCCATTCGGGCAGCAGCTCTATTGCAGGAGACGTGTGGCAATGTACCTACACTGCTTTAGTTAGGCTAACTGTAAGCTGTGTTCCTCTTTGAGATGAACAAGTATTTATTTATTTCGCAGAGCCTCTCGACCAGGCCTCCCTTAAAAATAGGAGATTATTTATCTCAAAAGCTTCAGTAAATATTAAATACATTCTCGTGCCTACTCATTATCCAGGGATAATGTGCCCACAGACTCCCAGGCAAAATTATCATTGTGTCCGCTCTGCTTTAGTGTCTTATGTACGCTATGCTTATATGTGCATTTGTTTTTTCCACATGCCATTGTGTGCTAATCTGTTCTTTCATGTTTTATTGTCTCTCTTGAGTCATTTATTTATTTTATTTTTTTTAATCTTTATAACACATGCATTTTAATTCTATTTTATTTGAAATTTTAGGCTGTCTTTTAAACATCCGGCCAGGGACAGCAGATAAGAACTAGCATTTTGGGCTAACTCTGGCTCATTTACAGTGTGACTGTTGATTGGTGTCCATTGTCCCAGAAAAAATAAACCAATTAAAATTTTTTTTAGTTTTTTTTTTTTTTTTTTTTTTTTTTTTAAATACAGTGAAAAGCAGGCAGCCATGACTGAGATGGGGCCTTCTGTAGGTAAAGCTAATTCCACATAATTAACCTCAGTTACGGTCCGTGGAATTCGCCCTTTAATCCACGTGCCCCCCCCCCCCCCCCCCTCCCCCCTCCCCCCCTCCCCCCCCCCCCCCAACCCTGTTTGTACACAAGCCACGTTCACACAGCAGCACCCACCGCAAGCTCAACAGCGCCCCCCCAACAAGTGATGCTCAAATAGCCGCCAGGTTAGCGCACTGCAAAAATGCTCAATAAATAAATAATAAAATGTGACTTGAACTGGAAATTTAAGTGCGTGACATTTTGGGGACATAAATTTGAGGACACACTAGCAATGCAGAAGCAATGAAAATGGTTAGCCTTAAAGCCCTCATTGCGAAACAGGAATGGATAACACAGTCGGTTTGGGTCACTCCGCATATTATTTAAACACGCAGTCATAGAGCTGAATAATCATTAAGCAGTCCAACAAAGCAGCCCTTCAGCGTTCTTAAAAGTGCCCCCACCCACCCCCACATCAGCCAAATGCTTAAATAAATACTGAACTCCTCTGTGGGATGTCATATCGTTCCGATCGAAATAGGAGGTAAAATTCAAGGCACTGAGACAACCACAACGTCAGCACAAAGAGTCCCACAAAGAGGCCCACAAAGAGTCTCACAAAGAGTCTCACAAGCAGGGAGGTAAGCACAACAAGGCACACAACCATACGACCACACACACAAACAAGCACATGCGCGCACTTGAGCACACACACACATACTCACTCATCCACACATCCGTGCACACACACACACACACACACACACACGCACACACAGACACGCAGAAACACACAACCACACATACACGCACGCACGCAAATAACTGAAAAGCAGGTTCCTGCTTCCTCCTCCTCTCCACAGGACAGGGGGAAGGGATAAGGCTAAAAATTGAAGAATGGAGGGCTGAGGGAAGGAGGGATGAGGACAGTGAAAGAGACAGAGACAGATAGCGACTGAGACACGGACCCACAATCTTTGCGCAGAGAGTAAAACAGGGGTTAGCGTGATGGGGACGGGACTTTTACCCGACTTCTACATCACAGCAAACTGGCCACTTCCTCTTCAGAGAGCTGAGCAGTCTGACGCTCGCATACGCCAGACGGTCTTACGTCGAAGGCCAAACCGCATACTACACAGGCAAAGGGAGTTCAACACCCCCCCCCCCCCCCCGAAACTGAACCAGCGCGGGTCAGAGTTCACCCCCGTCCCTCCCGTTGCATCCTGGGCTGCTAAAACGGTTCACGCAACCCACAGTTCACAGTTCGGAGTCACAGTTTTGGTTCAGCTCTGTATGCGTTAGGTAAAGCAGAGAAAAGAGTACCACTGTCAGTGCCAAACTAATTTTCATTTATTTGACAAGAAATGCCGCTAAAAATGGGTTATCATATGTAATCAAACCATTCGAAAGCTTGAGAACGGTTTTTCACAGGTTTTATTTCAAAAGGAGAAGTGCCACTTTTCAAATAGAAAATGATGCCTACATATAGGCTAACAGAAAATGCCATGTAAAGTCAGTCTGCAACACACTATCTAAACAAGACAAGAACAAGTGCATTCATTCATTTGAATATCAGATTTAAGACTGTCAATTCTCAAAAGAATTTTGAAATTTAAATACAGTAGGCCTATTTCACTGTGTGAAAATGAAGGGAACAGGTTGCAACTTAAGTTTTCTCTGAAAAGACAAAGCAGCACTTTGTAGCAGTAAATCTGTCCTTCCTGTGCTTGTCAGGGACACCCCAGGGTGGTGCACATGGGCCACCTTGCTCAACGTGTTCCCGTGAGCACACAGAACACTTGCAGGGCAGCGTTTGCACACAGACGTTATTTTCTCCACCACTGCGGCTGCTAACCCTGAATCCACAAGTCCCCAACAGCAGGCGTAAATGATGTCACAGGACCCGAGAGAGAGCGTGAAACTGAGAGAGTGTGTGTGAGAGAGAGAGCGTGAAACTGAGAGAGTGTGTGACAGAGAGGGGGAGAGTGCGAGACTGGCTGAGAGAGGAGTGAGAGCACATGCCTGATGCGTGTCAAGTATCCGTCCCCAACGCGATTCTGCCGATTCACCACAAACTGCTTTCAGACGAAACGCAGCCGTGTCTCTCTCTCTCTCTCTCTCTCTCTCTCTCTCTGTCTCTGGTGTCTGACAGGCGCTGAGGTCTGAAGGTTAAGTGCGACCGTGCCCCCAGCACGTAGCACGGGTGCCCCCCCCCCCCCCCCCCCCCCCCCCCGCCCCCCCAGGTGAACGTGACAATAACAGGCATCTGACAAACCTGCACTGATTTTGAAATTTTTACACACCAGCCATTTATGGAGCCAGACATATATAATGAGACTGAG
Source organism: Anguilla japonica (assembly GCA_025169545.1). Lineage (NCBI taxonomy): Eukaryota > Metazoa > Chordata > Actinopteri > Anguilliformes > Anguillidae > Anguilla > Anguilla japonica. The sequence goes on along the minus strand of CM045887.1, from coordinate 58,723,525 downwards.
ACTCAGGTTCAGCACACTGCACAACGGCAGTGTCCTCACCTGGTCATCGAACCTGCAGCCTGCAAGTCACAAGGCCAGGAATCAACCAATCATACTGCAGCACTTCTGCAGCCTGCAAGTTACAAGCCCAGGCATCAACCAATCATGTTGCAGCACTTCTGCAGCCTGCAAGTTACAAGCCCAGGAATCAACCAATCATACTGCAGCACTTCTGCAGCCTGTAAGTTGCACGCCACCAACCAATCATGTTGCAGCACTTTTGCAGCCTGCAAGTTACAAGCCCAGGAATCAACCAATCATACTGCAGCACTTCTGCAGCCTGTAAGTTGCACGCCCAGGCATCAACCAATCATGTTGCAGCACTTCTGCAGCCTGTAAGTTACAAGCCCAGGAATCAACCAATCATACTGCAGCATTTCTGCAGTCAGTAAGGTACAAGCCCAGGCATCAACCAATCATGCTGCAGCACTTCTGCAGCCTGTAAGTTGCACGCCCAGGCATCAACCAATCATACTGCAGCACTTCTGCAGCCTGCAAGTTACAAGCCAAGGAATCAACCAATCATGCTGCAGCACTTCTGCAGCCTGTAAGTTACAAGCCCAGGCATCAACCAATCATACTGCAGCACTTAAACAGCAATCACCAGCATTTAAACAGGACGGTCATCTGAGGGGTGGCTGGAGAAACGTGGCGGGTGGAAAATGTAAATTAAGTGAACTGTGAAGGAGAGATGCCATGATTGGGTGTTGATTGGGTGTTTAACCAAGAACACAAGGCTTAGCCTAACCACTGCAGCACCTTGGTGATCCACTGGTCAGGTATTGGCTTAGCATATAAGTCCCGCCCCTACCCACTGCATCAGAACTTCTTCTAATTGGTCCAGAGGGGCAAAAGCTAACCAATCTGAAATCCACCTGGTTTCAGGAACCAGGCGCGAGACGGCTTCAGGATGTTTTCGCTACTGACGGGCAATTCTCAGTTCCCCGAAGGCGCGCACCTTTATAATACACCGATATTGATGAAGCGCTGCCTGAAAGGCTTGCGCACTAAGCCGGAGCCCCAAGGACCAGAGGAGCACGAGCGCAGTAAATAATCCACGAGCGTCCAGCAGGGCGACAC